>VZTJ01005473.1:625977-732136 GCA_013397795.1 Orthonyx spaldingii
AAAAAAAAAGAAGAAATAAAAAAGGAAGTAGATGATTCTGCGCCATACTAGAGGTTCCAAAACATTGTAGCACACAGTTCATTTAGTTTTGCAATTCATTATTCAAACAGTGGATCTTGATGTTCCTTAGAACAAAGATAGTAATCCCTGTGTGGGAGACACCTCTGCACACAAACCAGCCTGATGTCAAACTTGACCTTTCATCTTCAGCGTGAACAGGCAGATTTGAGGTCTGGTCTACACTCGTGTGTAGGCATAAAGACACAAATTTGCTAAAAATTGGTACAACTCAGGCTTTCTACTGCTTAAGGAAATCTGCCTCTACCAGCAACAAACTGCCTGCCTGTACTCTTAACAGCCCAGCAATGATGGCAGCCAGGACTGGAAAGTTCTGTCAGCAAAACGAAGGTTTTCACAGCATGAAAACAGCCTTGGGAGGAGTTCTTGGGAGAATTACAGGCTAACTGGAGTTTATCCAGGCATGATTCAGGCAATACATTGTCTGTAAAAGTGCTTCAAAATGTGTGGCCTCTAAGGCACTGATGAATAACCAGGTCAGTGAGGATGATCTGCTAAGTTCTGTAGTTACAGAAACAACCAGAGACTCCAGATCTTGAAGATGATCCTGAGTACTCTAACACCCCTGTAATTTAGGTCGGTGTCTAATGAAGCAGTGACAGCACAGCAACATAAAGCTACTATAAGATAATGCAGACTTTTAGCTTTCCACTTGCCTAGAAATTATCTTGTCCATATTTGGAAGAAAACAACCCTAGACACAAATCTTTCTGCCAATTCCTAGAAGTCAGGAACAATTTTAAAACCTCAGTTCAGCAAATAATCTAAATATGGGCTCAAAGTTGATTTACAAATAGTCCCAGCCTAAGGAAGTTTACTCAGGTACCCAGGCACTTATTGGATCAGGTTCTAAGGAACCTCTTATATGCAGATGACCACTGCTTCCAGCTTCAGGGACTCCAGTTCTTCTAGATTTCACTAAAGTAACACAGAGTCAAGACTTTGCTTAAAACCATCACTTAAGAACCCTTGCTTTAGACAGTGCATTTTCATAATTGAGAAGGCTTTTGATTTGGTTAGCACGAGAATCTTGAGTTTAATAATGGTTCACATAAGAAATCTCTATTTCCATTTTCAAAGCACAAAATCAACAATAGAATCACAAGGTACTGAATCACTTTCCCTGATTTACTGCATGTGAGTCTGGAATATGAGCAAGACAATTCTTATGAGACATTCAGCTATGACCAGAGGCAAAAATTCTGGCTATCTAGTGTAGAACATTGTTCTTGTGCAATTCCAGGCTTTGCAGATTTTCTTGTCAATAGAAGTCTTTTGATTTCTATGCAGTCACTCCTGATTTACCCCAGGGGCAGTAAGACAGATGGAGACAGCTGTACATTTTTTTCCTTAGGAGCTCCTGTGTAACTGCCTTCAAATGTCCAGTCAGATTTTTGATTTTGCAAGATATCTGTTACTGTAAAGAAATCTCTCCCTCCTTTCCCAGATTCTGACTTTTCTTTTCCCAAAGTAATTAAATTTGAAAATTAAATAATATTTTTGCTAATTGTAAGTAAGTATTAAGGTAAGTACCTTGAAAGGGAGATGTGTTAAAAAAAATAATGTCCAGTTCCATTGCTTAACTTTTTTCCGTGCTAGAATTTAATGAATTCTTCATTTGCTATTATAAACTAAATATTTCCTTTGAGTCCAATTAACATAGCTGGAAGAAAAAGCAAAGCAAGGCACTGTTCAGCATGCATCAATGTAATGGAAAAATCAGTTCTTTTATTCTCGCTTTAATAACTGCAGCTTGATTAGAGAGAAAGAAAAAGCTAAGAGAGGGAGGTGGGGGGGATGAGAGGCCTGCCAAATTAGTTCTATAAGAATTCTCAACCTGTCTGCTCTCTGGCTTACTACTCAAATGCTAATTGAGCCTTTTTGTAAACAGAATGGGTAATCATGGAAGACAAAAACAGACACAGAAAACAAATGAAATATCGCACCTTATCCAAACCAGCACAAAATTGCACTGATGAGCTTTAGAAGTCTTAAAATTTTGTGTCTTTGGTCTCTTTAAAGAACATAGAAAAGCCTATAATTAATATAATAATGTAAAATATAACATAATAAAATAATAAATAATAAAGAGCAGTTCTTTTTGAACAATGAAACCAGTCATGTTATAATTAGATAAGAGGATTTATATTCTCAGCTATAAACATGAAAGTGGACCATGAGACCGGATAAAGGCAAGGTTTTAATTCTTAAAAATTAATTACATGGCATTATTATTATCAGTACACAGGATGCATTAATTATACAATTAATAATAAGATGAAAGGCACATTTTTTTGCAACTTGAAATCACTTGGGGACATTTG
This sequence comes from Orthonyx spaldingii, assembly GCA_013397795.1. Classification (NCBI taxonomy): domain Eukaryota; kingdom Metazoa; phylum Chordata; class Aves; order Passeriformes; family Orthonychidae; genus Orthonyx; species Orthonyx spaldingii. The sequence goes on from VZTJ01005473.1 coordinate 628,380, forward strand.
GTTTTATACCAGAATTGTCCTTCAGGCATTTCTATAATCTTGTTACTATGCAAAGTCAAGCCCTTAAACCTGTTAGTGGAAGTAGTGGATGGAATTAATCTCTCTTAATTTAGACTTTGTACTTACACATATTGCAGCAAATTTTAGATACACCCTGTAATTGGGGTCTAAGGTGTAGCAGATTTATTACAACTTCTCCTCGTGAGATAAACTGCAGGCTGATGTTACTCGAAGCAGAGTACATCCAATATGCAATCAGGTAAAGGTGGCTTTGCTACAGAAAGCTGAACAATGTCTTGCACAAAGCCTTTGATAATGTCAGCATTGCACTCAGATTTTCCTATGAAGTTTTCCACTTCTGCAGAGAAGCAGAGCTGGGCTCAGCAGAGCAGGAATGTGTTCACAGTGAGAGGTACCAGACCTCCAGCCAGTGTTTAATCTCACAGCCCTGAGCACACACCCTCTAATCACACAACTGGGCCTTTTGCCAGTCCCAGCCTTGCTCAGATCAGTTTCTAGAAACCTTATTGTGTGAAAAATATTTGACATATTAAATTTTTTCATGTATCCACACAACTTCACAAAGAGGGCCTCCTCCCACCAAGACAAGGGCTCCCCAAGAACAGCAGCCCTTGACTGTTAGCAGGCCATCAGGAGAGCACCAGAGGGCCTGGACGCTGCCAGATGTTCTCATCTGGAGCAGATATGGACTCTCTGCACAGATGTGTGGGTGTACCAGGGAAGACCTTTTAGATTTTGACATAGATGCATTACAAGATGGTTTTGTTTTCTGTTAGATCTCAATGAAGTAAACCCCTTACCATACATTTTAATTGTAAAGAATTATTTCACAAATATCACTTATTAAGAAAATGAACGTTCTGCATTAAAAGGTTGATGAATATAATGTTTAGAAGTGTCTGACTCAATTAAACTGCTAACCTGGGCTCCCAAAGGAACTCAAAAGAGGGGTGAATGTCATGAAAACAAAGGTTCATCTTCCAGTTTAAACCTTTGAAAATGAAGAGCCTTTAATAATACAACCCTGTGTTACTACCACTAAGTAATTATTCACAAGAGTTATGTTGCTTTTCTGTAGCATTTTGTTCTTACTTTTCATTCATATGTTCTGAGTTATGGCCGTCGGGGAGAAATGAACTTTGTCTGCCGGTTATTTTGATGTCAGGTGAGGTGTTCACTGTGACACCTCCTCACAAACGAGCTCACCTTCCTTTCATTTTGCTCTTCCTCCTCCATATCCTGTCAGCGTTAGCTCTGTAGCTAAGGCACACCAATCTGATAGGCACCTTTTGTGAGACTGTTCATTTCTGCCGTGATTTTTAATATAAGCTGTATTTTGATTTGTTATTATTTTTATCTTCATAGTCCCTTGAGAACCCAAGGAAGCAACAAGTACCTCTTTGTCCTCAGCGCTGTTATCGATGAACAAAGCACCTCTATCAACAACACAATCTTCATTGTAGAAGATGAAGGTTTTGCTTTTCTTTTTGTTTCATTGAAGGGTGTTATTTAATTAGATTTCCTGGAATATTGAACAGTATTTCTATACAACAGGGGCATCAATTTAGAATGGAAAAACGTGTCCTTTACTATAAACAAGATATGTCAAACTTCCTTCAGAGCAGTTGGCCAAATGTCCAGTGTTCAAACAGCAAGTCAAATAAGACAATGAAAATTTTTCATTAAAACCTTTGTCTTTTGTGCCTTGCTATAAAAAAGAGCAACCTTCCACTTTCAAACTATCTCTGTTGCTATCATTAGGTTACAACATTAGAGTAACACCAAGTAATAATAATTTGTATCAAAGGCTCATTTTAAGTACTGGATAATAAGGAAAAAAAATGCTTTCACCTGGAAGAGTTTAGACTGCAAAGAAAGAATTCAGCATATAAATATTAAGAAACAACAAAATTCTAGGAGATTCAACCTTTGTAGCCACAGCAAGATGCATGACCATGATTAGAACTCAAGGCTCATGGTTGAAGCCTCCAATTCCCATGACTCCCTGCACTTTGTAGTATAACCCCATATGAAAGAAAGTGGCAAAGAAAGGGGACAGAAGTTTAAGAAGAATTTAAATGGTTGCTTAAAAAACGCAATCAACCAAACAAAAAATCCCAATTACAATGCAGCCCAGAGCTATGGGGATTTTTTTCTTCAGCCTGTTGACAGAAGCTCTTGTAAAATTGAGAATCACATTCCTCACGTGTCTCTGTGACCTCGTGGCTGCCCACTGTAGACCCCTATTGGGTGGCTGGGTAATGCTGCACATTCTCAATAACTTGAAGAGTTATTGAGAAGGAAGGAAGAGAGGAAGGAGAGATGAAGGAAGGCATTGCTTGGAACTCCACTTGGAGCACAGCCCCTCTCTTTCCCAGAAACTGACTTTTCAAACACAAAGAGCTCCAAGCTGCTGTGGTTTATTCTGTTTTCTCCTCACTCTCCAAGCTGCTTACAGACAGTTGTTTTTGAACACTACATAAGTCAGTCTTTTGAAAACTAGGGCTATTTATTATTTCTGGAAGCCTTCTATGTCAGAGGGAAATATTTAAAGTGAGTACAACATTACAAACTGACCAGAGAATTTAGTAGGGATTTTTTCTTTGGCTTTATTTTAGTGTTTTGACTATGACAACCTGGTGTAAAGACTAAAGCTTAAAGCCCTGGTTTATGTGTTCATCTATGTATGTGTGGTTTTCTATGTATACACTACTTTGAAATGCACTCACAAATATTTACTGGGTTATAATCACAGGTGAAGAAAGAGATGCTAAATATGAAAACATCTCACCCTGAAGCAGGATAGGTATTGGGTTTGGGTCACAGAGTAACAATCTCCTCTGTAGAGCACACAACACAGCACCACGTAAAACTGAGTCCAAAGAAACAGATTTTTTAAACTATTTCTTTCCTCTGAAAATCTGTCTGGGTGCTGTGTTTTTAAAATCTCTGGTTTATTTTGCATTAGTTTTCTTCATCTGTTGTCAAGAATAAATATTGAAATATAGCCAGTACAACATATTAGCTTCACCTAATCGTGCTATTTAACATTTTTATTGAATAAGCTCACACAGGAAAGAAGCCATCAATACCATACAGCTTTCTGATGTAAGCCAGGTAAGGCTGAAAGGATTTTTACCATGTCTCTGTACCGTAAAAGGAAGTGAATTTATAGGCAGGCCACTTAAGCATGTTGCAAGTAAATGAGTTTTAAGGTTGCCAGTGGTCCTCACACTATGGTGTACATGTATTATCTGTTTCAGTGTCTGAGGGGGGGCAGAAAATACATCTGCCAGCTGACATTTCACTGATGACATCACAGAGCATATTTCTGGTGCTTCTGTGTGAAATATTGGACTTAGTTCACAGGAATTTAGTTTGAACAGATTCCTTGGCTTTGCGAAGTTTATGTGAAATGCCTGCCCTGTTCAGAAGCTGCTGATTTGAATGAAATTTCGAAACAGAAGCCAACAACAATGGCAAAATGTCAGTTGTTTGCTCTGGACACGGGCAAAGCTGCAAGTCTAAGGCATCTCACTGGGAGATTGCATGAGGATCATTTTTTTCTCTTTCTCCTTCAGTCTTCAAAATAAAGTCCAGTAATCCTTTACCACCGATGGGGAATGACAACCACCTTCCCGACATTCTGGGGCAGGGGTTTGGGATGCTGCTCCACCTTGCCCCACAGGTGTTCAGCCAGATGGAGACAGAAAGCAGCACGGACGAGGCAGGTACGGGTCAGGGTGTATCCAAGCAGACACCAGCCTGCATTTTTACGTAGCTTTGGGAGTTTTTTAGATTCAGGGTTTGTGCTCACTCACAGATGAATTTCTTGAGCCACCAGATACAAATGAAATAGTTCTAAACCTTAGAAAATCTTGGAATTGGTCTGAGTCCTCAGGAGAAAGCTTCTGTGAAAAGCTGGCGTGTTTCTTTCTTCCGAGTTTAATTGGAACCGTTTTGCATGTTACATAATCACCCCTTTGGGAGAACAAAAGACAGACACTCTGCCAGCAAAACTCATTCCTTTTTGAGATTTTGATTTGTCAGACATTTGTATTTGCAAGTTATATCACAGTTCTATCCTAGACCAGAAAGACTAATGTGTGAAGTTCATAAAAATTCTGTATTTCAAGCTAAGAACCTGACACTGGTATCATTTACAGTAGAATAAACCCAAAATAGCTTTGCTGAAATCCATAAGGTTATAGCAAAATATGACTGATGGAAGTGTGACATAAATCAAATTTTAAGCTTTTCCTGTAAAGTTGAAACAGTCTCACCTCCTGAAATAATTAATCCAAATTCACAAAATTATTCATCTTCTGACTGTCCTAGAAGACAGGTACTCAGCACAGATCAGAGCCAAGGAACACTCATTGCTCCTGCTATGCTTGTTTTGAGTTTTGTTCCAACTATTCATCATTCACTATTTGTTAATCTGTGTGTCACGCAGTGTCCCACACAATAGAGAAGGCTAATTATGCTCTCAGTAACGAGCAGTTTGTGTGAATTGTACGTGACTACAGAAATTGTTAGAGCTGAAAGTCAGGAAAATTTGACTGACTGTGACATGGAACTTGACAGAATTGCAAATGTTCAAAACAGGAAATGAACAAAGACAGATATTTTACACAAAATGTGCTAACAGACAATCTTAGGTAGACAATGAGATCTCTGCTCCAGCGTGACAGACCTGACAAGAGTAATAGACATATTCTAACTATTAATTTAAAGAATATTCTATCCATGTAAATTTTTCATTAAAGAAAGAGGTTAGCAATATAAGATACAGGTGTTTTGGCTAAACACAAGGTAATTGTGAACAAGGTGTCTGTGACAAGAAATTTGATTGTAAAAGGAGTTTCCAGGAGGGGTAAAGCAAAGCATTCATGCCATAACATCTGAATTACTATGCACAGTTCTGATCACCTATACCCCAGCAGGAAAAATTCAATCTTAAATACACTTGGCTTTTATTAGAAAAATAACAAGGGAACAGAAACTATACTGCACAAGAGAGAAAAGTTAAATCTCAAAGAAAAGATGATTAGAAGTACAACAGAGAGGATCAGTGCACACAAGCAACAGGAAACAATATTGATGTGCAAGACCACAAACTGGGCAAGTAACTTGAAATATTATTAAAGCTAATACAGTCTTGTAATGAGGAATTGAATTCAAACCAGTGAGGAGTAAGCTTCCAAAACAACAAAATCACCCTCATTTTGTTTGGACTGAAAAAAAAAATTAAAAAAAAAGCAGGAAAGAGGGATTTTATTCAAGTCAAAATGAAACAGCAACCACTTTTTCTTCTTATTTAAGATGAATAGTCATGCCTCAGTTTAATATATCTGAATATTATTTAACAAATTTGAGTATTATTTTATTTATAGTTTTTCATTACTATTCCTTCCTTAAAACTAAAAGCGGTTATGTTAGGGGGATGTGGCAGGGAATGACAGAAGATGGTTCAGAAACAACACTCTCTTTTCTGCTATTTTATCCTGACTTCTGAAAGAATAATGTCAAATCACTGACCCTGATCCCAGTATTTGACCAGTATGTCATCCACTGGAGGTGAAGGACACATTTATTTCCCCTCAAATCCCCACTTTTTACCTATTTTTCTTGTGTTCTCTGCACAGACTAATTTGGGGCTCCCATGCAGTAGCAGTCAGGTTTCTCCCAAATCATTCCCTTTTTCTCAGCTACCACTACTGAGCCAAACAAGATTCAGACATCTTCAGCCTTATTCATCCCCCTAAGAGAGAGGGTTTTATACCTCAATAGCAGGTTTGGGTAAACTCTGACGAGCAGCCTATCTTCTTGTGCTCTTCATAAATTGAAACCTTGTCAGCCTGCACTGAAACATCTCATTTAAACATTTTCTAGTGCCAACTAATACCTGTGGAGGATTACATAAATACGGCGAGCCCCATCTAGGCTCTGAGTAGGTAGCGAGGAGGCAGCTAATAGAGTGTTAATATTTCTAATATGTTTTTCCCATTTAAAACCCAGTAATTTCAGGCTCTCAGAAGAGGGCAGCTTGCTCAGCTTCTCTTCATGGAACAGGCAAGGCTGCAAACCTTTCCCACACTTCGGAGGCGGCAGACAAGGACGCGGGAGAGCTGCAGGGAGCCCACTCTCTTTTGTGTGCACTCACATAACGGGGAGCTCGGTGTGCCCTGAGGGGCTGCTGTGACCTAAAGGAGCTTTTAACAGCAGCCTCCTCCCAAAGTTGTGCATTCATAACCACAGAGAAATAATTCACGGCACGAGTAACTGCTCGCACAAGAGGCCTGAACAATGCGCGAGCCGTCTCTAAAAGCCTCCACTGCCATCGTTGGTGTCAAGGGCTGGCCTTGCACTTACTTTTGTACCAAAAACGTGTTTTCAGAACACTGGATTTTCCAGCTAATGCTGTGGGTAACAGAAGTAGTAATGGAATGGCCCTTCCTGTTCATGCAACATGGAGATGGGTTGTGAACAAGCACAGCAACCCAAATTCTGCCCATGGCTGTGCTAATGGCCAGGATTCAGCACCCAGCATAGAGTAAAATGTTCTCCCAAATGGTTATCAGAGAGGGTGAAGACAGCTGGGGTCACTCTGGGAGCACACCTGGAATCAGGTGTCGCTACACACTGAGTCTGGGATGCAGGAAGGACAGACCAGACATGTACAGCCAGATTTGATCAGAGAAAATGATAAAGGCAGAGAAGAGCTGAAGAAAAAGGACACCAATGTTATGGTACCAAAGTCATATTATGGCCTATAGCTGATTCATGTGTTTATAGGAGTCACAGAGAAAGCAAGAATATACCAAATCCTGACACTCTGGACAAGAACACAGCTCTTCTTTCAACAAGGCTATTTTTTTCATTTTTCGTCAGGGGTTTGTCACACGAAAAATGGAGCCTCAGTTTGATTCAGACTTTCATGTCTGTGCTGAAATCCAGGGATTCTTCTCTTCCAGGGAGGAATAAGAAATAAAAGAGGGGTATTTGGAAATATATTTCAAAATTAATAATGTTTCAAAGGTCACCTCTGAAATGTTTTACAAGATGAAATTTATTTAATTTTAAAAACTGAAGAGAAGAAACAGCTTTATTAAACCAATAAAATTATTTCTATATGAGCAATTTCAAACCCACTTTTGAACAATCCTATTTTGATGCAAAAAAAAATAAAATTAAGAAGCAAATTAAGAATCTTGGACTAATACATACTTATTTAAAAACACTTTTTAGTTCAACCACTGATCTAAAAGTCAATATTTCATTCACCTCTAGGACCCAAAGAAAACTATCTCAAGTATTTGCCCAAAGGACTAAACAAAATCACTTGTATAATTAATGTGATTTTCTAAGAAGAGTAGACTCAATACATTTGAGAATATCAATGTCTCTTAAGACAGGAGTTTTTTTCACAAGCTCTTCTTAAGAAGATTTCTCTGTACTTCTTTCCTATGCATGTGTTCCAAGAAGCATTTAATGAGCTTCACAGAGCTATTAAAGAAAAAAGTAGTCTAACTACTTGCTTTCTAGTTCACTATTGAATTTCTTATTAATTAACATATTAATGCTCTGTTTTCTTAAATTTAACTTTAAAGAAAACAAGAACTTTTCAAATTAAGTATTGAGACAAGAATGTTAACAGCTTTTTTCACTCTATTAATTCATATATGCACTAAAATCTCTGAGGTTTTTAGGAAGTAAGATAGGAAAGATAGCAAAGGCAATGTTTTTATTTTTAAGATGAAATCCACTTGACAAATTAAGCCCTTTCATTGCTGGAATTTTTTATCTGAAAGAAATTAAGTCACCCTTTTTATTTTAACCATACAAATGGTTTAAAGCATGTCCTCAAACCAGTAAATCTTTCTGGTCTGGTATCCAGCTGTGTGTCCTTCATTGGAACAGTGACAATGGTCCTGAGGAAGCTACTGGAGCCCAGCTGTGTCACCAGACTCCTGTAGGAAGCTTCGTCTCTCCATGGCTGGCTCTCCTCCACCTTCACATAAATATGTGCACCCTTTGAACTCTAACAACAAGGACAAAGAATGTTGTAAATAAAATGGTCATGGATATTTCTTTTTTTTTGCTTTCTAACTGTTTCTCCAATAGTTTACACTATTTATTCTATGATTATTTACCCATGTAATCTTCCTTGACAGAATAATCCTTGTTTCCAGACTGAATCCAGTTGCAGAAGGCAGTGACCAGGATGTCCCATGATCAGCCAACTTGAGCAGATAACAAAAACTGAACACAATTATCTCAACTTCCCTGTGCCTTTGAGATAAATTGTATGCCCCCAACACCCTTCCAGGCTTAGGAAAAATGACATGAAGCAACACTTTCTTTCAGCACAACATAAAAGAAAAAAGACAAGAGAAACAGAAGCAAGAGAGACTAATCTGTCTAGGATAGAAGGGAAGATGAATTTTCAGCCATACAAAGCCCATGCATGAAATCTGTTGGGGCAGGAGGACCAAAAAAGCATTTGGGATTTGGTTTCCTACGCATGTGAATAACAACCATACGTGAGGAGTCTGGATTAAACACCCAGATTCTGACAAAGAAAATCTTTCAGGTCACCATACAAGCTGTTCAATGCAAAGCTAATGTCTGTTAAAAAATTTGTTTACATTTTACTAAAAATCAAAAAGTATCTTAAAAGTGGTATAGTACCTCGGTGTAGGAAAAGAAACAGATGGAGCTTTCTCTAGTCAAACCTCAGCTTGAAAGACACTCAGCTTATAGAGCTGAAGCTTAGTTGGTGGTGCACTTCATGTCCTTCATGTAAAATATTCTGTCACTTTTAATTTTGTACCTTGTTTACTTTCTCTGTTACAAAAGAACTGGGACTTGTTTTTAGCAGCTCTGATTAAGTTTCTATTGATTTTCGAGATAGGAAATGGAACTTTCAGATTTCCCACATGAATTTAAAGCAAGTCAGATATTAACCTCGAGGTAAAACATCTGCCATGACATTCAAAGAATAGACAAGTACTATCTTACTGAAAACAGCATCTGTGCTCAAATCTCAGTGCCTGGGAAGTTGGAATTGCAGAACAATGCAAGCAGCAGGACTGCATTTTCACATGTGTAAAACCACACATAAACACACCCACATTTACTGACACATTCACTCAGATATGGATTACCACACACACAAAACACCCTTTATGTACACACACCTTAACTGTTAAAGCACTAATGGCTAAAGTGAGGTAGAGATGGGGTCCAGGGGAATTGAGGAGAACAAGAAAGCCGACGCAGAGCTGGAAAAGTTTATTTTTTATACCACTGTTATTGTATCTAACCACATAATGGATATTTACTGTTTTGAGGGTCAATGTCCCCTTTCTTAACCTGTAACAACTGTCAATCTGTTTGTACATTTTCTTGCTTAAAACTTTCATTATCAAATATATCCCTGCTATAGGTATTACTAGACAGTATTTGATAGACTAACATAAAATAAATATCCATAACCATCTGAAATATATGCTGTATGCAACATCTATTGAGCTGAAAACTATTACCTTCAAGTCCATAGACTGGTTTTGCCTATCATGGTAGTCTTCTTTAAGCTAGTGTTTTGGAGATGTTTGTGATATTGGTGAGTATTTTCAGATTAGGCACACTGGGTATGGTTCTGAAAACAGCCCATGCAAAATGAAGGAAAAATTCAGATGAAGGGAAAAAAGGAAGCAAAAATCATCTTTAGAGATGGAACTGAAACATTTTAGTTCTTTTCTATCTTGTGAAACAGCCATAACTCTTGCAGCTTGCTAGTGTTTAAAATGTGTACTTTTCCAACAGAGCTAGAAGGTGCCACCTATTTATTCAACAGACAAGTAAAGAGAACAATTCCAGTGGTATTCACGGACTTTTAAAAGTGTATTATGCCTACTGTCTTATCACTGCAAGAATGATCCCACTGAGCTTCTCTGACTAGAGACAAACCTGGAACCTGCCTACAGTGCCCTTGGCAGGAAGAGGAGTCTCTGCAGCTGGTTAAACTGTGGTTTATACACCCAGTCCTATTACAAACACAGTTGGTCAATGCATTCAAACACCCTTGTAAAGCAGCTTTGATCAAAAGACTACAGCACCTTTCAAATGCATAAAGAAAAAAAAACAAAAACAAAGAACTTTTATAAATTTCTTAGTCTTCTAGTCCTGAATGCCACTATTAAAGCTGGCACCAAAAAGTTGGTAAGTTAAAGGATATTTGAGGGATTTTAGGAAATTCTCTGATCCAAGAAAATCAGCTTCCCAAAGGATGAAAAACACTACACAGAAGTTGGAAAATATAAAACTATTCAATTAATTTGCATGAACCTGGATTATAAACTTGAACACAACTGTTGTATACCAGGTACATCATCTTGCAGAAGACTTAAATGGCATTTTTGAAAAGATGAAAAATATCAGTTTTAAATTGTCAGGTTGTATTAATAACAGTTGATCCAGCACCAAGTCATGGATGACAACAAAGGTCAAAACTTCATGAGCAGATGAAAGCAAAAAAAAAATGAAGATTGTTTAGCATCTGTTATTATGGTTATAAATTTGTTTTATCACCATCATCTGCTAATAAATTAAAAGTATAAAATCCTGTGAGACATTTTTACAATTCCAGGTTGTTTTTGTCTTTTTATTTGCTGGAAAACTGAAACTGTGCTGTCACTTTCCCTAGCAGTGATTCAGGGAGCCACAGGTTGTCCCTGTTCAATACAAGGCCCACTATTTTGTCCCAGATTTTCAGAAAATGAGTAAACTATACCAAAAATCAGACCTCATATCACTGATTAAACTAAATCTCCTACATTTTTTTCAGAGTCAACTACAGATGTTAAAAGGATTGTGTGTGAGAGAGAGAAAGGACGTAGGGATTGTAGATACATAATAAAAATATAATGAATACACAGCATAAAAAATTATACCACTAATTCCCATGTGTGAACATGCAAGATAACAAGGTGGATATTTGCATGGGAGCAGTTAATTCCACTCCTAACACCACGTTTTTGGGACTGTACTTCTCAAATGAGCCAGCCATTAGACCAGATGGCTGAAATGAAGCACTTAATTTTGAAAAGAGATTAGAAAATTATTGTGGAGAATTCTCTAATACATTTCTGTTGCTATCAAATTATTAGTGAGAAAGGGACTTAAACTTGGAACCAAATTCTTCCTTTTCCCTATCAACATATTACAATTTTATTTGCTGATTGCCTCTGTAAAGATTGTAAAGCACATTTTGTGAGACCAGAGATCTGCTTAAGCAGCACAAATATTTCAGGAAAGGTGGTTTGCAACTGGACAGCTGTGTGATGTTGGCATTTGCAGAAAAGTATTCTACAAGTTTCCATTTGTATACCTAACAGAAACCAGCCTTCAGCAATGAGATTTAGTCATTTTGTATTTCAAAAGACTGGCAACTCCTCTGAATTTGTAAAAAAAAAGCAATAGTTTCCCCTCTGCAATGGAAGACAATCTCTGGAATATAATCTGTGTTTACAGGAGTGTGTAGAACACTACCACATTGTGCAGGAGATATGTATTTAACCAATTATGTACAGCCACAGGCAATCCACAATAATGTGTGAAAAAAATTAAGGATGAAATCATCATCCAGTTTGTTTTCGTTAGCAGTGTCTAGTTGTGACTGTAGGACCATCTTATTACTACCTTTGGCTGCCATGAAACATTCCCACTGGCTTCACATACTTGCACTGGAGTCTCCAGAGCAGACAGTTGGATTTACTTATTATTGCTATGATCTACTGAAACTGAACAAATACAGCCAAAAGAAATAAATAAAACCAAACAAAAATAATGCTGGTTTAAATCTTCAATTGAACTAGACTTAGCCACATTTGAATTGCACATGTGAGCAGCCCATTTATAGTCATTTCTCGTGAGCATTCAGTTTACAGGCACAGATGTTCAGGGAAAATGCATTTTAATCTCAGGATGAGATCATTTAAATATAGCCTTCTGTGAACATTCATACCAGTCAGGGAACGAGAAAAACACCAATCAAATTATATGACTAATCATTTCTAAGTTGTGCATGGATATGTATTTGAATTTCAGATGGCAATCTGAGAAAAGGGCTGCAAAGCTTTAAGGAACATTCAAGTAAAGGGCTACGTGTCCATGAGAATTTTAATAATGGCAAGAGATTCACCCATGTTCACACAAATGGCTCAAAAAAGATTATCAGAACCATTTGAAAAAAATTATTTGAGGAAAACTATCCTTAAGGGAGGGTTTTAAGGAATGGACAGCTTTATGGAATCTCCTGTGAAACTACAATACTTTAATGTTTAATAACGTTTCTATAAAAGCAGGTATTCAAATATTAATGAACGAAAATTTACAAAGAAATTACTTAATCCGAATGGAGATTAAGAATTGGATCTGCTGGAAATACATCTTCCACAAGCATTCTCCAGGCTGGAGTGATTCTGATGCTTTGACTCTCTAGTCTAATGAATCTCACCAGTGGTTGACAACTAACCCTTTTCAACAAAGAATTATCCTTTTCAAGGCAGCTTCCCTGCTCCCTCGCTCTCAGCGGGCTGAGGTTACGGGTGTCTGCAGTTAAAATGGCCTCTTTCAGAACTGCCACCACTTCTTATTTCTCTACTGGGAATGCAGCCAAACTACTCCAAGACCACTGCCTGCCCCACGTACTGTCAGACTTAAATCTGGGGCAAGCACTGGAGTCATTTTAGATAAATGTCAAAATGAGACAGAAGGTATAAAATTAAAAAGAAGACAGTAGCACCCCTTTGCAGAAACTCTTTTCCATGACACATGACAAATATCTGTTTCAAGTGTAAATAAGTTGGAAAATATTTTTTAAAGATCAGCATAAAATGTAAAGTGTATTTTGAAAAAAAACATATTACAATATAAAATATGGGAAAACAAACAGAAATATGTCTGTCTATGTGGGAGCTAATTTAGCTGCTTTCTTGAAAGTTCATTCTGAATATGGAGCCACCCAAACAATCCTCAGTTTGTTTGCCTTTTCTTTCATTCCTGTAAATAGGCACAACATAAATGCATGAGGGTATTGTTAAGCCTCAGGTTTGGAAAGTGTTGTGTGTTCTTCAAATTGTAATTTCTAGAAACAGTAAAACCACTGCTGTTATTTTACCTCGACTTCACAAAGCACCAAAATGTGCCATTACGCCATGTAAATCATTGTCTTAATTAGATGGAGGGTTGATTCTGATCAAAGCTAACTTAAAACAGACTTTCATACACTCTTCCAAAGTCTTCTGACAATTTTTTCAGGGAATATAGTAATTTTCCTAGCATTGTATGTACATGGAAGATATTTCTGTTGTTAATCAAATTTGTAGAAGTAAGTACTGATATACTGAGACATATTTAATTTGTTCAAATAGGCGTAACTACTGGCACTACGCAAATCTTCATTCCAGGTCATACTGTGCCTCTAAGCTACTTTCCTAACAAATGACTCTGAGTGCTAGGGCCGTCTATTCTTGGGACAAAGACTAAATCAGTAGAGGTATCAAGCAGCAAGTTAATACAAAGTTACTTTCCAATCTCTTTTTGTTGGTTTAAAAGCTCAAGGTTGCTTGATTAATCGATTAAGTACTATGTTCTTCCCCAAAGAATTAACAAGATGCCTCTACTGAAAAATCAATGAAGTGAAATAAGCATGATACTAAAGGAAGACAAGAACTCTACTCTTAATTCCATAAGGAATATTTTAATCTTGTTTTTCCAAATAGTCCCACCAAGACCAAAATGCTGGGTGAAAAGAGAAATATTTTTGTGTTGTCTATGGCTCATTTTTGGCATTCACACCCTGGAGATACACAGAGAAACTGAAGCTTCAGAAAAATCTATTGTTTTAAAGTCCTATGTATGAATAAGAAAAAATAGGCTGGTTTTTTTGTTGCTTTAGTTCTTCCCAGAATGCCAGTATTTAATTTCATGCAAAGGAGGCATAAAACACTCTGTTCTTAATTAGTTCTTGATACAGCTTATCTGCTTTCATGAGGGTTTGTCAGCACAGCATGAATCAGAATCATTGGAGACCACTACTTAGCTTGAGTTTATGCATGATTTGTCTTTAAAAACAGATTGGTTTGAATTGTTGGATCGCAGAGTAATTGCAGACACTATTGACTTTATGTAACAGGTCAAATGTGATTGGGATGCTCCCTTTTCAAGTGCAGTACTTATCATTGGGAAGACAAAGCTTCACATGTGTTTAAGACCATAAATGGCTCACATTTGCAGAGTTTTATGTTAGTAAGTTTGGAAGTCATTTATCAGTTGAAAACAAGAAATGGCAATCAAATACAAATGAGGAAAAAAAACCCAAATGAGTTTCCACTGCTAAATTATTTTGTGGATTATGGCTACTGCTAGCAGCAATCTCAAACTCTCAGTGCTTTTTAAAAACACGATTAACTCTCACAACACCCTTGTGGAGAAGGTAAATATTATCTAAACATTTTACAGGTGAGGGTGCTGCTGTACTGGGAAGCAAATTGGCTTCAAGGTGTGGAACAGGCTGGGAATACAAGAGGAGAGTATGTGGACAGCACACATGGTGAATGTGCTCACCAGGACAGCCCTGCTTCTCGGATCAACTTCTGCAGTGCCCCCAGAACCCTGCACAGGACGCTCTGCCAAGGTACCCTGAACACTCACAGCTGAGGGTCAGCTTGGGGTAAGGACTTTCACAGGGGTATCTTTGACTGCCTTGGGGCTGGTGTTTGTAGTTCCTAACCAGCATCTGAACTGGAAAGCTCCATGCTGCAAAATACCTGCAGTTCTTCAGAGAAGGGAGAAGGACAAGTCCCTTCCCTCATGCTCTGACAGCACAACCAGCCAGCACTTCGCTCATCTCCTTCAGTGTCACATCCTCAGCAGGGCACCTCTTGCCTGCTACTGCACAGACTGTCAGGATCTGCCTGGGAGCAGAAGAGATCTTGCTTAGTAATTGTGTAGTTAATCCAAACAAAAGGAAGAAAAAACAGTTTCCTATTTATATTTCCCCAGCAATATTTTGTAAACTTTAATCATACATAGGGGTTTGGAATACGGCAGTAATGGGACAGGCATTTCTCTTGTGAGGGTGATGTTTCCTTCCCAGGGAATCCTAAAATGCTCTACATTCATGGGAATGATCCTGAAAATTCTGGGCGCGAAGAACTCCCTGCGGCTCCAGTGGGAGCTGTGCTTGAGAGGTTTTGAAGCTTTTAATGCTATTAGACTGTAACAGTCCCCTGAGGAATCTGTGAACACGCCAGCCAATATGGAGCACAGCAAACCACTGCTCTTATGAGATGTGTCACAGGCTCTGTTATCCACAGAGAGCAGAGAGATTGTCTGAGAATGAGCCAAACACACACACACACACACACACACGCTCACTCCCGGTAATTCCAGCGCCGTACTGTGTAAGCTCTGCCACGCAAGGACTTGTGTCATTATGTTCTTTGCCAGACATAATACAACAGGAACATGAAATTTGGGGTCCTGCTAAGTGCCACTGCTTTTAAAATAAGAAATTGAAGAGTAATCCTAGCATTTAACTAAAGTAAAAGTCTATAATAAAGTCCAAACTTTGGCATAAGTATAAGCACACCTATACTGCTGTGGAGTCACACCAGTTCCAAATTTCTGGGTGGGTACACAGGTCTTTCACAAAATATTCTTTCAACTTCTAATTTAAATATCTTATTTCAGACACCAAAGATTAAATTGCTTTAATGAGAGGTCTACAGTGCTGCACAATTTTGGTCTCTGTTGTCAAGCACAGCATGACACTGTAGGGAAAAGGACCGTGTCATGTGCAAAATAGGATGATGAAATTACATAATTTTGATTTATTCATAATACATTATAGACCTATTTGTTATGCAATTAAAGGTAGTATAAACATGAAAGTACAGAACAGATGAACTTAACTTGCATGAGCAAGTTCTGTTATGAAATTTTATAACTTCTTCTGTGTGCTTTTGCAAACCAAATAATTTTCTTTAAATTTTATTTACATACACATGAAATGCAATGTAGCAAATACACTCCAAATATGAGGAAAAAAACAAGTTAAATTTGCAGAGAATGAAAGAATATTTTGTCTATTAATTATTAAATACTTCTTAAATTTACTATACTAGACATCAAATTTGGAATAATAGAAAATGGGTTTTGTTTTTATTAATATTTTTATCCTTAATAGTGTTATTTGTATTTGTGAGGTTTTTTTCTCTCCTTGAACTACAAACCAATCAGGTTCATAAAATGCTGACAATCAAGAGAAAAAACATCTTACACAAAAGTTAGAAAAGCCTTCTCCCCCGTTTTGCTTGAGAACTCTCTAAAATTTGTGGAAAAGGAGATGAAGGCAATTTCTCCCTTTCGGTGCAAGGTTTGCAATAAGCACAGCCCATGTGCTGCAGTTCAGCCCTGAGCAGACGCTACGCTGACCATCATTCCCAGTAAGTCCTCAACCCTCAACGCACCCGTCCTTCCCAGCAATCCCAAACACGATGGATCCTCACAATGCTGTCCCTAATCAGTCGTGTGCTTGCTGATGATCACATCTTCACACAGAGGACACTCTTAAATGGGTTTTTTTTTTTTACTTCCCACCTTTGTGAAAGAGCTTTTTACTAAGAGCCATTTGGCAAGAAATCCACAAGGTCATCTGTAATAGAAAAATAATGGACTAATTTGAAAGCTGAAGCCCAAACATTTGCTTGTAAAAGGTATGGCCAATTGTCAGCTTTGCAGCTTTGAGATAAGGTATCTATTTTGATAGATTAGAGTCCCCACATTATACATTAGCACTGAAAACTGGAAAAAGAGGCATTCCAGTGGGGGAGCTCACACAGGGAACTGGCTGCCCTTGCTCAGGCTCAGGTGTTTTGTTGGTCAGGGCAATATTTTGACAACTAATTTCTGCATTGAAGGAATCTGACAGAATTTATAATCTACTGCTTTATTTCTAAAATAAATGCCCATTTCAATGTCATCATTATCTAATAGTAGAAGAATAGCCTACACTGCTGTAGCACGTTGCTATGCCGGGAATTACTGTTTTTCAAGGACACAGTGACAGCAACTTTGAAAAATCACATATATTTCAAATTGATACAGGTTTTGGCTGTGGAGTACTGATCAGATTAATTGCCCACTTAGTCCAACTTGTATCATCCTTTTAACTTTTTAACTACCAGAGAGCAATCATATGAATCAAGGCACAATTCAGACTTTGTTATTGTCTGAATGGCTTGCATTTATTAATAATATACAGAGTGGCTCATGGCATTAGTACTTCATTAGAGATAGCTGTAAAGAATATTGCATGGGCATGGAGTTGTTAGCCCTTTGCTTTCATTTGATCCACACAAGCATAAGTCCTTGCAAATTGCTGCACTCATATTTAGCTCGTGCCACAACCTGTACAAAATACACATTTTTGTAGAACACAAAAACCTTCCTAATAAAGCTAAAAAGCTTTCTAATGACATGAGAGTATTTATTTGAAGAGTTGTCTATCTGTTAAAAAAGAGCAATGTTAAAAATAGTTTCTCCTAGAAAGAGAAAGATAGCAATGCACAGAAGTTACAATTTAGAAAGGATGATTTTTATAAAAAGCAGAAGAGAAGGGAAAATTATGATGCACGATGGATTTAACTCCTCAGGCTTGATTCTAGACTGCATACATTTACTTGTTCTATGGTAAAGAAGGAACCTGGTTATGTACATTTCTACGATATTGTGTAAAAGAATGCATCAGTGCAGCCAGTGAGAGTTTTTCCATCAACTTAGAGTCAAGATTTCACCAGTTGTCTCTACAACTAGGTGCACAGTCTATGTTATGCCTGTCTTTTGTGGGAAAAAATATTTGAAGTATTTCATTCATGGTCTGCCAGCTTGTCACATATCTGCCACAGATGTAGGAAACATATATTATTTACACTTTTTAACATTTAGATTGTGCAAGTACTGTTACTGGCAAGCTCTGAGTGCAGAATGAAAAGTAGGAAGACAAATATCATACCTTCTATTTTCTCTGAAAACTAACTGCAAGGAAATATATACTAAAAATAGATTACATTGTTAAAATATTTGACTATTCAAATATTTGATTCAGTATTCAAATAATTAATGATGACTGCTGACCCACACTAAACTTCCTTGGCTAGAGTCAATTGACCTCTTGTGGTATCATATAATGTTGCTTCAACATGGCAAGAAGAATACAGTAACTCAGTATCATGGCAGCTCTGTGTACACGCACTCCTGCTGTAGGCCAAAGACCTGCCTTCCACAGCTGTCATTACTTAACTCACTTAAAATTCTCACTGGTTTAGTAACACATATAGAAAATGTACTTGTGAGCACCTATATGATAAGAAAGCTAACCACTGGCAAAATGTGTAATATCAAGCACATCCAACTGAACCCCTGTTCCATGCAATAAGGTGCTCCTTACTGTTGGAAGCAAAATATTTTTTATATGGGCATCTTGTTATGGTGAACTGGTGATAACAGCATTTTCCTGCTTCTGTAATGATCAATGTTCTTGTTACAGGATAAAGTATGTGAGCTGCCTCAATTCTTCCAAGGAGTAAAGGAATGTTCTGATAGTGTCCATCTTGAGGAAGAACAGAAAATATCACAACTCAAGTGAATGCATAGTTGCTATTTTATATATTTCTAGTTCTATATAATATATAGATGTTATTAACAGTAGTAGTGTACACAGGTTCCTTGATCCACAGAAATTCCATCTGACTTCTTTTATGTGTTTGTCTGCAACTCTCCCACTTTGTTTTAAAATGCTTTGGCCACAGGACTGACAGATCATCCGTCCACAGCATCTTCAATTCTTTTCTCCAGGTTTTTCCAGGTTTATTCTAAAACTAGACTCATTTTGGCTATTTCATCCAATTTGATTACAAACCAGTATTTAATACTACAGTCATGATTCTGCTTTAGCTGTGGCCTGAGAACATCAATTTGAGGAAAGATGTTTCCCCACTGGAAGGCTCCTGAGGGAAATCAATCTTTTCTCAGGCACACAGACCCCTTTGCTGCTTTCCACAGCCTGTTCCAGGTATGCCTGTGCTCCAACTCCTGGCACTCAGTTTAGACATCAAAGGTACTGAATTATCTTCTTTTACAAGCCAAAAAAGCCACATGTGAAAGGTCCAGATTCAGCTGTTGTTTGATAACACAAAATTATACCAGACTTGAGCTAAAAAATTTATGAAGGACTATTTCTGACCAGGTACACAAGGATTACAAGGGTAAGAAGCCTTTTCTTGTTCATGAAAAGGTTTACTGAGAAAATCCAGAATTTGATTTATGCAATGTCACATGGCCTAATTTTCTGATCTACCTAAGTGAAAACTGAAGGCCAGACTGAAAACCAGACAGCAGTACATATTATAAAGTTTGTTGAGAGAAGTATTTTAAATAATACACTTATTTCAGAGTAAAAGTGTTTTGTTGCTGGGAGCCATCCCTTACTATAGCTAAAATGTCCTTTGTTGTACATAAATAAACTCCATCTAAACATATCATTAATACTGACACAGCTTAGGTCTCTTACAGTTTTCTCCCAACATACTGTACATTTCCATCTAGAACATGGCATGAAGAAAAATGAAAGCTTTGTGCAGTATAATAAACATTTCCATAGAAGTCTGTATAGTATTTCTGCTTTACATCATGTTTCATTTATCAACCTGAATTAGGCTTTTGAAAGAGGAAAATGCAGTTTTGCAGTTCAGTACCTTTTCTGGTCTTTCCTTACAATAACAAAATTGCTTAATGTCATTTCAAGTTCATCCTGCTCCATGCACACATGTACACAGAGCTATGGGTAATTCACTTACACAGTCCAACATCTCCTTTGTCACAGATGGCAAATGTGCAGATTTTTCCCTCAAGGAAAGAAACTCTTTTGTAAAATAATTGTATATTCTGCTCATTTTTTTTTATTATTTTTTTTTTTTCTGTCACTGATGCTCTTGTATTGTTATTATACCCTGTCAGGCTGGTAATTAGCATTCAGTCTCCATCTGACACAAGCACAGCTCTCAATGCTCCTTAAAAATCCCTTAGGACACACATGGTAAGCAAAATAATGTGACCCAGTAAGGGGGGGCAAAGTATTAAAATAATAATAATAATAATAATAATAATATAAAAATAGAATTTAAAAAAACCAAAACCAAAACAAAACAACAAATGAAAAACACGAGACAGTGAATAACCACAGGCAGCTTTTGTCATGCACTCAATGCATGGCTCTTCTTCAGGGAACTGCATGGAGTTAATCCTACTGCGTGGAATAAGCTTTCAGAATGCTACAACTGTTTTCCTGCAGTTGTCCTTTGCTTTTCCTATACAAAGATCTAAATCCTCTTCCCAGTCTCATCTTTCTCCCAAACTTCTAAGGCACACAGTGTATCTTTTGCTCACATAGATTGCCCCTCTTCCATTTTCAGGTCTCTTGAGTGAGTAATTATTTCGTTTTCCCAGATCAATCTTTTTTGGACAGAGTCACATGTGATGCTTAAGGTATCCTATTGTTCTGAATGACTCTAGCTAGATTATATCATTCCTGGTAAAATGATAATGTCATTTTAGAGTTTTGTGCACCTACCAGAATTCCTCCAATTTCAGCAACAACGCTGTCACTAGAAATAAGAAGAAACAGAACTTTCCTTGTAATTCCTACAAGATCCTTGTTTTCAGTGACTTCTCCTTAAAATGACTGGTGTCACCACAGCTAACCAAAAGTAATTTCTAAGTGTAAAATGCAGTCTTAGAATAATTGAAGTATTTAAAAAATATTGGGTGAGAAAAAATACCTAATTCAGAGCAAATTCCTGTGAAAATGAGATCAGTGTGGGGATGACTGCACCAACCAATTCTGAGCACACCCAACCTAAGCTGCACTATTTTCAGGGTTTAATGAAGCCCTGCCTATTTTCTTTTATTAACTGACTGGGATGCTGTGTGAAACACCAAACCTGTAACACTCAAATATCTAACACAACTAGCATCTGACACAAGCAGTCAGCTAAAAATGTGTCCCTAGACACATATAAAAATAAGTGGAAGAGTACTATTCAACCCCCTTCTCTTTCTGCATGTCACAGACCTAGAAGCTTTTAGGATTACTTTGATAATTCAGAGTGCTCTCTCCTCTCATATTAATACATTTATCTTTTATTAGGTAAACCAAAGAGGAGGATTAGGGATTCTGTTAGTCTGGGATTTATTTTACAGTGAATTTAAACACATGAAAACCATCTGCTACAGTATCCAAGAAGGAACACACCTAAGTTGGGGGGCAAAAAACAGTGGTGGATTTTCTGCATTTTGCAGTAGAAGAAAAGTTCTGCCTTTTCCTGATTTCTAACTTCAGCCTCTGTGTAATATTTATTTATTACCAAGTTAATAAGTCAACCTTCAGAGCACATTTCTGCAGTATCTGCTCACATGTTTACGCTTTTCATGTAGCAGAATTCCCTTTTCCTAGGATCTCAAAACTTCAGAATTCTAAAAGGGGGACCTGGTGGAAGGAGTGAGAGGAACAAATGCCCATATTACTCGATATTACTCCTCAGCCCTTTGGGCCATGTGGCTCTCAAGCTGCCCCTGTGCAATTTTAGGTGGCAATATATCACACCAGGCGATGCCTCAATGACAGCTCATCTCAGCGGCTCCCCCACAGTGCCCGTCATGGACAGGAACCATTTCTCACAGAAGGTGCATATTGTATAGATAGGAGGAAATTTATTTGTGTAAATGTAAGAAGTTCATCTTATGCTGTATGAGTTTATGCATCTGCACATGGAGATGTTACGTTGTGCTGGGGAGCTGGCTTGGCATTAGAGCACAATTCCTTTCTGGAAATGGCACTGGCTTTCCAGCATTCTCCTGGCAGCTTTGGGGTTAATCCTACACAGCCTCTGGAGAAGCAAGGGAAGTAAACTACAATAATGATGTTGTCCCTCTGCAAAGGCACAGCATTTTATGGAAAAAACCTCCTGGGATGTCCTCTATTTTAGCTCTTTTGTGGTTGCTTGGAAGAGTGGATGGTTAGGCTCTGAAGAAACCACAGTGTCATTCCACCAAAATGCTTAGTTCTTTGCAATTTTAAATCCTACTTTCTCTTTCTGAACATCTTTGAGAAAATCTTTAAATTATGTTTTTAACATCCACCTATTTTTCTGTCTTTAAATATCCACAAGTGGATATTTATGGATGGAAATTTCTGACTGTTAAAAGTAAGAATCCATGTCACATATTTCCCATATTTGATCAAACTTCTTTCATCATGTATGTGAAAAAGCAGATTTGCATAATATCATATTTCTCTGGACAGTGCACAGACCTGTGTAAAACAGCCTACCAGCGAGTAATCTGCTTTCATGAAACACCAATTTTTCTGATGCCTTCAAGGCAAAACGTGTAGACAGCCCAGTTCTCAGAGCCACAGAGAAAAATATCTTCATAGATTTATGAAGGGAATAAATACAACTTTGCTAACCAACCACTTCCATGCATTCTAACAGCAACATGTTGCAATTAATAAAACAAGCATGTCCCATACTGGGGGAAAATGCTGACCATGCCAGAATAAGTGGGCCCATATATTGTCCAAGCATGTAAATAGATTAAGTGACAGCATAATTAATCCTCAGTACATAATCAATGAGGAAGAGTAAGGCCTTGTGAAAAATTGAAGACACTGGAATGAGACTGAATTTTCTCTGAGCTAAAATGTGGAGTCACTAGTCAATGAATCCTCCCTCAGGAGACTGTAACAAATACAGAGAACCAGCTCAAGGACAGCCAGAGTTGTAAATTGAGAGCTATAAAAAAATAATAATCTAACAATTGTGCCAACTTGTTTATAATTTATAGGTTGGCGTTACAGGTGAGAAATAGGGGTTAGCAGTCTCTTATAATCCGAACTTGAGTCAGTAAAGCACTGCAGAATCTCTAAATCATCACTTCTTTCATTTCACATAGTTAAAAACATATAATAAAACTATCAGACAAAGCCACTTTCTTTCAGGGTTTGAAGCTGGAGCTGTGGATACCAACCTGTTCAAAGTTAGAGTGCTGCTAGGGAGTCCAGCAAAGGGAAGGTCTTAATTTTCCTTACACTCTTTTCTTTTTCACATTGGGCACTTGCCATAAAAGTACAAAAAGCACAGGGGTCTTTTTGTTATAATTGAGGCAGGCAAGAAAATAAGAGTTCCATTTCACATTAAATTTCGGTATTCTCAAATTTAATTCCATTTTGATAATCTAATTCAAGGTACCAAAAAAAAGTTTGAGCATGCATTTAAAGGGAATGAAATTGGAACCTTTAATCCTACACAGGGCTGAGTAACTCTGAGTTTCAAATTCCGTTCTCCCAGTGGGTGCTGAGGTCAGCGCTCACCGCAGAGCAAATTGGAGTCTAGCAGGACTCTGTTCTCTGCAAATAGGGGAGGCTGCCTCGTCATGCTCTGCAGGGACTGAGCAGCTTTTTCAAAGGGGTTTATATCAAGGTTTTGGGCTGTTTCTTGCAAGTGACTCCCCCTTAGAGAAAAGTGAATTAAATGGAGCAACTCTGCATGCGTTTGCTAATAACTGGACAGACAGCAGTATAGCACTTTTACATTTTTTTTCAGTCATTCATCTTTCAGAGTTCCCCGTGCTTCCCAAGAACAGACCAGTCATTATTGCCAATCAATCTCCTTACGGCCTGTACAATGTCTAGGAAGGTACTGGAGCATAGTATGCAGAGATGGTTCTATATTCACTCAAACTTTCCCTTAACGATAAAGTATTGCAATAAATACTTAAAATACTTATAAGCAACCTTCAGGATACTGTCCATTTACCTGACATAATCACCATTTGAGCTGTAACTCATCTTCCCTTACAACTGATCTACTATATTCCTCTGCCATTGTGATGTGAATTTAACCCGAACTGTGAAAAACCAATTGGCACTCAGTATTCTTCCCCCATGAAAAGGTTGTGGAAAATTTTCATGATCAAATTACTTTTCCGCATGCTGTATCTTTCATTTAAATTCCAGCAAGTTTTCATGTACATTTTTTCATTGTTAAATGCTCCCATGGAGGATAGTTGTAGTATTAATGGCAACTAAAAGTTAGTACTAATAAAAAAAATTCTGAAAACTAAAGTAGATCAGTAACACAATAAAACTGGTAGCTAGTGAGAGTGCAGCCAACTTTTTATACTGAGTCCAGTGGCCTTTTTACATTCAGAGCCCTTACTTTGAAACAAACTTAATGAACACACTGACAGTTGTGTGGCAGACAGAAAACCTACCAGGTGAGTTCCCTGGCTGTGTCTTTGAGGGAGCTGAACAGTGCTTCGACTTGCTGGGGTACTAACTGAAAAAATGAGCAAAACTGAAATATTAGACTTCTGTTGTCACAGTGTTCAGTAAAAATGTTTCTTTCAGACTCCACTACCTAGCAGTCAATAAAATCTCAAGATAATGTTAAATAATTATTCCGGTCTGTCACAGGTTCCTGGGTATTTTAAGAAATTGGGTCGAGTGAGGCAGTGATGTGTCTGCAGACAAAGCTCAACCCTGGTTTACCCAGCCATCTTTGGTACTTCTTCCTAATACCAAAGGGCTTTTATCACCTTGGAATACTTGGTATTTACCGGAAGAAATTGATAATTGTTAAATGGATAACTTCAGACCTTGTCAAGACAAATGTTAACTCTCCATAGCTTCAGCCTAGCAAAATGAAGGTTGAAAATGAGAGCTATAGGATAACAGGAAAGTTGATATCTGCTAAATAGATATGGTGCTTCCCTTCTCCCAGAGGAAATAAATTAAGAGAAAACCAACCAACCAAACAGAAAAACCCCAACCAAGCAAACAAAACCAAATCACAGATGCTTCATGCTGAGGCAATTTTTTTAGACTTAGAATTCAGGCTTAGACTTTGAGTTAGTCTCAGAGTTCATCAGTAATCCAGCATCCTAGGAGAACCCTCACATACTGCAGGAGAGAAACCATGAGCCAGAAAAAATGTACTCTCAGCCCACCTCTGGGCTCTGAGCTCATCTTGCTTGCAGCATCCTGTAATTGAATGAAACTGTTCTGCTGGAAAGCATGTGATGGATTTAAAATCTATTTCTGGGGGTTACATTTTGCTGTAAACTGGGTTTAAGACAGCTAACCCAGGAGCAGAGGAGCACAGAGGTCAGCACCTGCTGCAAAGCCCACGCTGAAGCACCTGCTGTTCTGAGGTTCCTGCCAGCCAGGCAGCACAAAGCTTTGGCAAGTGCAGTTGGAAAAGTGCAAAAAGCCTTGCAAGTACTTCAGGAAAGAAAGTAGAAGCTGAGTACAAATCTCTAAGAAAGACACTTTTTTGAGCAGCCTGCTTTTATCTCAAGGGAATTTAGCATTTCTGTAGACCACAGCTACTGCAGGGTCATCTCAGGAGGAAAGGTCCAAGCCCTCTCAACTCCCCCCGTCAGAAGCAACACTTCCAAATTTCTCAGGAAACCAGTGAGTACGGAATGTAAAGCCAAGTGTCACATGAACTCCATGAGACATGTCAGGCAACCTGGTGTATTATCCTGGCATATTATCCACAAGCTTCCACTTCTGAATGGATTCACTGTACATCAGTTGGTGGAGGCAAATCTGTGTCTGATCAAAGCACAGAGAAAATAATAAGTGTGTACATAATTTTAAGTATGGATACTGTAATGGACACAGTATTTCAGAGAAAAACTGCATGAACTACATGGTGTTGTGGGGCTTTTTTGCTTTTCTTTGTGAAAAAAATGAATGCAAAGTATATATTTCACTTAACAAAACATTAAGCATATGAAAATAATTTATTTCCAAACTGTCTCTATTGCACTATTACAAGTTTTATTTGTGAAACTGTCACTCCTTCTTCACATGTTCTCAGCTTAGGTAACTGCAAATATGAATATCATCCAGAGGTTGTTGTTTTAAAATGTTGCCTACAAAAGAAGTGGATTTTAAGGAAGAAATTATGAGTCTCTCAGAACTGGGACTGAGGTGATGCTACACACCACCATAGCTTTGAAACCTTTCAGAATTCAAATCTAGGCCCCATACATGCCTCTCTTATGGACAGCTCAACTGCTCAGAAGGCTTCAGGCTTCTAATAGGAAGCTCTTTGCTTCTATGCCAGAGCCAAAGCCACAGCTGTGGTTTAGCAGTGTAAATCCACAGGCTTGGGCTGCATCCAGGGTCAGTTACATCACCCAAGGAATCTGCTGTATCTTCAGTAGATTGGTTTGTTTTCTCCAGGAGGACAGCAGCTATTTGACCTGTGTGCATATTTCTATATGACTTTCCTTTCGCCAGTATTTGCATCTTTTGTCTGAAGAAAGGAAGTGCCCAACACCTCCTACAGAAAAGCTTCCTCCAGGTCAGCCCTGTCAATCTAAGAATGGAAAGTTATGATGTGGCAAACGGGAAATACACTTTCAAACTTTAGTTCAATAATCTTCTTAGCGAATTTACTAAATGTGTGTGTGGGTTTGGGGATTTTTTTTCCCCTTAATCTCATTATGGGTTCATGAAAACAGGAAATTGCCTCCATTCCAAGAGATGATCTGCTTGCACAGGGCACGATGCTTCTCTGTGATTGCATCTGTAGGAATTAGCATGAGATGAGAAAGGCTTTCCTTTTACCAACAGATTTGCCCAGAACACACGGCCTTCAAACAGCAAAGTCATGATGTGCACACCCTCAGGCACTGGAACGAGGCAGCAGGATCAGACCCCACTGCTGGCCAGTGGGTGGGACGTGCACACATCCAGCACCTGTGTTGTCCCTGTCCTTGTCCTTAGCACTGTGATGATAAAATAGTGTTGACACTGTCAGGACTAATTTTCCCTATTCCCTCTCTGCTGCTGGGAAGTTCCTCAATGAGAAATTCTTTTTTGGAAATTCCAGCAGAGGAGCTAGAATTATACTTGATTACACTGGAAGCACACTGACATAGGAGAATATATGTGTGTGTGTATATATATATATACATGAATTTGTTTTTAATGAAAATTTTTAAAATACTGTTTTCAGTCAAGCTAAAATCAGTTTGAGGGGCAAATTTACAGAAAAAATTTAAGAATTTTCAAATATTTCTTAAAAAATTGAAAGA
This sequence comes from Orthonyx spaldingii, assembly GCA_013397795.1. Lineage (NCBI taxonomy): Eukaryota > Metazoa > Chordata > Aves > Passeriformes > Orthonychidae > Orthonyx > Orthonyx spaldingii. The sequence continues at coordinate 655,641 of VZTJ01005473.1, forward strand.
TCTAAGTTGCATCCATAATAATTTCATCATGTTCTTTGAAAATATTTTTAATGAACCTGAAACTAATCAACAAACTCAACTTGCATCTACTGATAATTTAATCTTGAATACATTTTAAAGAAAATAATGTCTTTAGCAAGCCAGATTTCTTTCTATCTAAGGCTGAGAAGAAATCTCTTACCCCCTTTCATGGAATGCACAATATTTCTTTCCATGAAAAATTTTTACTTTTCATACAGATCTGAAACCCTTCTGTCCACACAGTACCCACCTGTCAAATGGGCTTTGCTCAAAAAAACTTTTTAAAATAGAGATATATATTACCTGTTAAAATTAATTTCTATAAATTGAGCATTTCTAAATCAACATTAATTTAGTCCAAGAATTACCATTTTGGTTCAAAAAAAAAGTCTGGAAGGCTACAATGATTCAGAATACTACTTTAGATGCTTGACCACTGCCTGCATGTCTATTTCTTGTCCTTCTCTTGTACCTACTCATGCACTTATCTCACAATATACATCATCTTGCTTTGTACCCTGAGTACTATCTATTTCCCTTAAACCCAGAAGAAAAAAATTCAGAACCACACCAAAACAAGCAATCTGGAAGATGCCAGCTGCATCTCCTCTGTCCGGTCCAAAGGCCTCGTGGCTCACTCTTCTGTACATTGAGCACCATCTGTCCTTCCTCGACTTGCTGGAACCTGGCCCCCAGATTACAGTGAAACCAGCACTGGGGAATGTCTGAGAGCTTGAGGCTGTGCCTGTCAAACCTCCCTGCAAGGCTTGGCCACCGATGCTCTCCAGACAGGCTTGGAATGCCACTCTTCCCTCTAGCAGCAAATTCCCAAAGCCTGCCCACTCTGAAAGCACTGGCTGCCTTCACTCCTGGGCACCGGTGAGCACTGCAGTCCCTGAAGGCCACCTCACATACGAGCATGTATGGTTAATGTATGGACCAGCTATGGTTTCTCCAGCTTCAGAGGAGACAGTCCATGCATATCAAAGAGCGTGATTAGGCTTTGTGGACTGAGAAGCTGTCAATAATTAAAATGACACATAGACACAGGTGTGAATACTCAATAGCACAGAGGGGAAGCAGAGGGAGAACATCAATGACTGTACACCTGCATATATACTCACTGCACAGTGTCCTTTCTGTATAGACAGTTTTCTTGCAGTGGAGAAGAAAAAAATGTTAATTAAACAAACTTCTGATCCCGCTTTCGTTGGTTGAACAGTTGCAAGAGTAAAAACAAACAGAATGGGTGGTGTGGAAACTTCTGAAGCAGACGTTACTTCTGATGGGGAACAGCTAATTGCCAACACAGAATGCGTGTGAAATATTGATTTAGTTTGTGCGGATAGGGAAGCAAGTCCCAACATGCTTTCATCTGTTCTTAAATATAAATGAAAAAACAATACATTTACTCTAAGGTCACTGTGGGAACAGAAGATCAGCTGAAGCATACGCAGCTTGTGATTTATATTCAGAACCCACCAGCAGCAAGAAAACAGAGGCTGATACCATCATCTTATAATCAGCTTTTGGATCATGTTGTGCATCTGAGAATGTCGCCAGAGTCCGAGGCTGTTTCTCTGCATTCAGCAAGCCAGTCTAAATCAACAATCAAATATTTGTCTTTTCTATCCTTCAGTGCATGCAGCCACACATAACACTATTTAATGTAGCCATTAAAGGTGTGCGGGCACTAATTATCACATTCTTGGGTGTCTTTTGAATACCAGTGAAAAAGTGTAAACCCTGTAAAGAGAGAAGATGCACAGGCTGTGGAAGTTTTTCAGGAATCAGGACAGACCTGTAATCACTCTTATCACATGAAGAGATAATTGAGAGTTTAATTGTGTGTTCGGAACAAACGGCTCTGTGCAGGGAGGGGGAAGGGCGCAAAACCACTACAGCCATTGACAAGAGTGGAGAATATTTTCATATAGGGCAGCGATCAAGTTAATTTGATAGGTAGCTCTGGGAACCCTGTGGATACTCGGAAGGCTTAGCCAACAAGATTTCATCAAGGTTGTTAGTTGCCTCTCCATCTGCTTCGCGAGGAACTCTTGGCAAGCTTAACGCTATTTCCAGTTGCTAGAGAGACACTTTCACTCTTAGGATGAAAGTAACGTTGGTCTTTCCTTTCAATACATAGCATCATAACTTAATTTTTAAATAATTTTCCCTGCTGAAGTTGCATTTGGAAGCAGAATACACGTAAAGTTTTCTCACAAAAACACCGAGTAGTTTATAAGACAAATATTAAAATTAAAAATATAAAAAAGTTCAAAACTGACTGCAAAATATGATTGGGTTTGTGGTGGGTATTTTTTTTCCTTTTAAGTCAAAGGCAAACAATTCCCAATGCATAATTTATCTGACATGTATTTTCTTTTTTTCCATAGAATTTCCTCTAGTAGTTAGTTTCAACCTCAGGTACATTGCATTTTTAAGCAGACAGCTTTCCTAAAAATTAAGCCACATTCTGAACCTCCTTGGCATGTTCAATACTCCAGAGTCAGAGAGCCACACAGCGGAATAGAAATGAAGGCATGAACATCTTCAAGTTTAAATTTAATATTAAGCTTCTGTGAGTGTACCCTCATAAAACTTTGAAGTGTATTCCTTCCCCTGCTCTCCCCTGAGGAACTGACTAGCAGAACAGAACCATGTGAATGTTCATGAAAAGCAGGAGCACGAGAAAAGCAAATTAACTCAATGCAGTTCTTTGAACTAAAAAGAAAAACATTTGGCAAAGTCTGGGTTTAGGATATGACACTGCAGATTTACAGAACGGCAAAGAGCAGAAATTCAGCTATTCTCAGACATGCTGAGTAGAATGTGTATCTGCATGCTCATCATCCAACACGCTGAAGCAAAGATAATCTTGCTTGCTCAGCCCTTGTTCAGATTTGCAGTTTACAGGAGTGGAGTTCAAGTGGCAGAAAGCCCAATGCTGTGTCCCTGTGTTAGCAATCCTTCTCTGCCTGACGTGGATCAGGCTGACGCTCCCTTGGGCAGCTGTGCTGACCCTCCCAGCTCCCACTCGTCAGCTGGACAGCCCTGGCAGCCCAGCCCCACTGCAGAAATGGAGTCAGAGGTACAAAGTGCTGCAGCATTTCAGCTGGCTGCAAACAATAGACAACCTGAGAAAGAGTGTGCTGGTCCCAGGTACCTCAGACGCTGCTCCTACCTGCTCTTTGTTACTTCTCTCAGGCACAACTCAGTGTTTTCCAGACTTAGGAGTGCACGTACTCCCTGTTTTGGTTCCTGTTCATGTGCAGTGTGGTCTCTCAGTGCAGCTCCATTCCAAAAAAACATCAAACAGTCACATCACACAGCTTAGAATCACAGAACCATAGAATCATTAACGCTGGAAAAGAGCTCCAAGGTCATTATGTCCAATCTCTGACCAAACACCACCATGTCAACTAAACCATAGCACTTAGTGCCACATCCAGTTTGCTTTCCTGGGATGTGAAAACCTCCATTGCAAACACAAACCAAATGGAATTCAGTGATACCTAAATTTGCCTCAGGTTCACCCTAAGTGCAACGGCAGTTTTAGATAAGCACAGGCCATGAGTAATTAAAATCATATTGATTTTACTCAGTATCACAGTGATGATATGAGTAATGTTAGCCTTCTCATAATGGAATGAAAATACTAAGTAGCTGTGTGAGTACCATACTTTCATTTTCTGTAAGATATCATCAGAAATTACAAAAAAAAAGTATTTCAAATCAGTCTGGCAAAATAGATGTTTTTGAGAAATTTTGACTGACACATTTTACAATAATTTAACCCAATAAATACGCAGACATAATTCTTTGCTGAGCTACAGAAAAAAGCTGGAATGTCCCAATGCACTCAGATCAGGGATATGCACAAAGAACACTCATCCTGCTTGCAAGTTGTGATTTAAGGGAAAAAATGCTTATAGCAATTCCTCCCTCCCTCTCTCCTGGTTCCAACTAGTGCAGATGGCTGTTCCTGCCTGTTTCTGCTCATCCTGCCTGTCCTGTGCTCTGCACTCAGCCAGTCAAAGCAGCCCACAAAGCCCATCACCAGCTCTGCAAAATTCCTCAGGATATTGCTGGAGGATAGAACTGTATCTGGTGGGTCTTTAGTTGCTGCAGCATTCTTCCAATCTGGCAGAGGCATGACAAATTTGCAAGACAACATGTTTCACGATGGATTATCCTTTTCAGAAAATGTCTGTGGGGATGGCTTGGGAAAAAAAATCCTTTAAAAATCTTGTTCCTGCTTTGCTTCTCACTAAACATGAGAAGAAATATTCAGAGAGGATTTCTGCATTCATAGCTGATGGGGGAATGGATGATCTAAGGTCATATCCCATTTATAAGGAGGGTTAAATAGCCTTTTAATTTGTTTTGCTATTCCACATAAAGATATAAATATATGTACACACATGTATACATACACATTCCAAATACTATGGAGATAAACCTGTAATGTCTGTTTTTCCACCTTTAGAATGGTAATGTGAGAAAAATTTTTCAAAGTTCTGTATCACTGCAAACCCCACATATTTCATCAAGATAATTAACCAGTGCAGAAAGCTCCCAGCAATTTAACAGATACAAGCGAAAATTTAATGCCTTGGAGGCATATCAGATGTTGGAGGATAGCTTAACTACTGAATTATCCACTAACCTTCTCTTCCAGCTCTGCCTCGGGGATACTACAAAAGATGTTTCAAGAATGAGATGGAAGGAACTGAAGGAAAAGCCATGTTAAAAACTTTTCAGGAGTGGCCTAGATCTTGACCTTATCTAAATTAGCTTGGACTTGCATAAGATGGGAAAAGGTTGATGTGGGGGAAAAAGAAGATGATAATGATCAAGTGTCTTGACTTGCAGACAGGCAATAAATCACTTCTATTGAACATGCCATGAATGACAACAGAGAGTCTTAGACCTGAGAATGAGTCACTGGAAGCATTGTGTCTTCTGAGTCAGCTGAAAGAAACAGAAAGTCTCCTTGTATACGTATTGCCTTCCTAATTCGCAGAAATGTAAATAAACTTCTTTCTCAGCTTTCAGTTACAACAGAAAATATAAGCCCCAAACATTCTGCATAGCCAGACAGTCAGTAAATCTCCTCTCCAGTCGAAAATTTTTCATTCGCTATTTCCTTGAGGAAACACACTACACTGGCCAGGGCTGACCTCCAGGGTTTAGAAAAAAACCCTCTATCGACATTTATTGATTTCCCTGCAAACTCAGATAAGTTCGGGGCCTGTCTGAGGAGAGGAGTCAGCCCTGCCCCCATCTCCGGGTGTGACAGGAGGTGTCCCTCCCTGGCAGGGACAGCAGGCTCTCCCTGGGCACCGGGGTGTCCTGCACATGGGGACAGGCTCTGAAGGCAGAACGGGCACAGGAAATGCGGGCAGTCCCCTGCAGCAGCTCTGCGGGGTGGGAAGCTGCAGAGCGAGACTGAGGATGGTTCTTGCAGTCAGCCATAGCCAGATCCATCACACCTGATGGCACCAACAAATATATCTGCTCTTTGCTCTTAAGGTTCTTCTTCCTTTTTCTTAACAAAGGAAAAGCCTTAGTCAAAAAGAAAGAGGACAGTGCAATTAATTTCAGTGACCTTGTTCACACAAGCCAGTATTTTTAAACACAGATTTCAAGTCTAACCACAAACTTTGCAGAAGTAATCTCCTGCTGTTGGCCTCTCCAGTTTTTCCTACTTTCTTGCTGCAACAAGAGAGGAGTCAGCAGCCTGAATAAGATCACTCTACTGTTACCAACTTTAAAAAGCACTAAACAAAAAAAGAATCCAAAACTATTTCAAATAAAACCCAACTCAATGCACACAGCTTCAACAGAACAGTGTATGAATTCTGAAGGCTCTTAAAATTTGTATTATATACTTTACAAATGTTAACTGCTAGTTCTTACACTTCACGAGATGTAAAGGCCTAAAGGATTCATAGATGAATTCACTTTATATTTTAGGTTTTTGAGAAGGATGGGGAGGATAAAGGCTTACAGCTTACAAAAACCAGAACAAAAAGACCAACGGTACTCATTCTACTAAATCAACTACGTTGGCTTCCACATGGGTGTGCAATATATTTGTGAGCTGCTAAAGGAAAGATGGGTTATGACCTCTAAGATGGGAGTATTTAGAAATACCTGTCTCTCTCCTAGGGGTTTCTGATACTGCAAACTGTGTTTGTTTACATATGCATCCTGAAAGTTTTCTGCACCTTCTTTTTTTTTCTTGGTCATGTTTTCTTTTTCAGGCTTGCAAATTGAGTTGTAAAAAGCTCTCAATGCATCTCAGAGTCATGTAACAGTCTAAAGACAACTTCTGCCTTACAGGTGGTGAAGTCAGGTTTTCCCAGGAGTTCAGGCCTTTTTCTCCTCCTCAGCACATTCAGTAGGTTTGAACCTTTGCCTCACCTCATTAATTAGTTCAGTTCTCCAGACACACTAAAAACTCCATGCTCGTCCCAGGTAGCCAGCCTCCAAGAAAACAAAGGACAACTTCAAGCCCTTCTCTCAGGTTCTTTCTTAAAGGTCTGTCAATCTTCTGCTTCTGAGGTGAATCCTGGAGTCTTCAGGGACTTCATACCTACCCATTTCTGTCAACGTACTAAACGTCTCATTCATCTTTCAACTACTTCCTTTTCCTTTAACTGTCTGTTCCCTTCATGCCCCTGCCTATACTCTAGTATCTCTACATTGAATTCTCTAACTTATTCTTCACATAATCTCCAGTACTCCTTCCTGCCCGTGGGTTCTCTTGGCCCCTCAGCTCCCCTCATTCTCACAAGTCTGTGGCCAAGTCTTTAGCCAAGGTTTTCCAAGCTATTTCACTATGGATATCCAACAGCCATCTGCCCTCACTTCAGGTGCTTCCTCCACTCCTCTTCACTCTCTGCAAAGAGATTCACATCTCTTTTCTCCCTCTGTTTGCAATATAGCACTGGCTGGGCTCTGGGCTACTGCAGGGACAAATCTTCTGTCTCCTGCAACGTTTTTGAAAGGACAAGCAGTATCTTCTCCCAGTTTTCCCACACACAAACACTGCTGTGTGTACCACAACAGGCCAGGCTCTCCTCACTCTGATTTCCTACACCTGGACATCCAAAGCCTTGAACTCATTTCATCAGCCTTCAGTATTCTGTGGGAGCATGAGAAGTCTGTAAGAAAATGACTGCTCCAGAAAAACATCAGGAAATTTAACTTAAAGACACCAAGCTTGGTTTACATTTCCCAGTCTCAGAAAAGTTTTCAGATACTTGCTTGAGGGCTGCTGTCAACAAAGGGGTACAAAATGTTTGTACCCCATCTGCAAAAAGATTATTAGTGACTTTTTTTTTTTAATCCATCTTGTGATACTGTACTTTACAAACTATTCACACAATTCCACTTTTTTACTCTACAGGTTTTTAATCTTTTTTCTGGTTCTCAGGGAATGAGAAGAATTCCAATTCGAGAAGAAACTGGACACAGAAGGCAGGTCCAACTGCAATTGCTCACACAGTGGCAGAACGTTCTAATCAAATCCTGAATACCTGGAGTTTTTCAAGTTTTTAGATCTTAATTTCACAATTATCATCCTCTGCTATATGCATATTTTCTATGTTTGCTCTAGGAAAAAGGTATTACCAATGGAATGAAGGATTTGTAGGAGATTGTTGTACGGTCCTATTAATAATATAAAATCAGTCTAAACCACAAAGCAATTTTGTTGACTCATGGGACATTAAACATGCCTTATTTAAAGCCTTTTTATTTTTTATTTCTGAGTTCTCCTTCAAATCATTTTTATTATCTGATTTAGAATAACTCAACATAAGATATGAGTTTTCCAGCTAAGAAGCCATTACCAATTCAAATATCAAACTGACTCTGCTTCCAATATGCAAGCAAGTGAACTTAGTTTGTTAAACTTTCTTTAAACTAGAAATATTTTATAACCTAAGAAAGAATAGCTCTTTAATACTTTAAATTCTTTAACTGCTATAAAACTTAGATGGTTTACCCACCATCTATTTTAGGTTCAGGGCATGGATAGGCAGATCCTAGATCTTCTGCCTATAAATATGGGCCAAATACATGTTTATGCATTATCTGAAATAGAGTGCCTGCACCAAATCTTTAGGTAGACACAGAAGTTACTTATACATTTTACTCACCTGATTGCATTTAACCCTCATGTGAACTGAAAGAGATTATATGCTGAGATGGCTGGTTATTTTCTGATAAGAACCCAGAGTTTGGTGGAGCATCTTAAATGGTAAAACCTACATTTTTCACTGGAAAATTTTTGACAGTTTTGATAGAAAAGGCTTCTTGGATCTAAAATGGAATTGCAGACAGAAAGACAACTGCTGTTGAAGACTCACTCCACAAAAAGGCTCCAGTCCTGTGGTAATAAAGGCTTTAACCGTAAGCCCAGCTTAGTCCAGTACCAGGCTCACTTCAGCACAGGACTGAAGGGCTGATCAGGTAGGTCTATACCATCCATTTATTCAGAATTTCACCTGAAGATCAGTTCTTCATGGCAACTACAAAACTTTGGTTTTGGCAAGATTTCCAAATCCATAGCATTCCTGGCTATAATGGAGAGACAAGGGGGTGTGAATTACTATTTGTCTGCAACCATTCAGCGAACAGAGTTTTTTAAAAACAAAAAGAAATAAAATTATTTTCAGAAACAAATCCAAATGGAGCAGTTGTAGGCATATGTGCAAGCACATGTATATATTCTAAGGTTAACACAGATATATACATGGGAGAACATGAAATATCCTTGAAATTTTTTCTGAAACTTACAGGGTTTTAAGGAATATTTAGAGGCATATAGAAACAAAAGACATACAAGTGCTAAGTTCTTTTTCTTTTTGTTTTTCTTGGAACTGATATTTGAGCTTGTGAAATTTTAGTGGCTAGTATTTTTGCATGAATGGCCACTGGGTGCCACTGTTCTGCTGCATAGAAAAAGAGCTGAAACAACATTTTTGTTGTAGTGATAAGTTTTTTATTATTAAAATATGTATACTACTGCTTCATATACCCATCTTTTCGAAATGACACTGCTGCACAGTTCATAGTGAGCTTTTTCATAGCAGAACAACAGGAAAAGTGGCACTAAGAGACTGGAAAACCTGTTTAAACTCAACAGGCATATAACCTAGAAGAAACTTTCTTCAACACTTTGTTTTCTACTTAGCAAAAAAGAGACTTGTTGTCCAGCCTCAGGTTCGATATTCATTTGCTGAATGACCTTGTGGAGTTCACTGGGTGCTGTTCCTGCCCAGCAGTGCACAGCTGCTTTCCCAGTACACAAATCTGTACGTCAAATGCTCACATGTACATGGAAACAGGATCTAATGCACTTAATTGGTTTCTAGAATACACAGAGAGTGTGCAGCTACAATAACTGTGCACAGGTGATTGGTGCATTTCTGAATGTGGAAACCACAGCCTTAAATCCTCTGAGCCTTATTTCCTTCAGTTAGCAAATGGGGTTAACAATGAGTATGCAATTTATGGCAAGAATAGCACTGCAGGGAGAGACCTTTGTACACTAATAAGAACAGGTTTGGGCCTGAGTAAGAAGCAGCCTCAAGAAGCTGAAGTCCGGCTGGAGTGGGACTCGCAGCTTTAGAAGTAAACAGTGTCTCCCACTGGGAGAGGACAGAGGGTGGTGTTTCATGGGTCTGACCTGCCACTTCCCATCCAAGTAACCCTAACTTCACTACTAAAAGTCACCATTTGTTCCCAGCTGTAATATAAACACATTCAACCTCTCAATAAAGCTCCCAGAGGTCAATGAAGAAAGACAAGGGCAAATGCTGCCAGTCCAAAGCATTAAGTTATAAGCAAAGAAAGAAATGGTGAAAGACTGAGTTCCTTGAGAAGTTAGATTTTAAATATGAAAAACATCAGAAAGAACAAAGCATTCTGAACTACACTGCAACACCTTTATGTCAAATGAGAAAGAGCTTTCCAATTGTGCAGCAAGTTCTCAACTTTTCAAAAACAATGTATTATAAGAAGAAGGAAAATTTGTAAAGTTTGTTGCAAACTTGACAGATGATTGAGGTAATTATCTTAAATAACCTTACATAATCTTTCTAATGTGTTATACTGCCCAAATGTGGGCTGATAGTTACTCATGGTATTGCTCTGGTGTATACTTGAAAGAATTTCAGAAATGTTAAATGACCTTAAAAAACCATTTTTAATAACAGAATAGGGCTGGTCTTAATCCACTGTAGAAGCCAAAACCCTATCACATTCTTCCAGAATAATTTTGAAGAAGTGAAAAGGCCACTGGTCATGCTTTCTATCCTTCTATGTATGACACTCACCAGCACCTTTTTATTTTTATAGCAAATCAGAAATCCATAGAAAATGTGTCCATCTCAAGTACCTCACAGGATTTTGAAAGTGCATTTGGAAAGATCGAAAGAAAGTCTCTTATATCTTTCTGTATTATCCAAGGCAATATTTCTGTGTTCCCACCTAAGATCAAAACAATTTGGTGTTATCATTTTTAGCACTCTTTGACACCCTGCTGAGCCCATCGTACATGTAGAGGAAGACTGTCTAACCCACTTCCTTTCAGTCACTGGCAGCTTCTAATTAATTCCCTGCCCTTAAATTCCCTCACCCATCCTCTGCAGTGTGCCCAGTACTCATGAAGTTCAGCCACAGAGAAGCACAGCAGGGCAATAAATAGTTTGAAAGAAGTCCTGAACTCCCCTCTGGGTAGCCAGGTACCCACCAGTGTCAGTCACTCAGCAACTGAGACAGGGAGATGACAAGGTTGTCTGCACTTCCTACCTTTCATGTTTGGAGTTTAATAGGAGGCAAAAATTGGTTTCTGTCTGATGCTGACTGCCTTCCCTCACCTGAAATGACCAGCCCAAGTACAGCACAGTGAAAACTGTTCCACTTCAGGGAACTGATGGGCAAAGGGCAGAGCGCAGCAGAGACAGATGCGACCTTAGGGCACTTCCAGCTGTCCTTGCTATATTGAATGGTTTGGAAACAGCTTCTGCTTTGAGACAATACAGATGAATTTTATGAAGACTAGTGAACACTTCTAGGCCTAGATAATTTGTCCTGAAAAGTCAGAGGAAACAATCTAAACTGACCACAGTTTAAAGTAAAAAACATCCAGACCATGTTCATAATGCACTTTGTAAACTTGGCCAAATAGATGAACTGGCAACAGTGAGCATGGAAATTTTTATGATAATTAAAAAACTGTTTTCCTTCATGGTTTCCAAAATGCTATTATTGTGAAAGTGTTGGGACACATTTGCAGTTGTTTTTCTCTCATTATAATCATAAACAACACACAAATGTGCCTTGGGTATAAAGGCCATAAAGCCAGATACCCATCTGAAACAAACCATGCTGAGATTAAATGTATTTTCAATTAATGTTTAGATCTGCTTCCTGTACCCTAGTCAAGTGATCCTGCAGCACACCCTTTATTTTAAAGCAGACAGAAGATGCAGATATACAGTAAGAGAACATTTCATGCTTTGGTAAAACAGAGGCAAACATATGGTTTTCACATCCCTAATTTCATTAGAGCTCAGCTCTTCTCAGCAATAACTGTCTTTCCTATGATACTTCCAAATGCCCTGAACTACTCTAAGTGAATTTGGTAACTAGCAAACTGCTGTGTTTCCCTGTTCATTAGCATGAACTGTCTTGTTTCACTTGCCTATCACGCCAATGTGATATGGCATAATGCAGTGCTACATGCTGTAACAAGTCAGAAAAAATTTAAAAGGCCACATGTTTGGCTTTACACTTAATTCTCAACAGGCTGTGTATTGTCCATTACACAACCCAGGTAATTTAATAGCCCAGCTGCTCAAGAAGAAAGCGAAATGACAACTTTTTACAAGTCTAGAAACTTGTATTGTTGTCATTTATCTGTGAATGGCTCTCCATATGCAGACATTTATAAGGGCTTTTTACCTTCTTTTGCAGAAGCTAATGCTCATAGCTTTCATGGACTTCTAATAACATTTAATATGAAATATTAAACAGCTTGGCAGCATTTAAATATCCAAATTCTCAGCTGTTGAAGTGTTTGAACACTGTGAGATCTGCCCAAGAGCTGGAAGTGAAGATTGGCCATGGGTGCATGAGTGACAAAATTTCTTTCTCAAAAAGCTCAAAAGAAAAAGTCAATCATCTTTCTAATGAAAAGGTAAATAAATAGCTATTATTATTTAACATCATATGACATTTTCTCTATTGTACAAATATACATGTCCAAAACTAGCCCAGAGCCTGGAGGAGAATATGGCCCTAGACGTTTTCCCAAGCCATTCACTATAGGGAGTAAATTCCAGTGGTGGGAAAACCTCGCCCGAGGATGGAAGGGAGGTTTCAGTCTGCCCAGAAAGGAGGTTTGAGCCAGCATCCCTCATCCCTCCTGGGCTTATGGGCACCAGGAATGCCTTCCAGTCCCTGCATCTATTCTGTTCATGTGCTAAGGAAGCACAAAACAGACAGGAAATTATACACTAACATAGCAATATTTATCCTGGTCTAAGTCACACACCCTGTTTTACATCACTTAGTTCTTTCCTTTTCCAAACCTAGCAGCTTTCTCAGGAACGATGAGTGCTTAGATGCAGAATATTCCTGGGGGGGATCCAGAAATAGTTCCTAGAAGGCAGAGAGTGCTCAACCTGAAGCTACACCGGTATCAGAGGAGATGAGCCATTTTATCACTGCTTTACATACCCTGCCAGGCACGGCTGAGGTGAGGGCACCTAGCTGATCTCACATTCCTTCTGAAGTGATAAAGAGGATCTCATGCTGCAGGTTTAATGTGTAAAACACTTCTTACCTTAAAAACTAAAGTAATATATACACATCTGTATCAGAATTAGGTAACACTAATACACCTGATCTCTTCATCACGTTTCCCCTTACTTAGGATTATTTTATGCTAAAACAGCAAAGGCTGACTCTTGTCATCAGAAGATCCCAGAAGAGCTCAGCATTATCTGCTGTACAAACTGGGGACTTATAGCACAAAGGAGAAAATCATTGTGGCCAAGCAGACTTGGACTCTTCAGAGTCCCAGCACTGCCCTGAACTCACTGTGAGAGTGCAGGGAGGGAAAAGAGGAAGGCTGAGAGGGAAAAGAGGAAGGCTGGGAGGCAAAAGAAGAAAGCTGGGGGTGAAAGAGGAAAGCTGAGCCACCCAGCCTCCCTCTGCCCCAGCAGTGACTGTGCTGGGAGCACCAGCTTTTAACACCAGTTCCACTTTCATATTATCTCTTTCAAACCTGTTCCAGCTTTTCATTTCAGTTGGCTACACTTATATAATCTTGTATCAGCCTACAGGGTGGTTAATAATTTTAATATTTTTATCTGTTTCCTTCTTGTAGCAATTTTTTTTGGTATTAAATAAAAGTAGTAACATGCAAAAGGTCAGGAATGGCTAAGCCTAATATAATTTTTTCATAGCATGGAACTAAATACAATAAGAAGCATCCAAGGAAATGACCTTTACTTCTGTAAAATTTAAACATAAAGCAAGGGTAATTTGGTGCCAACCAGAATGTATTGTAGTTTACCCTTAATTGAAAATATGCACCAAATTACATTGTGTGGTTGCTTGATCAGGTACAGATTAGAGGTCATCAGAAGGTCTACAAATCACTGTGTTCCTGGATAGGAAAGGAGAAAAGTTATGACATAGCACCATCCCCATCACCCACCCAGCAAAAAAAACAACAAACAACAAAACCAAAACCAAAGCCAACCATCCAGAAACAAACAAACATAAAAAAACCAAACAAAAAACAACAACAAAAAACCCACCCACACAACACAAACAAACAAACAAAAACCAGAAAAAACCACAATCAACCAAAAAAATCAGAGTAATAATACCCTAAAAGTGAAAATCTCTGGCCCTAAGTCCTGCATCTATTTATTCTAGCTGAGAATTCTCATTGAATATTTACATGCAGAAGAAGAGCCTAGCTGATGATGATTATGAAGCACCCATGTAATATTAATACTTTTAACTATCTGTGGCACACACAGAAGCTCTTTTTGTGAGGAATAAACAATCTGTTTCTCTTCAGAAAGACATTCTACCTTCATAATAATGCACTGATGGTTTTGTCAAAGAAATGTTTTTGTTTGCACCTTACAGAGGCCTTACATCCAACCATCACAAATACCTACAAGAGCAGAATTTGAGACATTCAAGAATATTTTGAATGCAAGGCAGCCAGTAATGAATGTTTTACTTTTAATTGAAATATATATCTATCGCTTGTAAAATCCATAAATCATTCCAACAGAAGAAAGAACATTACATGAAGAATTTGATACACTTCAAACTAAAATAAATGCATCAACTATTAAAATAAATGCGTGTATTACCAGAAAAATTGATCAAAATCAGATACAATATTTTATTCACCAAATCAGACACATCCCTGTTGAATCACTGCTTATTCAATGCAGGATGAGATGCATCATCTATCAAAACAGATATCTCCTACAGTAAATCAAATCTACCATCTGATTCAAATATGTCTCCTACTGAATCAAAAATATCACCCAATATATCAACTATGTGGCACCAAATACATGGCATTTTAAAGAATTACCAAGCAAAATGCCTCCAGATTTAACAGGGATAACATTTAAATTGAAATTTATTTAGACAAAGAGACAGTATTTCCAGACTCCCTTGAAGGCTGATTCCTGGGCTAGGGACTGTTATTATATTAATGCTTCCCTGAAGCATCCTTTGTTTAAGCCACCTTGCTAGGAAGAAGTGTTTTCCCCATCCCAGCAGAAATGGAGAGTTTTCATTCCGCTTTGGCCCACTCCCCAAATCTCTGACATCTGGACCAAGCTCTAAGCAGCCACATGTGGTCCCCAGCTCCTCGAAGGGAAATGCCAGCCCTTTCCAACACATTCAGAACACCACAGTCCACATACCATTAATTATCAATTAAATATTATCAAAATCATTACATATTATCAACATCAACCCAAAAATCATGGATAGTCACCATGGACCACCCAACAACCAACTAACAGTGTGATCTTCCAGAGTGTTTTTCTATTATGTCCTCATGCAGCACAAACCCAAGTCCATGCTTAGCCCAGAATTGCATAGATGGCCTCCAGAACACACTGCCAGAGTGTAAAGGAGATGCCAAATGTTCATATGGGCTGGAAAAAACCAGTCAGAAAAGTTAGGGAAACATTCTGAAGTACTCAGATGTCAATCCTGGCTTGGGAAGCTACTGAGACACTGACTCAGATGCTGGAACCACAGTTTTGTGAACTATCCATGCACACTTTCACTGCTTTTCAAACCTTTTCCTCAGCAACAGGCACACACAACTGACAAAGACATTATGCTGTGCTGCACTTGACCTCAGACAACCATCCTTACACACTGTATCTAATCCCATATTCTTTCCTGGGATGGAGTATCCCAATCTAAGCTGTGTACAGGGAACTAATTTTTTCACAAGACTCAGAGCGGTCTTTTCTGCAGATTCAGTGCCCAACTAACTGTGTCTCACATTTAGGAAAACACAGTGTGACACAGAGGGAACAGTGCCCTCCATTTCCACATTTGTTCAGTGGCCACTGAACAATCAGCACTCAGTGAAGAAGGGATGCCACTGGCTGGCAGATGAGATGCTCCACCAGCCTGATGTGGTGAGAATCAAGCTTTCCTTGTTGTGCTGGGAGCTCTTTAGATGCTGGATTTGAGACTACTGAGTATGAGTGACCTTGTGCCTCTCCTGTTGAAGGCAGTTTAATATGCAGCAAAAAGAGGGGATGAGCTCTGAGGTGAGAAGGGAAGCTGCGAGCACAGAGCCTGACATTCCAGTTGTGGCAGTGAAAGGAGCCAGGCAGATTTGTTTTCTTCTCCCTGCTCCCAACAAAGGGATTTTATGTCTCAATTTTCAGCAGTGCTAAGAAAAAAGGATTCAGTAGAATTCATGTTAAAACTGTCCACACCTGATATATTAGAAAGACTGTCAGGATCAGATTAAGCCACCTACAGTGTCAGAATTTTTAAAATACAGTCTGATTAACCCAGCCAGTTTGAATATTTTTTCAAGGATGAGAAAATTTGTTCCATTGGGACAGTCCCAAATTTTGGGTTTAGCTTATAAATTAGGCTATGGAACTACTGTTCTTATTGCAAGCTCTTAAAAGGAAAAACAAACCATGCTTGTTACTCTTCTGCCGTTCCCTATTATCAGCCTCCTCTGTCAATATAAGCATTGATTATAATTGCAGTTTTGCCCAACTCAGATTGATTAGAATGTAAAGCAACAAGAGTAGTATAATTATGTCAAAAAATCCTTACTGACATGAGACAAAGCTGGTTTGATATACTACTAACAAGTAGAAGAAACATGTTTTCCTTACACTTGCCAGGAATCCTACAGAAATACAATTCTATTCTGCATTTCTGTAGTTGTCACAGGAAAATATACCATAAACTTGGCAAATCCAGCCAAGGGAAGAAGCAATTTACAGACATGGTGTCTCTAGCAGACCCGCCTTACCTCTTAAACCTGATGGAGTTAACCTGAGCAGTGTCTGTGTATTCAGTTAATTAAGAATCAGAACAGCAGGAACAGTTTCTGAACACATGACCTTGCAGAAGGTGATGTTTATCTCAGGTCGGGTTGGGCACTGCTGGGGCTGGAGAGTTCAGGCAGTAAGGTGGGCATTGCTTGGTTCCGCCTCCTGTGCTGGATATTGTCACAGCTTGAAGTGAAAGTGGATAACAATTCCTCCTTTCCAAAGGACACAGCAAGGCTGGCTGTGATCGCCGGAGACAGCAGGAGGTAGATGTACCTGCACAACAGGAGATCTTCTCTTTGGTGGGAAGATGCTCAGTGAGGATTCTGTTCACTGTCACACTACAATCGACTTCAGTGAGTAGAAGAAATGAAATTAAAAAGTTTAAACTTATTCCATGAATCGCTTCATGAAACGAATGGTCAAATATTAATATTCAGGTATAGAATAGAAATATCAGGGGTAAGCACAGCTACACAAACTCAATATTTTCTTTTGTAGTTTCTATAGGCAGAGACCTCCAAAACCAAAATGGTGTAAAGACACAAAGATTTATTTGCCTCCTCTTTTTATGTCCCTCTCTTTCAAAGAATGTATCTTAAATTATTGTACTATCTATATCTACATCATGTTATTTAAAGGAGCCTAAAACCATTAAGGATGGATTTTGTTAATGACATTTGCTAGAACCTAAGGCACAAGGGAAAATATTCAAACAGTACTAATTTGAAAGTAAAGTTCTAAAATCGTGGCTCTAACACCTAGGGCTTTGTTGCCACAGCTTAAATTTTAAAGAAAGTCCTATTTTTACAGTATATCCCTGTGTTCCTTAAGACAATATAAAAATAAAATACAGAAATCCCTTTTTTTTTAAATTATAAGACAGTCTTAAGTAAAATTTAATTAATAGAGATAAAAGCTAATCCTTTTTTCTTAAAGAAAAACATATCTAAATTTACAGCAAAGGAACCAGCACTTTACACAAAGCCTCTGTTGTTTTCTTTGCTTCCAAGGCATATTCAGGTACTCCTTTTAAGATCTGTCCACATAGGTAAATCAATTAAACTCAATCAAATCAATTACAAATCCCTGTAACATTATTATTAGTGAGACATTCTTGGTTAGCTTTAATGGGAGTCAAGCAGATAAATTGCCCACTCTCAACTTCATTTAAAAAAAAAATAAATGAGAGAAACAAAATCAATTATTTTGAACACTTCATAGAATCAGAGAATTTGCCATTTGTTAGACCTATTCAAAAGGTAATGTTCCTTATGGAACACATGGCTATGCTGTACACACAGGGCAGTCCCTGCTCTGCCTGAGGCCTCCAGGTGATCCCTTTCCATACTGATACCTGAGATTAGACAGAGCAATTTTTATTTTAATTCACAAAGCTCCCACACTCAAAACTGTCACTAAAACGAGGCTGCGTTTCTGGCAAAGGCTCCTGATGTGCTGCTGTTCTGTGTTAGTGAATATGCATCAACATTTCAAATACTTGCAAAACTCTCCCCTCCCTCAAGACCTTCTTTCCTCATTTCTAAGTCTCCCACTATGAGCAGCTCTGCCACACCTCTAGGCAGGGCTGGCCCAGACAGCTGTGACTGCAGCCCTTTCACAGAACCTGTCACAGCACTGGCAGCGCTCAGGGGCTTCAGGGAAGGAAGATAGGAAGCCCCAGCAGCCACTGGGAAAGTATTAATCTGATTTTTAGACTGTATTATCTGAACCCTTTCAATTTAGATATAGTTCTATGCAACGATATTTACATTCAGTTTTTGATAATGAAAGACTTAAAGTAGCATCTGGTGGATGCTGAAGAATGCTGCTGGTTATTCAGTGTTAGGCAGTGAATTCAGTACAGCCACTTGCTGCAAAGAAAGTCCTTTAGACACTTCATTAAATCCCTACATTGCTTATTTTTCTGCTAAAGAAAATATGGGTTAACTAGAGATCACAAATATTACATGGTGTTATGGTGAGAAGTTAATGAGCACAACAAACTCACTACATCACTATCCTCTTAAAGTTACGCGACTTTTTTGCTCTAACACCATCTGTATATTTTAGCAGAACCATCCAGGAAGCAAGCACATTCATAGGTCTGTAAATATTTTTTAGAACAAAATATTTAGGAAAATAGAGCTTTTCCAAGTCCTCTGTCCATGATAGTAATGCTGTCCTTCTGAAATAAAAGATACTATGCTTCTGAAGTTTCTCTGAAAGTGTACATAATCTTTTAGGATAAAACCTTTACAACAAGGTAAGACCAAAACTATAGAAGAATTAGAGGCCACGCAGATAAATGTTCAGAAAGCGTAATTCATACAGAACCAGAACAATGACCAGTTAAATGTGGTTGCTGAGGTTTCTGAACAGCTGTGTCTAAACAGAAAATAAAATACACTCGCCTGCAGCTGTTTCCATGTGGGGAACAGTGAAGATCCTGAAAAAGTTCACGTGTCAAGATTATAAAAAATCACACATTTTACATGCTGTTGAATGGGTGTATTTATTAGGAAAATGCTTTCTATCTGTCCCTTTCACCAACAAACCTTGCATTAGTATCTTTGGAAGTTGCTAAATCTAAATGATTTTCAAGTGTTGTATAATGACTACTGTAATGCCACAGAACACCACAGATATATCTGAGGTGGACATGGGTATTACAGAAGCTCATTATCCATCTCATTTCACTTCAATAAGTGAGACTGTATACTTATAGAACTGGAATTTAATCTCAACACTGAAATAAATGTTATATGTATCTCGCAACTTTGTACAATACATCTTGAATATTTTGTTGTTTCTTTTTTCTCCTGACTGTGTATTTAATGAAGGGAAGCCTATTATTCATACCTCTGCTCTTAATCAAAGCTGAGAATTCTGTAGAGAAGTAGAAAATTGAAATAGGCTCCGGCAACCTAGAGCTGAACAATTATGACTTGATTTACAAGGAGCCACTTTACTACATATTTAAACGCAGCTCTGCCGCAAAATCTGGGGACTTTTCAGATAATCAAAATGCTACAGATTTAGCACTTTTAATTTTTGCTCCATCTCCTGCCAGCTTGAACTCTGATTATAATTACCATTTCATCTTCCCCTGAATGACATTGTTTTATCAGAGGAAGACACTGTATCTGGAGTCTGAGCGTGATGATTAGTATGGAACCGGTTTTCAATGGGAAACAATGTGTGCCCTGAAATGAATCAGGATGGGGAGTAATAATGTGAAGCTAGAGATAATCTCGAGTCCTTGAGGCATAATGCATAACCCCCACAGCTCTGCAGTGCATGTGAGGTAAGTGTGCAGCCATAGAATAGGAAAAACCCTCCCATTCACGGGGTAGTTTCCTAAGGAACAAAAAGGAAACCAAGCCTAATCACTGTCTAACTCAGCTGGCACTTACCTAACTTTAGTGTCTGGAAAAATTTGCTACTTCTTTGGATTGATGTGGCCCAACTGCTAACAACAAAATCATGCAGGACAGTCTATTTTTGTCAATATTTTGATACCATTCTTCCCATTTTTTGTTCCCAGAAGCTATGTTAGAGAAAAATACTTCAGCAGTGAAGTACCCGCGATGGGTCCCAGCTGCTAGGGGACAAAAAAGGGATGGGTGCTACAGCTGCTTCTGGCTCCTGGTTCTCCGTTCACTTGTTACGGATCTAACTGAGCAATGCTCTCTGCATAATTGAAAAAATATAATTAAATTTTAGATAAAGCACACATAGAAGTGGCCTTTAGCTCTAAAATACAAGTAATATATGCTGAGAATAAGAAATACGAACAGTGTTCTCATATTAGCAACATCTTTATAGTTCAACTTCTTTAGGCACAAGGATGTGGAAGACTTGCCATAAATAAATTCAACTGTTAGAAAACCATGAAGTTGGATATATCTATAACATAAATAGTCTGCTTTGGAAAGTTCTTCTCTTTGTGAGAATTATCTTTTTAGTGAAGAAAAAACTTACTGATAAAATGTCAAGAGGAGTAATAAATTGACACAGATGAGTGTAAGTACATTTTGTAAAAGTTGCAATAAATTCTGATTGGCACAGGAGTATGAAAACAAATGGTGTAGTCCTGCTGCTCATGCCAGAGACAAGATGTAGCAAAACACGTAGCCTAAAATTCACAGCTGTTTCCTTAAAATGTGTGTCAGTACTGCTGCTACCCTAGGTTTTTTGAAAACCCTCTCAGCCAGCTACATTTCTGCTGAATAATGCTCTGAATACCCTTTTTCTGGTCAAAGAAACTGCATATAAACTTTGGGTCATGGCCTTCAAGATATGTCGTAAGATAATACCTCAAAAAGGGTAAAGATGAATGCACACAAACTTTAGTGAAGTATCACTTATAGACATTTCATTTCTATGTGTATTTTTTTAAATGAAAAACTCTTTCCTATTTAAGAATATTTCACCTGGAAAAAATAATAAATGCTCTGAAAAATCTTTAAGTCAAACAGAACTTCTGCTCACCTAATTCAGAACGAGAAAGTAAAACTCTTCAGGAGAAGGCATAAAGGAATTTTGTGAAAATAACTAGAAAATGGAATATATTTTATACAAGACTAAACTGAGTAATAGGCATCACTTTGGAAAAGACCCAATGAAAGGAAAATCTCATAGAGAGCAAAATAATGAGCGCTTTGTGAATAGTGGGTGATTACTCACAGCTTCCCAATGCAAAAGAATGATGTGGTGCCCCATGAACTTTTCAGGAAGCAACTTTTTTAAAAAAAGAGTAGGTTTTCTGGGCTTGTTTTTTTAACAGTACCTATAGTTAAGTGGTAAAATTCAGAATCACAGGATGTTGTGAATTAAAAGTTATAGACATGTTCAAAATCTAGACAAATCTGGTATGTCTATCAAGGAGCATAAGATCCCAAACTTGAATTGCATCAGTGTCTCAGCAAGTTCCAGAAACAACTGGTAAAACAGGCAAGGAGGCAGTGCAGTAATTGCCCTGCCACTTCCCCTTCATCGACAGCAGCAGCAGGGTGGGCTACAGTAATTCAAGTGTGCATGACATTCTTGTTTTCTTACATTGGCCTTTCATTAACTTATCTTCCCATCTTTTAACAATAATGGTAATAATAAATTTGTTTCTCTTTAACGTGCCAGGAGAGTGTGAATTAACAGCACGGCCCCAAAGCCATCAGAATAATAACACTGTACATGTATGTGGAGGTGCCTCCATGTGGAAGAAAACACAAGATGAAGAGCACCCTGGAAACTAGATGTTAGTTAATATTTGACATTGCAAACTGATGTATAAACTTCAGGTCTATTTCTCCTCTTGTTTGGTATTGCTACAGAAAAAATCCTCAAGTTTAAAGATCCCTAGAAAAAAGAGCAAATCCTCAAAATCTAGGATTGCTTTTGTAGGTTTGCCTCCTCTGATATCCAAGAGGGTTAGCCTGCAACACCATAGAAAATTGTTTAGAATGTTTATTTCCAAAATGTCAACTGGAATGTACTTTATAAATATTTTGTACAGGATTTATGCAAAGATAGAGACCATTAAGGAAATTGTTAACAAAAAAAAAAAAAACCAAACCAATAATAATAATACTGCTCTTAATAGCACTAATAAGGTTGAGACTGCATTGTGCTCATTACACCAAATTACTCAGAACTAGGAGACAAACCATAACCTAAGTCTTGTAAAGAGAGGATTGCCTATATTCTTGCTAAAAATCTAACCAAAAGGTGTTCATGAGGTTTCTCAGTTTTCTTCCAAAGCCCCAGTGTTTGAATAATGCATAACTGTGTCTCCTTGCTAAAAAGGAGGAAAACGCCTTTAGGTCCTATGTGGCAGGGGTCTGAGAAGGATGGATTTCTTTTAAAAGACAGCAGTTGAGCCACTCGAAATAGCTCTCAACTTACTGTACTTTCCTCTGTCTCCAAAAAAAAGTGCATTTGTTATTGGGTCTGTTAAAGCATGAGCCCACTGAAGGCTTTAGAAAAGGCAGCTTGCTCCCGTGAACTGCAGCTTAATTTCCTTCCCAGCAAATCTCAGAGCAGGCCATTCAGCATGAACCCTTCCCTAAAGCTGAGCTTCACCCACGATGAAAAATATGACTGTTCAGTCAGTGTGGTTGCTAGGCTAGCATGCAGCAAGGGAATAAATTAGCTACAAAATAGTCAGTTTCAAGCTTTTGTGCACCTCTACAATATCAATAAGTAGTGTTCTGGAGTTGTTGAAAAATGATGTGCTTGAAACAATGCCCTGAGGAAGCCACTGCCCCATATATTGTATAAGTCATATTGAGCTCTCTTTGGCTAGTGTCAAACACAAGCTTAGAAAACATCAGAATAATTTTGCCCTCATGAAAAATAATATTAAAGAACTGACCAAAAAAAGAAACCACCAACCAAAGAGAGACAGGTTTTTATCTGTCAAGGAAACCTAAGAGTGTCTCTGTAACTTTAGGACCTATTTGATGATATAAATCTGAGAACCTAGCTAGGGATGCAGCTTACTAAACTGAATTTTTTCCCTTTATGAGGAACAGGGAGGGTTAGAGTTTCTTTGGCACCTGATTAACTCTGGGTCACAAGCTCAGATTCCGTAAGGGTGAGCTGCCAGCCTGACAGTTTCAGGATACTTCTACAGTGTGTGAATCTGCCTCGAAAACCCCTAGATTTAGTTTGAAGTCCTGCTGCCATCCTCTATCTAAGGCAGGACTTCCTCACCAATCCTGCTGCATCTGTTCAGCTTTCAGTCAAAGTAAATTTGGTTTGAGTGCATATCTGTTACATATCTCCAGATGAAATCTTCAGAGATTCTGCAAAGGGAAATGGTGGAGCAAATACTGCACTAAAGGGCAATAAAGGCCACAAGCAGCAAATAAAAGCTGCCCCTACAAAACAACTGCCCCAGGTTCAGACAACCCTCCTTCCTCTGAGAAGACAGGGCCTTTTTTGCCTTCTTTTGAGTAAGAACAGGGAAAATATGTGGACTGTACTTGTCATGGTAGTAACCAAAAGGAAAACAGTCCATTTCCAGTATTGCAGCAGAGTTTTGCTCCTGCAGTTGAACACAACTTTGTAACTTTGAGGATAACAAAAGCACCCTGAATTCTTTTAAGAGACATCACCCACTGGCTGAGAGGTTTGTTTTTCATCTTTTATTACATGGGTGTAAACAAACTCTTTAATGAATGGAGACCCCACTGCTGTGGGCAAGTTCCAATATATACCCTATGCATCTGACCAAGATTTCATCAGATTGAAATGCTTTTACCTTAAGCCAGTACTCAGAAGCAAATCTACTACATAGAAACACTACAAAGAAAAAGGTGAAAATGGGGCATGGGAGTTCTTGACCTTGAAATATCCTACACTGTACTTAAAGCAAGCACATACACAGAGGAGTTTTCATCATGAAGAAAATCAGCGCAGATATTCTGCATTAGTATTTTCTCTCTGTAGCGTTGAGATTGGGCTGATGGTACTCAGGATACAGTAAAAGTTTCTTAGTTTCTTGGTGAACTCTGAAGGATGAACAAATTAACTTGATTAGTTGGTTACATTTCCACAGATAATTCATCACTGCAAGACTCAGGGTCTATTGACACATTGATCTTAATGAAAAGTACAGTGATAAACAATCTGGAAATTCTTACAGCTTCAAGTGTGGTAATGAGAGCCCAAGATATTTCTAAATAATCAGTTTCACTTCTGTCAGAAAAATTATCCATTAATTCCTTATTTCTGCAAATGTAACCTTCTTTATGACAGTAATTATACTGAAATAATTTAAACATTTACACATAGAACATGAAGGAGTTCTTAAGTACACATAGGACTCAGCCTACAAGCAATCTTGAGCCTCTACATTATTTGAGGTTAGTTATCCCCCTATACATCATGTTTCATAACTATCATGTAGACTTAGAGATGAAAGCTACGTGAAAGCAATTTCTACTGTTTTAAAAGTGTTAACAGGAAAATTAGTTTTGAAAAAGAAATTTTGCTTCTAGAACAGGGCCACAGCAAACAACTTGCTGGATACTGGTCCCATCCTTGCTAGCCCAGGACTTTACTATTACAAAAAGGAAGAAGCATGAAATTATTATCATGACATGGAAAACTAAACAATCCACACTTTAAATGAAAATACTTGTAAAGATCCTGACAGAATGTAAAGCTCTTTTTTCTTTTTAACTGCTAATTTGCTTTTTCCTCCCAGTCTTCTATCATTCCTTTTTCCCAGAATTTCACCTCTCCTTGACAGATCAAGAGTCTTCTCTAAAGGATAACTCTGGTTTTGCATCTGTAGCATTTCAGTACTGAAGACAGAGACAAATCAACAACTACTATAAATGAAAATATACATGTGGTAGTAAATGCTGAAAGAAGAGCACTGATGGCCTGTACACTATTATGGATTGGAAAAACAAAGAAATGAGCCATAAATCACCCAAGTAGCAATAACCTGCCATTGACCCTAGCTCTCTATTTTTTGTAGGTGCCTGGTCTGTTTAGCTAAGCTTTAGAACTCTTTACCTCAACTAAAACGTTAACATTGTGTTTATGTCGCTATAAAGTTGCTGGAGAAACCTGAAATCAGCAGCCAATCAGAAAAAAAAAAAAAAAAATGATTGCAGCATCCAGAGCAGGTAATTGGCATATTTACAATACAGTCCTTGAGAAAGAAGCCCAGAGTTCCTGTGCAAATCCTTGCATTCTGAATGACTGATGGTGACAGGCAGCCAATCACCAGGTAAGGATCTTCATGCTTGGAGTTATTTAGATAATAATTGTGATTACTGAAAGCAGGCAGGGCAGATAAGATGTAATGAGGGTGCAGCACAAAGGAAAGGGACAATGAGGAATCACCAACCATGACAGAGCTTTAAGCTCTTCAGCAGTTTTTAGCATGATACAATAGAACACAGATTCTGTGCCCTTCATGTCCAGAACTTTGCAGTTATGTGTTGCCCTTATGAACTGACACGTGTGTCCAGAGCTCTGGGTCATCACAGCTCTGGGGTTATCATTAAAGGACAAATCTTGAAAAGCAGAAAACATACACAACATTTCTGAGGCTTTGGTCCTATCTGATCCGAACACACGTGGCTGCCTGGCTGCAAGTCGCATCCTGAAGCAAATGAAGGCACAGTTAATGGCAATTGTGTCACCAGTTCACCATTATTTCCTAACTGAATGTGGAAGTATATGCAGCTGGTTTATGTACTGATCTATGTCAACACTGCTACATGGCCAACTCACATCAGCCTGGAAAACAGTTCAAAGGAATTCCAAAGGACTCTGTATTAATATTTCCATAATGTCAATAGCCTAATGGGGTTAGAGACAGCCTAATCACCCCACACACTACAGACACCACATTTCAGAATCTGCCATTGATGAAATGATAAAAATAATAAAAACATAAAATTAAACAGAGCCAGTTTAATGGACTAAGTGATTTGGTCAATTAAACCTGTGCAATATCCCTTGATCTAACATTAATATATTTATTTTATATAAGGTGTGCTGAAGATGTCAACATTGAATCTGATAAAAACCTCGTGGTGTTCGTTAGCATCCTGTGATGCTATGATGCTGCTACCATGTGGTGAGACCTAGGACTTGTCTCTTCTTAGATTCTGTTCTGAGTAACACTTTGGAATCTGCACTTGCCTGGCATGGACACAGTGTCAGAGTGCAATTTTAGTTTTGCAGCAGTGCGCAGATTAGCTTTTTGCAGGTATATACAGAGGAAGATAGATATAGCTATGTTTTCATGGAAGTTCATTGCATTGAAATGTATCTCATTTATTGACTTAGCCATGTTTTAAAGGAAATAAAGTGGGAGTCATTTAGAATGGTGGCTGCTGCTTTAAGAGGCTCTTTCCCCATTGCATGGCAGATGGATGGCTATAATGCCATCACTTGATACCCTGCCCAATTGTGACTGTGTCATTTTGCTAGAGCCTGCTGGTTTCATGTAGAAGTTTGCTGTTGGATTAGGGCTTTTGCCAATCCAGGCACAAGAAAAAGGCTATTTAATGTGTTTTGAGCTGCCATATGGTGTGGATAAGAGAAGTAGTTTCATGGCAGTCATGAAATCTGATGCATATGAGTAAGTCCATGTGCTTTGCCATATTCCCTGTCACACAGTGCACCTGCTGCAATCAGGTATTTTACATAGAAAATATGATTGTCATAGCTCCTGATCCTGGGTGTACTTCAATGTCAGAAAATCCTTCTGATGATTCCAATGCACATGGAAAAGCCAACCACATGAACTGGAATGGGAAGGGAGGAAAATGCCCTCTTTGTGGCACAGCTGATTCAAATTATACTCCAGCACAATATTCATCTGCAAATGCATAACATTCACTCAGAATTTCATTGTATTTTACTAACAAACCTCAATCTCATCACTCTGTCTCAAACTAGATGAACAAAACATACTCCAGAAAGAACTGATAGTAACACTGTCTCAAAATAAATCTCACGAGTTCTAGTCCGGGTCTTCCACTGTTTTCCTGTGATAAATCTCATCCTGCTTCTTCATCCATTTCTGCCAGCACTGTGAGTCCAGCAATATCCACTAATATAATTCTTATCCCTTTTTTTCTCCACTTAATCCCTGAAAAAGTCTAGAAGAAAGCAAATGGAGGCAAGGATGTCTTCAATCTAACACTACAGCTTTCTCCTCCATTGAATAATGGGAGAAATTCTGGCTCCACAATAGCTTCAGTATTTGAATCACTGTTTCTCTTGAGGCAGGCAGACTCAGAGATGTTTAGCAGTGAACAGATTTCCTTTAGAGTATATGTGAATGTCACCATCACACAGAAATACAATTATAGTAAGGTTATAAGCAGTAAAAATCCAACTTATAAGATCATTATTCTAATCAGTGCTGTTTGTCACACATACTATGTCCAACTCACTGTGTCACTCTAATTTTCGGGCTTTCAGCCACCAGACTGGCATCCAGAAACACCAAGTTCCCCATCCAGCAGGTGCTCTGCTGCTCAGCCTTGTGGGAATAGGAGCACTCAAGGGCACATGCGGAGACAAAAACTGAGCCTATATGAGGAATTTCAAGGAAAATAATTAATGGTCTGTATAGATATGCAGCCTTCAACATCAGGCGATAGCTGAGGAAAAGTGTTCAGGGTTATAAACATAATAATAAAATAACTCTGTCTAAATCTCATTCAGGGCTTCCTAATTCTGCTGGAAGTATTCCTCAGGGTAGCAGATAGACCGAGGAAAACACTGCTTCTTTAGCTAGCAGCTTTTCTTCAAGAGATACTTGAAGCCTAATAGTCACTTGATGAAAACAAAAAAGCTCAGAATGTCTGCAGGATTTGGACTGTGCTATACACAAAAACTACTGGCCAGAGTGTTCTCATATAATTTACATAAAATACCATGAACAACAACCCTTCAGATTTGTTTAAGGCATCTTTAGAGGAGATAAAGCATTGGGCAGTATGAAGGTGATGAGAAAGATGAAAACAGAAGATCTTGCTGTTCATTGCACAGCAGAGGGTGGTTCTGCAGCCCAGCTCTGGAGCACAGAGTTCAGAGCCTCACAGGGCCCTGCATCCAAACCAGCTTATCCTGGTCAAACTCCACACTCAGCTTTATCACAGAACTGGGCTCCAGTCCTAAGCACTGCTGGGACTTCTCATCTGCAATGCTTATTGGAACTCCTTACAACGCTGCCTGTGCAGTAAACAGCAATGTCAAGCCATATTTCATGGATGGCATCCATTTAATAAAAGCCAACAGACTTCCAGGAGGGTTAAGACCCTCACAGTGCTTGGAGAACCACGCTGGCAGTGTCACACCTATGCCCTGGCACAGTGTCTGTACTGCCCCGTGGTACAGGAGTCCCACCTTGACTTCTAGCATGTGCTGAATCTCAGGATACTGAGTGATATTAGGGATCTCAAGAAGGATCAGTTAAGAAGCCAAAAACAAAGCTGAAAGAGACAAAGCATGACAAAGCAGCAGTGTGTGGTTATGTGCACATTTAAGACACTCCTGTAAGTGTTCACCTGGTTCTACCCTGCTCAAAATCTGTTGGTTGTTTTTACATCCCACCACTGGAAGTGTCCACATGATAACATGAATGATATCAGCCTTCTCTTAAGGTGTATCAGCCAGAATTTCCCTATCTACAGCTTTCTTATATCCAGTGTATTGGATTTGGTTTAGCAAACAACTTTTCTGGAAATTGCTTTGTGTGCACTGCATGTTTTGTTAGCAATATTTCCCCAGTGCTGGCAGATCACTCCGTGGTAGCAGATGTGCATGTTTCAGAAAATCACCACCATAAGGAATAGCATAATTATATTTACTGCTGTTTGTTACTGCACCACATATCGACTCATAGGGATACTGGGACAAGTGAGACTCACTAAGAACTTCTCTTCTTCCTTGGCACAATATACATAATTATGTTTTCTTTCCTCTAATTGCAGCTAAAGATTACCTGCTCACTAATAAACTTTTCTTGCAGTACAGGCCAAAATTAGGGCCTACTGAAGGCAGCTGTAGATGCATCTTAAGTATCAGAAGAGTTCGGTTTATATCCTTTTGAATTTTCCACCTGCCTTATAATTTCACTTTTGTATTGGTTTCTAAAAAGGTGACTATTGTAACAGAACATGTATTTCTGTCAGACTATCCTGCTAAATTCCGTGATATCCATGCATTAGTTATCTGCTGACCCAACACACTACACTAAGTTTTGCAAGTATTTAAAGTGTACTATTGAAGATCTGACAAAAAACCTCTTGCATTATTTTTAATGCTCACAACCAAGGGGAATTTAAAAAGCAAGAAATACTGTCCAGGGAATGATAAAATTTCAAAAGATTTTATTGAAAACATATTGCCTGAAACACTCTAGAAGCTCTTTGTTTGATAAGTGTTTTTATCCCTTTTTGTTTCATTTATGATTTGAGAATACATTTGCTGATTTCCTTTCTCATTTAAATTTCAATTATTGCTCCATTAGTCCTAGATACATTGTGAATTTGTAGCCTTTTGAAATCTTATTAGAATTTCCACACATATATGGGTCCAGAATAGCCACTTTTAAATTAAATGAAAAGAAAGAGAAGAAAAAGTATTGCAAGAAACTAAAATTACTTCAGTTGTCAAAGTGACAGTGCCATCTACCAGAACAGCTTCTTAGAAATGTTTAGCATGTGTTTAAAAAATCAAAAAACCCATAGATGACAATACAAAAATGTATTCCCTGAGGAGTATCCGTGAAGCCTTGACCACTCTAATTACAACACACTGTCCTGGTTGATATCTCTCATGACATGGCTCAAGGTCACACCTGACAAAACATCTGCTGGTGTCTGGAAAATAAGTTTGTTCCTTGGAAACAGAAGAGTTGAAATTCATGTTTTCCGAACATGTTTTCTGGGGTAAGAACTGTAAAATAGAGACTGGTGAGGAATGAAATACTGTACTGCAAGACTGACATTCATATTGTGTGTTAGGTAATTAAAGCCTGTGTGTGGGTTTGATTGGAGTGCACAACTTACTGACCCACTGTTTTTCCTTTATCCAGAGGGCAACTCTTGGCTTCCATTAGTCAATTATTTAAAAGATACAGTGATTGTTAGAACTCCTTCAAAGAACCCTTTGGTGTATTAGTGCTCACATGAGGTTAATAATTTAACATTAAAATGTCCAAGAACAAAATGCCACAGTCATGAACAAATATGAGTACAAAATACTGGTAATGGATCTTGACTTCATAATAAATGGAACAGATAAAATCAAGGCCAGCCACATTAAGTACATATAACATTCAGCTTTTTGATGTCTAAGCTTTTGACAGGTTCAAAATTCCAAAACAAACACAGTTTTAACAAATAAAACACTTCATACAACACTTTTGAGCTACTGGTGTCTAAATATCAAGGCACTTCAGAATTTCTAATATTAAGTTTTTCCTCACAAAAGATAAAGAAAGGATCAAGTCCTATTCCCTTCATTTAAGGCTGGGATAAGATATATTCTAAGCATCCAGGGGAAGCTCATGCCAAACAGTAAAACTCTGATTGTCTGTGTCCTAGGCATGTCTTCTTCACTAAACCCTTCTTCTTTCTATACCAACCTTTACATTCCCATGACAATACTTGAAAAATACTGCCTCAGCTACAAACAGTGAGGTTATCCTTCCCTTTTCATAGAAGGAAACTATCATGGAAGCGATCAGAATAACCTCATTTCTCAAGAAAATCCAACCCATCAAATTACAGACTCTGCCTTCCTAACTCTTCCACAGCTTCTTAATTCAAACACAAAAAGTTAAAGACAAAGGTGTTTGGGGAAAAAAGGAAAGCCCTCTTAGACCTAAGCAGCAATGACCACCTGTCACCACAGCAAAGATGGAGCTTCGTGGCCTGTGCTGACCCAAAGCTCAGAGGTGTCCTGGCAGCAGGTCTGTCACGGCTCACTGCAGAAACACAGTGGGGCTACAGCAGTCAGCTTCCCTCTGCTCCGAAACCTCTGAGGACAAAGCAGAGGAAAATGATAGGTGGACTTTACCACATCTGCAGAAAAGCCATGGTACATCTCAAGTTCCCGGGCAGCTTTGGCATTGATGCTGCAGAGGACTTGTCTTTGGGCACAGCCAAACCATGCCCTCGACCACAATCTTTTAACAGAAGGGAGGATGCCATGGCAAACACTTAGAGCTTTTCACTGTTCATTTACTCCCACAGGTGTGCTGTGCTGACCAGGACCCTCTGAATATCCCTGCTCCCTCAGACAAGCGTGGTTGGAAGATGGGCAAGTACAAAGACTTTTATTTCCTCTCCAGCTGTGTTTTTCTACTCCAGCTGTTACACCCTCTACCATTCACCAAATTTTATAGTTGCAAAAGTATCAGCTCATGAGTTTGCATAACTGATCTTTTTTTTCTAGACATAAATGATTTCAAAAGTCTGTAATGATTATCAGAGAAGAAATCAAAGGAGAAAAGTTGGAGGCAAAATGTGATGAACAAAATAGCTATAAAAGAAAAAGTTTTACTTATGCTATTACCTTTCCCTAGGATTTGGCATTACTATGCATTTTTATCTTTGTGACATTTAATTTTCTTTGACTAGCAGCAATATCAGCAACACAACTGAAGGTGATTCTCTCAAGAATTCATGTTCTTTCCAGATAAACAAAACTTGGACAAGAAATGTACAAGAAAATGAAAAAGCTCAATTGACTTAAATGCTTTTCTTCTTTCAGTTGTCCAGAGATTTCCCATTCAATAACTGACTTGTCATTCTGACTTGCTTATTTATCTACATTTTTCTATTAATATTTTATTTTTAGACCATAAATGCTTTGCCCCTCTGAAAAATCATGTGTTCTTTAGATAATATGCTAAAATATATGCCACAATAGGAAGCAAACAAAATGTACCAAAAATGTCTAATCCCACTCTTTTTTTTTCTGTCCTAAAACTCTACTCCAGAATTCCAAAGACTAAAGAGCGTTATGCAAAACTGGACTAATATTGATAATTTTTTATTATTTTACAGTTCTTATATCAAAGCAAAGTGAAACTCAGGAGGGTTATTTTATATCCCAGAGACTTGTCTCTTAACTTGGTAGTTAACCTTTTGTTTAGATTCTCTCACTGTTACTGTAGCAATATCTCAAAATTAGTGTCAAGAGACTAATTCTGCACTGTGCAATGTAGAGAAGGGATTTATATAAACCTGAGTGAATCTCAGCCGAGTGGTGCTGAATGGCTTTAAACTTTAACAAGGGGCTTTGGGTAAGGCCCATAAATCCTGTGGAAGCTTTCTTCCTGCGTCAGAGAATCCTGCATTAAGCCACAGATCTCCTCCTTTCTTCCCAGTTATAAAACACGTGAAACAAAGTAGAACCTGATTGTTCAGCTGATGCAAGCCCAGCTGCAAAAGTCTCTTTGCATGGCTGAATTGTGAGAACTCAGAAAGGAGTGAAAAGTCCGCTGGCTACTGAACAGCTGTTGGACTCCTCCAGACTGCAGATATCCGAACACTGCAGTGCTGGCTGCTGAAAATCATGTTCTACTGGTGAACAATGAAAGAATTTAATAAAGTCTAACAAACATACTGGATAATGTGTTTCTACAACGCAGTGGTACTATGATAATAAAACATGATTTCCATATACTTTATTAGCTTTTTTTTATACCTGGAAACTTTAAAATATTACAACTCAGTATTAATTCTTAACTTCTTTTTCTTCAATACTCAGTAGCCTTTTTATAATTTTGTGATGAACAATATTTATTAAGTATTCACGATCTCCATTTTATGTCTTTAAAGTAATTAACCTAACAAAACATCTACTTTTAGATGAAATGTTTTACAGACACAGATAAAGATGCTCAGGTATTTCCAGAATTCTGATATCAACTGCCAAAACCTAAATGAAAGTCTTGGGAAAAGACCTCTCACTTAAAATTTGAACCAGAGGAAGTTTTATTTTTTCTGGAAGTAGCCAGCTAACAAAGTCTGGGGAAAGTAAGAGATTATCAAGGTGGATAGAATAAAAGTTTCAGACATTAAAGATTTTTTTTTTACCACTACACAAAAAATTATCTGCAAAGTATCTTTCCAATATTGATGCAACAATTTCATTAAATGTCAGCACATAGAGAATACTAGAAAATTGAAATATTAATCTAAAATTCCAAAATCATTCAGCTAGTAGTACAGCTTTACCATCTCCAATTTCTTGCTTGGCAATAAGGACAAGTGAAGGTGGTTAAAATGTTACAAAATGGAGAATGAGAAACGCATTTCATCAGTTCACCAAGCACAACACAAAACTGCAAAACAGACCCCTGAAATAAGTCGTTCAAAATATTGATTTTCTTGAAAGAAAAAAGCCAGAGCTGAAAATGAGACCATTTTTTTTTCTCTAAAGAACAAACTTGAAAACAAGAATAGAGCTTTAGCTGGCCTCACCCATGCTAATGTCAGCAACAACTAAATGTGTGCTACAAACACTCAAACGGAGTTAGCATCCATGCTGAAATGCACCAGAATATTGTCCTTTTCTCCTGCCCTGGTAGTACACACGCATAACTGAAGCCTGCAGAAGATTCACTCTTGCCATCAGTGATCCCACAGAATGCAAAGAACCCTTCACTTTGCCTGGTTTTTCTAAGTGGATGTTTTATTAATGGCATTGTATCAGGGTTTTTTGCCTCTTCCAGTAAACTGAATCTAAAGAAACTTGGTCATTATTTGAAGGAACGAATGGGGCTCTTGATTGAGAAGAAGGGGCAGATAGGACTCCTGTGGTGTTCAGGCATCTGAGAGGGACCACAGCTTAAGGATCTGCATAACACTTGTCTTTCCACACAGTAGATCAGGAGTCCGGTGTGACTGGGCACAACTGCATAAAGTTCGCTGATGGCATTTGGGAAGCTGCAGAATGGTGAGAAAACACAGCACAGAAAACTGAATCTGTGGTAAAGCTGATTTTATTGTCCTTGCAACTCAGCTGCATCCCAACATGTTCTTCTTGCCTTCCACCTTCAGCCCACTATGAATTCTTTGCTCGTGTATTTTGTACTCAAGCACCTTCATTTTCCATACTGCTTGAATACTTAAGGATATCATTGCAGAGAAAGCCCAGCTTGAATGTTACAATTCTAAACCTACTAAAATAAGTCAAACTCAGACCTGAAAGAAAAAGCTATACTTAGAGGAAATGGAGTATCTCACCTAAAAATTAAGCAGCACCTCTTGAGCATGAGAAAATCATAATTTTCAAATATCTACAACTTTGAATAGAGTTGTATGGATTTCTAAGCAGAATATAAAACATATTTCTCTCTTCTCATGAAATGTCAAATCTTTGCTCTAAAATACAAGAATACTTTCAAATTTTCAAAGGAAATCTTTGCCCCTGAAAAGCACTGATTTTCTCTTGTTTCATTCTGAGGCCTTTTTTTCCAAGGAAAGTAGATCTGATACAATAATGGAGCAGACCACAATTATTGAAAATTCCATCCCTGAACAGCAAACCCCGGGAAAATTATAGGCAATTGAAAAGCCAGCACAAGGAAAGAACCCACAACAGTCTTTAAATGGGGAAAACTTCAATGTGCCTCATGTGTATAAGAAAGCATAAACTTAATATTCAAATAAACTATAAGTCTAAATTAAGATAGAAAAAATACGGAGTAGTTCATTAAATAAATTGTTCTGGTTGACTTTTATCAACTTATTTACATCTTCGTATTAAATTCTAATTCAGAATAATTTTTAACATTGATATTTTCTTGAAAACATACATTTAAGGTCACCACACCTTCTGCTGAGACAAAGTCACATTTATAATTCAGAGCAGCCCAGAACACCCCACCTCCTGTGTCCTTGTCCAGAAAAAGAAAAGGTGGGAGGGCAGTCCCATAGCCTTCCTTATGTTAAATCTAAAATCAATCATGCTTGCAACCAATCAATGCAACACTTTTATAAAAGCTTCAAATAAAAATCAAATTTCTCACTTCCACTATGAAATAGCCAGACTTAAATAGGACTTTCTTTCAGAAGACTGCGTAAATTTTAACAGGCTTTTAAAGATGGAAGAAATGATTTAACCTCCTTCCATCAGCGGTGTGAGAGGGCAGGGGGAGCTGCACCAGGGGCTGCTGCTGACCCTAAAATCCAGCTCTTTCCAGTGACTGTGAGAAGGCAGCTGCAGACAAAACACGGTATGGAAACAATGAGTGACATTGGAACAAACACTGCTTGACACCACCAGAACTCGAGACAGTGCCCGCTTATACACAGATGTAATGAAAAGGCTGAAAATATCCAAGCACACCTATTTTTCTATAGGTTCATCACTTAAGTGCATCTGCAACAACCGTGTTATCTTATTCACAGGATGTTCAAAAGGCACAAGGATGTGGCACTTGGGACAAGGTTTAGTGGTGAACACAGCTGGAGTTGATCTTAGAGGCCTTTTCCAATCTCAATTTGATTTTGTGATTCTGTGATAGCCAAAATGTATATAAAGTACAGCAAGACTGACATCAGTAAAAGCAAACTGAAATGGAAATATTTGTAGGATATTAAAACACAATATTTTAAGTTATTTTCATTGAAATACAAGCATGCAAACAAAAAACATGGGATGAGAGAAGTACTCTTCTAACATTTTTATTTATCAGAAACCAGTCACTTTTTAAGTGACTAGGAGTTTTGCTCCTACTGGAGCCCAGCAAGCTTAGGTAGCAGGGCAAAGAGAACTCTTGTTTTTCAGATGTTCTCCAAATTAACAACCAAAGCCGGTAGTGCTTTTGAACACAAGTATTCATACGCACTGTCTGCATGTTCTTTTTTCCAAATTATCATTTCTCTATCTGTGGGAAATCTTGCAATGTACAGCATGTGGTAATACTACAGCACACACACATAAATACTTGCTAACAATAAAAAGACTCCCCACAATATCTTCTCTTTTAAAATGTCTATAAATCATTTTATCATATTGCAAACCCCATATTTTATAGAAGCATTAATTCATGGGACCCCTCAAGAGACAACCACACTCTTAATCGTGTAAAGATACAACAGTTCAATAATTGAAATTTTGTCATACACAAGCAGAGAAATAGACATTCAAAGTAATTTTTTGCATTACTACTTGCATGTTGCAAAATACTAAATTTATTTGGAAGCAGTTGTCTGTTAGTGAAGTATATAATTTTTCATAAATCTAAATATTATTGGCAGGTAAGTGCCCTTCAGGCTTCAGATTCCACCATAGAGTCCAAACTTCTGGCAAGACATGGTGGTATTTCACCCACTGACACAGGAGGTGTTACAAAATAATCTTGGCTATTTGTACCATTCTGAGTCAATATCTGTGCAACAGCTGGGAGCCCTCACATCCTTCTTTTCACTTTAGTTCAGTCTGGTGTCTTCCTACAGGCTTTCTCTTGCCATTTTTAAATATTGCCAATTGTGTTTGTCCCAAGCCTCATCATGCTTTCCACAGACCAATTCCAATTTCTGGTTTAGCTCATCTCTGGTTAAGTGTCTCCCTTCACTCAGCATAATATTTAATGAGTACCATGAATTCAGCTTCCTGAGAATTCCGTGTATTAAAACAATGCAAATTCCAAGAATGTTGGTAAAATCTCACTCAACTTTCCACGTTCCAGGGCAGGTAAAGCAGGGAGTTTTATTCCTAATCCCTTAGGAGATGGCTCGTTACTTACCTTGTCTAATTTAGAAACGAGTTGTGAAATCACTGGCCATAAACAGAATATAGAACTAGGCAATAAAAGCTAAGACCAAGAGGTTACTGACCTCGGGAGAAATAATTTTCTGAAGAAAATAATGACTCACATTTCTGCCCTGAACCACTGGTTCTGGAAGACAGTGCACCTCGATACTCTCCCTTGACATCTGTGCTAATTGTACTGTGCCCTTCTTGTTAGCAAAAATACTTTGGGGATGAGAAGACAAAACCAGGAAAAATCAGCTGTGTCAAATTGTATGTAAGGAGAGCTGATGTGGCTCCAGGGATCCCTTGAACAGAAGGTCAAGTCTACCTGTGAAAAGTATGCATTTAACCTAAAACAATAACTAGAGAAGGTAGGGAAGTAAAAATAATGCAGTAGCCAAAGACTCTGGCTCAGCAACAAGCTCCCTGATATCAGGGGACAAGCTTCTGGAAAAACAGGACATGATGATTTCCAGTTGCAGGAATATGCAAGTTTGGAAGATGGAAAATCTGTCCAGTACCACAAGAATAGCAGCTATATATAAATTGGCTACATCTCTTTTTAATTCATTCCTAATACAATTCCTTAGACATAAATCATATGATAACCTCATCTACAGGGCCTGGACAACAACAAATACTGTGGCAAAAGGCCTTCTGATCTTATCAGCCTTTCTGTGAAGAAATTCCTCCAAATGTCCAACCTAAGGCTCCCGTGGTGCAGCCTGAGACTGTGTCTTAAATAGGTATTTTCTGAATAATTCGTCAAGAAAAATCCTGTAAATGTCTTTTCAACCATCCTTTTTAGTTTGCTTGGACAGTTACTTGCCTACATAAAACTGGG
Source organism: Orthonyx spaldingii (assembly GCA_013397795.1). Taxonomy (NCBI): domain Eukaryota; kingdom Metazoa; phylum Chordata; class Aves; order Passeriformes; family Orthonychidae; genus Orthonyx; species Orthonyx spaldingii. The sequence goes on from VZTJ01005473.1 coordinate 693,372, forward strand.
TTTTTTTCCTGCTATATATATATATATATGCTATATATATGTCCTGTGAGATTTAACTTAGAAGTAATTCATAAATAAATTCATAAATAAATCAGAGGAAAGATTTTTTTAAAAAATATAAAGTATTGGAATTACTGACGCTGGCTTAGAGTAGTTTTTTCTCCCATATTAAAACATCTAAAGAATGAATGAGCATGATCCACAATGAGACTGTGTGAGTAGAACATCTGCACACAGATATATTTCTATTCTGTCTGTATAAAACTCACAGAGAGTTGCATTAGGTACATTACGTATAAAATAAACAAAACTCAGACTGGGGTGTGAAATCTAATCAGCATTTTATTCCAAAATTTCTGCATGAGAAGGCATTTCACTGGCCTTATCTACAGTTCTCATGTTGTTCTTGCATTTTGAACTATACTTCTAATTTTACATTGATCTGAACATATACATACCTATAGATAACCAGACCATAATCCTTTGTATTGGCATTTTATTGCACCTAAGAGAGAGGACAATGCAAAGAGAAGAGTGAAAGCTGCTGCTGTTAGGAGGCTGAGGGCTCTGTACCCCCCAGGGCACTTGGTGGCTGAACCCCTTGAAAGCCACACACAGCACAGGCCCCCAGTAACACCACCCATGCACAGGGTGGACTCCAGAGATTACAAGGAAGGCTCGAGACCATCAGTTTATTAATCCCTTGTATTTACAGGTAAAAGTTTTCATCATTTGATCAAAGTGTGATTTTAGTCATGTTATAATAAGCTCACACCCCCACACTTCTCAGCAGATTAATGCTGCTCCTTGCTGGCAGTTAATGCTGGACAGAAATGCTGTAGTACACTCAAGAAGATAAATGCATATCAGGAAAATGTTTCTACCTACAGAATTATAATAACAGGGCCAAACACACTGTTAAAATGCCATCTTTTCTTTCTGGTGAAGGATCAATAACAACATCTTTAATATCAGCACCACTTAAAGCAGACACCAGCACAGGAAGGAATGCACAGCTTCCATACCAGAAGCCAAATATAAAGTCTAGTGACATCCTGATGATCATTCTCTGCCAAAGGACAAGATAAATACAGCACTAACCTGCCTATGTGGGGGACACAAGTCATTTTTGGGGCTGTTAGTCTCCTGTGGCTGTGAAACACTGATGTTCAGTCTTCAATTGCGTGTTACTTACAGAGAGAGACCACCAATACAGACCACAATATGGTCTAACTTGCTTCAGCCAAGAGAGAAAATAAACATTTGATCCTTTATTGGATTTCCCTCCCTCAGTAATGTCAGTTCCTTTGAAACTGGCTGCCCTGTTTTGTCAATTCAGCAATCTCAAAGCTGTGTCCTGTTATGTTCATTTTAGAGTGAAATAAAGAAAGGGTACATAGCAGCCTAAGGAAACTCTATCACCACATACAACGTTTAACTCATTGATGTATAATGTAACTGCTCTTCCTTGCTGAACCAAATCAGAAATATTTGCTCTGGAGATCCTTTAGGGTTTACAAAGCAATTTTTTATGTGTTCAGTTAACTATGAACACCACTTCTAGAAAAGCCGAGATATTGAAATAAAAGGTCTGTGTGTTTGACTACAGCATGAAGCATTGCACCTGACTACCAGAAAATGATCATTCACAAACACACACCCATAAACAGATGTGTTGTGTTTTTAACTTAACATACAATTTTCTAAGACTTTTAAAGACTTGTATCATATTTAATGTGGAAAACTCATTTTTCAACCTGAGAACCTCAACTTAATCTTTACAGAGAATGTTTCCAAGATCGCTGTATCCTCTGTATTTCTCAAGTCAGCTATTACCCCTCTCAAAATCCCCCTTCTTTCCTATGATTTTCATATGCTTTTGGGCCAGCTCCATCTATCTAAAGCACACTAAATAACTCACATGTTTCTTCTTTCTTTTTTCCATCTGTTGCCTCCATAAACCTCAAGGAGCTGAACACTTAAATTTCAAAGAAACTCTGTGGAAGGCAGTTATCTCATTAATTCTCAGCTGCTAAATTTTCCTGCTGAGACACCTGGGCCCAAAACTCCCACCCAAATCTTTGTGAAACACCTCTCAGCACCATGCTAGGCTGCTTCTTAGAGTATCTAAGTATCTTATTTCCTGTAGAAAGCCCATGAATCCATTCTCATGGAAGTGTTCAAGCGATAGGAGGGGAAGGAGCATGGCTTGCAAGGTACTCATTGAATTCATTTCCTCATTTTCTCTTTTTTTTTTTTGTTAAATACCCATTTGCTCATTGCTGAATCTTACTTCCATTTTTTGTTTAAATGTTGCTTACTTTTTGTATAAGCAGGGACCTAGTTTCCTTATGTGTACATTCAGCATCCAGAAGAAGGCATTCCATACAGTAATAGCAGCTTTGCAAATTCCTCTAGAAAGATAAACTTGAAGCATTATCCATCTGCAGTGGAGTTATGATTTTTTTCTTTTTATTATTTTCCTCTAACAAAAAGAAGCACATTTCATTAATGCCCACCACCACTTTCACTTCATTAATTCTGATTCTGTATATGAAAACAAGTTCCTCCACAGAGACCCTTTTTTAAAGGCAATATCTCAGGTCTGTGACTATGTGTCAAATGAAAATCCTAGAGCTATGAATTCATCTGTGACCTGAAGCCTTAGGCAGCACATGTGCACAGCCTTACACTGCACATGTACACAACCCTCCTGAAGGTTTTTGAGCGAAACAGCACTACCCAGAAGCAACTTTACTAAATTCAGACCAGCAGGTTTTTCCCTAATGCTTTTGAAACTTCTGGAACTTGACTGAACTCTGATTTAATCAACACCCTTAGTTTAATGACATTTAAGGGGGAATTCCCTTCCCTGAATGCAGACAGTACCACTTTAGATTCTTTATGGTTCCCCTATCCCAATCCTGAAGGCAGGGCTCTGCTGTCAGTCCTGTGCTGTATCTGCTGACCTAAGAGGGATCTCTCAGGGGATCCTGTGTCTAACATGTCACCACAACTGTGTCCCAGCACCAAAACCACTTCTCCAGAAATGTAGCAATGGCATGTCAGTTCAAAACAGATTATTAAAGCTGGGGCCATTAAGCAAATGCCATTTGTGTCTCCAAAATCCAATTTGAAGGATCCTTATTCCCAAAATCCAAGCAAATAGATACTGCCTTGTTTATTCTGCAGGTGTCAGGATGGGAGGTGGCCCAGTGGCCAACACAGACACAGCACACTCTGCTGCTGGAGACTTCCCCAGCAAGCTGATACACACCTTGCCATGAACTGAAAAACTGGGAAGGCAAATAACTGCCATTACTGCAGCAGCTGGACACAACAGTGAATAAGCCATAGAAATTGGCAAGAAAGCAAAGTGTCTTCATTCTTCCTGGGTACTGGGAAAACTTAAAGATTTATTTTGAATCATCTCAGTTTTAGTAGTTTGCTGCGGTCTCTTCAGGTTTGTTTTTTACTGGATTTTCTTTATTATTATTTTTATTGCCATTTTTGGCATGCAATCTGGATGAGGGATTTTAATGGCAAGGTGATTAATTTGTGGAAAAGTAGGGGCTGCAGATCTCATAAGCATAGCAGCAGTGTGAATGTCTGGCTGGAACAGAGAGATTTGAAGAAACTCCCTCCCCCCTTCCTCAGGGTTAGATTTATAGTGTGAATTTTGCCCTATATTTACGGTGATACTTTCTCTTTCGTTAGATGTGTGCTTTATAAGCAGGGACCTAGTTTTCTTATGTGTACATTTAACATCCAGAAGAAGGCATTCCATACAGTAATAGCAGCTTTGCAAATTCTGGAACAAAGAGATTTGAAGAAACTCCCTCCCCCCTTCCTCAGGGTTAGATTTATAGTGTGAATTTTGCCCTATATTTACGGTGATACTTTCTCTTTCGTTAGATGTATGCTTTACTGCTGAAATTACAAACCTGAGAAATGGAACATATTTGAGGCCAAGCTCAGTTTTCCTCACTCATTCTCCCTAGACTTTTCATCTTGAAATTTTCAGCAGATGTATTACGATCTTTCTAATACAAATGTTATCAGTGGTACTCCAAACATGCTGTGCAACTAAACAAGGGGTACTCATCTTTGAAACTGAACACCTTAACCTTAAACTTCAAAGCTTTAAAACATCTAGGACCCACTGTATTTGAAAAAATCAGGCAATTTTAACCTCATATAACCTTAGAAATTCCTCTTCCAAAAGAACTCACCTCAGGTCTGGAGGCAAAATTACACATTACCAATTGCATAGCTGCAATATACCTTGTGTGCTCAAATCCAGCAGCAGAACATGTGTATGAGTTTTATACTGCAAAAACATAATTACCAAACTTCATCAAAACCAGATACCAAATAGACCTGTTTGCAATATTATAACCCAAATTGTCCTTCCTGCAGCACTTTGTCACTGTTGAGCCGATGTCGAAACAAGAAGAGGTCGAGATCAAATGGCAAAAGAGGTTAATTTATTTATTAAATTCCGCTTTTGTATACGAAATGGACTCTCACTTCATTGGCCATTAGCTGTACGCCTCCTGCAGCTAATTGGCCACCTGGATCCATGAAAGCTCGAACACCTTTATCTTTGTTTACATAAACAAATAGATTCTTTCTCACGAGAAAGAGGTTTCTGTGCTGTCACACACTTCAGTTGAAAGGCATGCAAGCTCTGCTTTAGGAAATCTCACAGATGATGCTTGCAGTCACCACTGAAAGCCACTAGGCATTGCTGTCGGAAGTAGCCGCAACAAACAAGAACTCTAAGTTGATTCAGGTAGAAGACTGTTTATTGTAAGAGTCAGCAGCTTTTATTCACTTCTGTATGTTTATTATTCAGGTTACATGTCCATTGGTTACATAACTACTACAATAGATTCATTGGCTATTATTTAACTACAACATACTATTATTGGATACCTATAACACAAGCTTTCTAAGTATTCTAGACTTTCAGAAAAACACCAGGTGCAGCCTTGTTGCTGTTTTCTCCCTTGGTTGTTTTGGTTCGTTCCTTCTGTGAACACGGAGTTTCTCACGGATAGACACAGATCACGTTAATATCAAAATGTTGGGCTTAGACAGGCTTCTTAACCTCCTATAAGATCCCACACACAGATATCTCAAGCTCTACTGAATCCTGTCGAAAATTGTGGTTAGAATGAAATGATGCAGTGACCACCTTCATTATCATAATAAGTCATGAAACCTTGCGTTTGTATCAACTACTTCACCAAGAATTAAGCTGAGAAAAGCTTTTGGTTTTGGAACTGTTTTCTTTTTCTTCTAAGAAGCTTGCACATATCAAAAGAAAGATCAGGAAATTTTACTCCAGGTCAAACTACATCTATCATGGGAACCTTGGACTCTGTCAGGTTTCTGGTAGAAGCATTTTGTTTATAAATCTTTGTTTAGTGTGCTTATAGATAATTCTGACTGTTCAAGAATTATACATCACAATAACTGAGAAGCTCTACCAACTATAAATAAATACTACAGCAGAAATTTTGGGCTTTGTTGTATTTTCCTTGGAATATATAAAGAATGCAGTTTATGTGACACTATTCTAGCCACTGCATAATTTATTTGCCACATAGCCCCATTGTGAATCACCACAGAGAGATGACAAATGATTAGCCGTTAACTATTCAGTTTTAAATAGTTTTGTGGTCTGAACACTTGCAACGGTGAGGATATCATGTTCGCATTAATATTCATGAGTGAATTTTGTCTGAATAACTAAAGACTTCAGGAGGCTGCACGGCATGAAAACATGAGTGTACACCTAGGAACTGGGTGTAGTGCCTTTTCCTTTTCACATTATTATTTCGTACTAGTCTTGTAGCTTGATGGATTAGCACTGAAAAGTCCACAATCCTTAACAAAGGTGCCTCTCATCCTGCTGCTTTGAGTGCAAGGAAACTGCAGAATTTGCTATATAATTCCACATGTGCACGCACACACATGGAAAATTATGAAAAAGGATATGTAAGATTTATGTTCCTCCCTTTACAATCTTGTGATGGACAGCATAAGCTTTAAAACTCAGAGACTTGGCTTACAGGTTTTGGGATAAGTTTTCCAGGTGCTGAAGCCCAGGCTTTTGGTAAGCCCCAAAATCAGACTTAATTTTCTGGTCCGCTTTAGTTGCTATGTTAATGATTTAATTCCTGAAAAACTATTCTACCTCATCTTCCTTACAAGCAAGGATTATAGTGTATTATACTCCTTGCAATGTTCTGCCTGCTGCATAACTTATTAAAATAAACTCCATCGCATAGCAAGCTTTCCTTAATTAATCACTGAAGTTTGATTCTTTTATGGTTTAATTGAGCTCCTTTGGCACTGAAAAGCAGCAGGGAACAAAAGGAGTTCTCTGCCTCTCAAATGTTCTGAAGTCTGGAAGATAATAAATATAGATATTGGTCTTTCAGTGCTGAGACATGCAAATAATCCAAAAATAGGAAGAATGGATATTCCACAAAGAACTTGGACTTTCATGACTTCTTTCAAGCCGCTGCATTCTGCAGGGACCAGAACTGAATGCCTTATATATTTGGTGACCCTCAGGAAAATTCCTTTTGAAGATATACTATTTAAAAAAAAAAAATCAAATTTCTAAACAGCTGGTCACATAAGAACAGATGCCTGTCCCTAGGGTAGGGAAAATTTACTATCTAATTGAAACATCTGTCTGATTCTGATTTATCTGTGTAAGAATTCACTGTGCCCTCCCAGGAAGCCTGCACAGGAAATCTAGTGCTTAGAAGGGGCACTGGACCCAGCCTCACACCTTCACAGGGCCTCCCAAGTGGTATGGCCTCCAAGATTTGGTGTGAGCCAGAGCTACCAGACTGTCTTCAACTTTCAGACCTGACAAATACACTTGAAAGACCCCCCTCAACTGCATTTCTTTGTGGACGAAAATGTCTACAAAAAGAAAAGTGTCAGAAGACTCTTGGAAATTGTCACAGAAGCTGAACTTGCCAGCAAGACTCTCAAACGAACTAGTAATTTTGGTTTTTTATTTTCGTGTGATGACTGAGGCACAGTCCCAGCCCAGCACAGAAACTGGAATGTTTACTACAAAAGGGCAACCCTTTTTATACCCTTTTACACAACAAGCATCACACAAAATGACCTATCACGCGTTGCCAGGCCTCTCAGTGTCCTTACATGGGGTGATCACTCGCTGGCCACTCCTCCAGCAGGTTCCTGGGTAGCGCTGGCTGCAGTGTAGAATTTCGGGCAAACTCCCTTGTGCACCCATGGCACGCTGCAGGCACATCACAGCCTGCAGACCTCAACCACATTTCTGGTTGCTCCCTATTTCCAGAAGAACAGCAATATTGAGAGTGTTCAATGACTGACTTTTAGACTTCTCCACTAATCCCAAGATAAACTTTTAGGACAGTGCCAGGAAGCTGTGGTGATAACTCTCCTGTCAGTCTGATATATTCCTTCATCAGTACATTCAAACTTAAATGAAAAGTTGTAACCTCATATGGAGATATTGCTAATTATATTTTAGAAGTATAATTTTATATCCATTCTTATACCTAAACATAAACAGTTTTCATAAGATCATCAAATTTTAGAACTACAAGTGGAATCTGTGTCACCTTCAGAGGTGTTCTTTATTATTTATGACTGAATCTCTTCTGCTAATCTATCACCAGTACAACACTTGAATTTTCATCACTGCTCTGAAGAAACCAGTAAATCATGCTCGTATTTCTCATTCTATTCTCTGTTCTCAAAACCTGAATTAAATGTGAAGAATAGAAACGGCACTTATGCATTCTTTAAAGCCCAGCACAATCATAACTCAAATACCTTCTCGCAATTTTTCTATTAAATTCAAACTGGCAAACTTGTGACTCATCAAAGCAATTTTCTGATACAATACTCTGAGTCAGTTCCACTGGGGGCCGGGTGCATGGCATCCAACACCAGCAGATGAGGATGCAGCCTGCAGATGTAACACCCAAAGGATATTTAATCAAAGAGAAACACTTCTCATTGGCATGTGTGTGGGGTTCTTTTAAATCTAAAAGGCTGTTCTGTACCACTTTCAGCCCTCTGCTTGCATGGCTTTGCTCTCTGGGGTGTTCTGGAGCAGAGGGACCGAGAGGTTCCTGCAGCAGCTGGAAAAAGGCAAATGGAGCTGTTCATACCACGTGGGACAGGGTCTCAGTGATGAGCACAGCTCAGACAATTGGCTCATTACCTCTCTCCATCTAAACAAAGAGGGAAGTGGGCTGAAAGGAGCTAAATGCCCAGTGGTCATTTGCCTCCAGCTTGTCAGCACTGGGCACTGCCTCAGCAAACACTCGCTCCAAGGAAACTGGCAATGATAAATATTTGAAGGGTGATTACACTTTTGGGAAACAGCTGACCTAGTGTTTCTGGGTCTATAGCTTAAGAAAAAATGTAGGAAAAGAAACTGGAAGTTAGCCTGAATATTTAGGGTAGATTTTTCTGAAGCCTGTACCAATACATGCCTTGCAAATACCACGTACATGTAAAAGAACTGTAAAGAAAACCACAGCTCCCAAGCTGATCCATTATGTCAGATGAGAAGAGATCTATGTGCTCATTTGGTGTGCATTCTCATGAGGCATCAGCTTCTGACAATAGGACATCTGCTGAGCAAGCTGCTTTTGACATGGACAAGGATCATGTATCTACCATCTATCATACATTTATCATTTTATCATTTTATCATCCCATTAATATGGACCACATTGTTCATCTCTAAAGATGATGTGATGGTCAGCTGAATGTGAATCTGACTTCCTAAATAAAATTATATACTTTATTTTTCCTTGCTTGGACCTAGTTGCCCATTTCATTCCACAGAGAAAGGAAAAACTCTACAGAACTCTGAACAATCAGTAAAAGGCCTTGGTGAATAGACTCCAGGCTAAGTTTATTCATGCTCGGAGCAGAGTTGAACTACAAAGTGATTTTTTTTTTTCTTTTTATATTTTTATTTTATTATTGTTTTAGAGAAGTAGCTAACAAAGATAATTGAAAAAACTTAACTTCCAAGTACAAGAAAGCTAGGTTCAGGAGGAGAAGGGCAGAAAAAATCCCCCAAGTTATTAAAGTGATAAACAACTCTTACATGCCTAAAACAATTGAATTCAGATTAAATGAGTAGTAACTACATATTCCTTCAACACTGGTTACCAGTGCATCCACTGACGTCATAGGAATTGGTGAAAGGTTCATTCCTCCAGAAGAACTGGTAAACCTTGGATTGCTCATGACTTGGAAAGGAATTTTCTCGAGGAGAAAATGACCCAAAAGGGAGGGGAACGGCTTTTTTTCAGCATTACCAGGATTATTACAGCTGGTATCAACACAAAATTGATGTTCTTGGCTCCTCACACAGATGGACAGGGAAGGGCCACTCACATTTCTGTCAGGTTGCTGTTAGATCACAGTGGTAATACTCTGGACATGCAATCAGACAAGCTGCTCACTTTTGCCATAGGATATAATAGCTTGAGAAAACAGATCTCTGGAGCTAACAGATGGTTCAAACCCACATCCCTGCAGCAGTGCACCTCCATTCTCTCCTTTGTCCACAGATTAGCTCTCTTCTCTTCAGCCTTGCTCCCAGGCTAACCAGCACTTGTGTGTCCCCAACTGTGCGTACAGAATCTGCCATTGGAAAAAAAAAAAAGCCTTGAGAAGATCCTCCAAAGACCCTGGGAGCTGCTGTTGCATTCTGGCTTTGACTGGTGGCATTTCAGGGCAGAACAACTGCACAAACGTCTCTCTTTCTGTAGTTAGGAGTCTCCCCCTGGTGCTGTACAGGCAGCACAGGGTGCTGAGGAATTCCAGGAGCTCCCCTGTCCCACCACTCCCAAGCAGAAGCTGGTGAGCTGGCACAAGGGGAAGCTCTAAGGAACAGATCAGGTGACTTTCAGTAGCTCTTGTTCTCTTACTAAGCTCTTTTACCTCAGCTTTTACACTGATCAACTCCCATTTTTAAATGGAACATTTGTTTGTGAATGATATACAAAATCTACTGCATATTGCATGAATACCCTTGAGAGAAAGATTTTACAGCAAGGCTCTTTCCTCTCTCCTTATCCCAAGCCTGATGCAGGAAAGTGTCAGGGCATAACCACAGGATTTACTGTGTTTCATTCAGTTGTGCTTCCATATTTTTCCTCCCTGAAGAGTTGTAACAGTCTTGGAATAGAGTGTAAATTAAGTACAAAATTAAGTTTGGCCAGCAGAATGCATGTTCTTGTATTTAGTACCAGGATGATTGTGTTGTAAACAGATTATTTTTACAGTTGAAGGTTAAAGAAATATTTGCATACCTTTGATTTTAACAAGAAGAAGAAGAAATGAGATTGGGTTATAATAGAAGAATTACAGTACAGCTGTTACTCCCTAATTAATTCATTCTGTGAGTAAATCAAAGCTCTAATTATAGACAAGAAATATGCTCAATATTGTGGAATATTTATGCAAAACATTATTCATGGCACTTATCAGCTAAAATATAATGTCTCACTAGAGCTGAAGCAGCAATTTTTAAGTGTCATCACTTTTTTTGCCACTTCTTTATAGCTCAATACATGGAAAGTGCCTGATGGGGGTACAATTTCATTTTTTAAGTACTTTGTAAATCCCAACTGACGACTGGTTCAATTCTTCCCTTAAGAAACACCTGTCTTTATTTAAAGGAAAAAAAAAACAAACCCAATCTTCAAAAAATCCTTAAAATGGCATTTCTCTTACTGTTGTGAAATAATGCCCTTTAGTTCCACAGCTGTCAGCACACTTAGAAAAGTTATATTTGATCTTCTTCTCCATGTGTTGTTCCATGCACTGGTACAGTGCAACCTGTCATTCATATTTCCATTATATCATTCATTAATTACTTCAAGTCCTAATCCTGAAAGCTGCTCTAGACAGGAAGACTTGATTCTACCCTGCTCAACTTAGCAAGCTGAAGCTGCTCAGCTTTCTTCACAAAGTGTTCTTTTGCTGACCAACCACCTCTCCAGAGATGGTAAAAAAGAAAGGGATTGGGATACAGGCTCCTCGTTAGGGAATGCACTGCTGTTATTCTGAGAACATTAACCGAGGAAAAATTACACCTCAATGTCAATAAAAGATAAAACAATATAATTGACGTATGACAGTGGTGCCATTCAATTCCAAAGCTTTTGGGTGAGGACTTGGTGGTTCTTTGCATGACAGATAACAGAAACATTCTAGTAGAATCACACTGAGTCTCTAAATTGTTTGCATTTTGGAGATTTTTTCTTTATCCCTTGAAAATGCAAGAGAAAATTGAGATACAGGCCCTTAAATGTCAGTGGACCTGCTTAATAACCTGTGCAGGTTACTGTAGTTCGTTTCTTTCATTTATTTATTTTAAAACTGGGCTATGACAGTTTATAAATAGAAAAGAAAGCCCAGTAAGCTTCACAGTCACCAGCCATTTTCTAGCCTAATTTTATTCTATGGAAATTCAGAGCCTGCAAAGACTACACAGGCTACTGACTGACATCCACTATTAGACAAAAGTTATGGCAAGCATCTGATCAAACATCATAAAAAACCTAGAAAAGACGCACAGTACTCAAAAAAACAGGTGCTAGCAAGATGGCACAAAACCATTTTTTTTCAAAGGTTAATTAATATTTTCCCTAGCTCTGCATCTTCCACAAAGGGTAATTAATATTTTCAGTAGATCTGCATTTTTCTTTAAAAGAAGGGTGGACACAACAAGTCTCTGCTAACCTTTAAGGTAATTCAAAGAAGATACATCACAGAGCACAACGATTTTGTGAAGCACAATAACTTCTATTGCCCTAGGAGTATTTTAGGTTGTTTGAATCTGGCTTCAACTTTAAACCCCACAGTTTCAAAGGAAGTGTGATAATGATCACTTCACTTCTGTCCTTTGAAGTTTCTTCACCTCCTCCTGCTTTATACTTAGATCTCCCATTTATTTTGCACAAACACCTAGAAAACACAGCTTATTAGTCTTTCTGATATTATTAGGGCTGACAAAATAACTCTCTCAAACGAGTTCAAAGTAGTGGTGAATGTTGCAAAAATTACCGTTTCTGGAAGACTCTGAAAAGGGAAAACCACAATAGAAATTATGTGTGTTCATCAACTGGAACATGTGAAAAGAAAAAGAAAAAAATCCCTGACAGCATGGAACTGCATTTATCTCATTTACCTGTTTCAGCCAAAGTTACAGGGCCAGCCTCTGGCAGGCTGGGAAATGAAAGTACAACCCCTGTGATAGAAATTCAGTAATTATAACTTCAGGGATCAGTGTGGGAATCAGAGCCAGAGAAATCTAAATTTTGCTAGTTTGAAATATAACCCTGAATGATCTTTGTCAGCCTTTAAAACCAGACAAATTTCTTCCTTTTTGCTCTCAGTCCTGTGTGTGGAAGGGGAGGAATAAGTGGAACATACGTCCACATGCACACACACAAAGACACAGAACTCACGTCCCTGACACACGACTTCAGGCTGACACGTGCCACCCCTCGCACACTTTGGAGACAGAAATGCAGCAAAATAACTGCATTTCAATGGTGAGAAAATTGCCTTTGTACCCTGCCAACATTCTCAGATCTCAGAGGCTGGAGACACTCTAGAGAAAGGGGAGAGTAAAATAAAATAGCTCCAGCTGCTTCACCCTCTGCAATGGGGTCACACTTGCAGCAAAACAAATTAAAAGACTAATGGTTCTATTTTGCACTGCCATCCTCCTGTACAGCAGAGAAAACAAGAATTGTGTGTCACTAAGCCTTACAGTAACTTCATCAGTGAAAAAGCTGGTGGGCATTTAGGGTATGAAGCTTGATACAGACAATGTAAAACTGCAGATCAAACCCCTCTTTTTCAGGCCACTCATTTCCTTGCACAACAATGCAAAGAATCCAGGTCAGAAAAGACAGAGAACAGAATCCTTTTAGGAATATGTCAAGAAAATTGGGCTGCCTAGCTGGGGTATGTAAATTTGAATTCCTTCTGATGACTTCAGGGTGTTACTTTAAGCCCAGTGAGAGAAGCAAGTACCAAGTGACAGTGTATCAACTCTGTAACACGCATTTCTTTATTTATGCAGCCCATATATTTAGCTCTCCTAAGTCAGTTAAATCAAGAATGCTAATGAACACAGGGAATACCCTGAGTCAGTCTTCTGAACATATTTTCAAAGTTCCATTTTCTTCCAGGATAAAAATTCCTGCTTATAGCATAAATGCTATCAATTATGACAAAATCAAGGAAACAAATATTTTTTTCATCTTTAAATTCATAAACAATCCTAATAACATAACAAGTGGTCATCAGTAATGTCTATCTTCTGGTACAACTGTGCTCGTGATGTACTAAAAAAGTGATATTAACATAAATTTACAATTTAAACAATTTATTCTTCAATAGTGTGAGGCTGGAGTATTTCGACTTTTTAGAAAAGTGGGCTCCAAATACTTTTCCTGACTTCATAATTACTAGCTGAAAAAGCTGATGTTTCCAAAATGAAAAATGAGGAGATGGGTCTGGGAAATAGGGATGGAAACAAAGATTTAAAGGCAAGTATTTGGGAACTGATATGGGAGGTTTAATCAAAAGGCTGCTATGTCAAACCTAGTTAGAAAATAATAGAGTTGGCACCTGGACAACTTCTGGAACTTCATTTGAGGCTTCCCTGTGTCTGTAAACAGCACAGCACTGGGGTGAAACTCCGGGGGTGCTTCTTTCACGAGCTCATTTTCTATTCTTATAACAATGCACCTTAATTCCATTTTGATGAGTATTCCTGCCAGCAACACATTCTCATTTTCCTAAACCCCTACCTGGGGATTTCTCAGAGCTGGCGGTGCTGTTTTAGGGCCAATTTCTTGTTACCTATTCCCATCCACAAAACCTTGCCAAGATACACAGTTCTTACTATGGTGCTGTCCTGACTGGGTCTAAATTAATTCTTTCTATTTGAGTTTTGCTGCTACAGCTTCAAATTTTAGTCACTACCTCCCCAAGGAACTTTATTATATCATCCATTCTATTAAGGGGACAAAATTAGCTTTACTTACTGGTAAATGCTGATTAAAGCTTCTAAGAGCTGAAAAGTTAGAAAGGTTATGGATTTTTAGATCATGAACTTCTATACTTATGTGTTATATTAACTCCAAAAGTTACAGTGCTTTTAAGACTAGAAAAAGAAAAATTAAAATTTTATAAAAGTAGATGGAACACTGCTCAGAGGATGCTTTGTAGCAGCATTTTTAATATACCCTCTTTGTCCTGCTGTAACACATAATTCTGTTCTTCACACCTCTCTTCTCCACATTTGAACTTTTTGCTACTCTTCTCATGCTAGACTTAATATTCTGGTACTTCCTTGTCCTCAGAGTCCTCTTCCTAACCACTGTTTAATCTCTGGTTTTATTTCTATGCTTTTCTGTTCTTCCTTGCAATGCCTCCTGCCTGCTTCCAATTTTACTAATATTCATTTCTGTAACAACACTATGCCAGCAATCCAGAGATAGTGAATACATTAGCCAGTGACTATTATAACACTTCTCCAGCTTTTGCCTTCAGGGACAATCAAGGCATGGTCAGATCCACATTTTTGACTTCCAAGTGTTTGAAAGATCTAAGAGAAAAAAGCAACATAATACATCCTTAATTAAACATTATAACAAAAGGTCCATCCTCCAACTGCTCACATTTCCAAGAACATATAGATATTGCTATTTTGAATTTCTCTAAACACAGCCAAAGACAGGTGAGACACATCAGTTGAGAAGATTCCTTGCATCACTTCCCTGAGGGGTCAAAAGCAAGAAGTCAATCAGAATTTACTCCTGAGCTCAGTGTCCATGTGGCAAATGGAAAGATGCCAGCGTGTGTAGAGTAACCAGCACCAGTCAGAGCATGTCCTAAGGTCAGTAAAAACGTGGTGTAAGGACTTTGAGTGACCCAGCACTGGCACCTACAGCCCAGGAGCTGCTCTGTTGCCCCGTGTGCCTTCCATGCCAGAACCATCTGCACTGGCCGCGATACAGACGGGAACGCGTCCTCAGAGAAAAGAAGATTGAGTACAAAGCATTTAGTCAGAGATAATGAGGAGACAGCAACTAAAGATCCTCTGGCAAGAAGCAGAAGCAAACAGAGGTGTGACGTATTCTCATCCTTTCTCACATTTGATGTGATAGTACCACATATTCTCACCAGGGAGCTCCCCAGCACACTGAATGCAGAAACACAAGGGTAACACAGACAACATCTGAGAAAAAATCCCAGCCCAGCCATCACATCAGCATCCAACTAATTGCACCCTGTGGTGTGCAGAACACAAGCAATTCACATAAGACTCAGGGCACTAGGTTCTTCCAATCTAAATAAAAATGTATCTCCTAACACACTGTTTTATCAATAACATCTTCCATATCAGTGGCTGTTGAAGTTGCCCTGATAAGGTCTGATACAAGAGCATGGTCTGCACAGCTGTGGTGTGATGGCAGCAAGTGTGTGATGGGGTATTCCCAACAATCTCTATCCTCCCATGCATTCTACTCTTCAAATTTGCTACTGATCTCCAGGAGTTTTGCCTGTAGCATTATGACTTTCCAGAGTTCACAATGAGAATATTATTCATGAAGCCTTTAAAAAAATTAAAAATCAAACATATATAAATATATAGCAGCTAAAGAGCAATGCTTTCTTTTCCTTGATATGTGTTTTTAGAACACTGATATTAAAAAATGTTTCATTTTCCAGAGTTTAGCTACATAAAACACCATAAAACTGTCTAGCATTTCCCTCCACTAATCCTTTTACCTAACTTTTACTGGGCTTTTAAATCTTTATTAAACTTTGATAGTTAATACATTTGATATTCTGTTGGATGCAAATTTTTTTTCTTTTTAATTATTTTACTGGCAACATCTGTGTTCAGTAAATTAGAATTCTCTAAACAGTGTTACTTTGTATTAATAAGCAAACATTTCTTGGTTCTGATGTTTAATTCATTGGGTTTTATTAGTATATTTCCAGGAGAAGATTTAATTTGAACATACTAAGCACACCAGCCACAAGGCCTCACACTCAGGATGTGTTTCATTAAGTATAATCCCCGGTAATGAATCTTTTCAAATCTGTCAGACAAAACACTTCTCCCCGTTTTCATTCCACCCCAGATACTTCTAGAGAAACTTAATCAAATTTATTAAGAAGGAAGCCCAAAAAATCCCATTGTGATATGAGGTATCAATCCTTGCTGTATATAGATTTCTACTTGTCTCATGTGTTGCCATTATTCCTCCAGAAAGATTTCAGGAATAAAGGGGACTAAAGGAATGTTCTCTTCCTCAGCTTCCATAGCTGTCAATTGCGGCAGCGTTTGCTAACAGACCTGAGACTGTGGTGTGAAGTTCCCTTTCTCAGGGGACCAACTCTATCTCCAGACTATTAATTATCTCTTTATTTCCTACACACTCTGCAGCTGCAAAGGAGGGACAATCATAAGATAATAAGAAAATGATCTTTTAGAGGAACTCTAATTTCTTACTAAGGCACACATATTAGAATAAAGGAAATTAACCGTCTATTTATTTACAACACATGTTTAGCATTTCCATGAGTTTGTGTAGCAGGTCTTGATTGCAGGATTATCAGAGTCTGTTTATAGCTAATCTGTTTTTAATGAATGTGTGCTTGCCAGCCCGGTGTCCCCATTTCCAACTATTTTACTTCATTTGCAATATTTTAACCTTACTCTGAGCCAAACTGAAAAAAAAACGAGCTCATAAAGCCAAAGAAAAGTAGTAAAAGTATTTTGCAAGTCCTAATATAAAGCTTTAATTAAGGAAAGCATTTAAGCATGTGCCTGATTTTATGCCAAGGCTTAAGCACATGTGAAATTAGTCTTAAACATTATGTTGAATTGGACTCCATGTATCATTAACAGTTTAAATTGAATTGCAACAAAATAGTCATCTATGTTACACAGCTTTTGTCTTCAGTAAGCCATCAATTTCAAAGCCAGAAACACCACTGCAGCTACAACCAGTCTAAACAGTCAAGGCCAACCATCAGGGTAATAAAAAGACTGCTTGTGCCCACTCATGGGATACCTGGGGCATCTCTGCCATGAAAGGCCATTAGAGTAAGAATTTCTCAGGGAATTCCTGAAGACCACAGTAAGCTAAATTCTGACTAGAGTCTGAAAAGCTTTTGCTGCTACTTCAACAGTGCAGTAAAGCAAAAGGAGGAGACAATATTGGGTAGCCTTTTACTCATCTGTCTTTCTACAACCAAACCTGTGCCAGACAAACTTCCAAAAATGTTTAACTCTCCCTGTGACTAATGAAACCAGGGCAATCAAATCAGTCATTGTCATACGTCTAGAAATATTTCAAGATACATATTCATGTGATTGGATTAAAACATTCAACAGATTTTTGCCTTCATACAAATTAGCAACTACACTTATTAATTTACAAAAGAAGCACTTAGGTTTAAGTGGTATATGACTGTGTCAAAAAATGGCAGATCTGATGACCTGACCTATGATTAAAATGATGAGCTACATTCGTTTATACTCATTTTTTAAAATGATAAATCTGTATCACTTTGTTACAAGGACAAGAGGTTAGCTCATGTACTCAGAGGCAGAACATTATTATCTCATTCAGAGAATGAAGCAGAGATACAAGGTGAAGGAACCTAAAAAAAAAGTATCAAGTTTGATAAGTAAACTACTAATAGTGAACTGTGTCTGGCAATTCATGTGTGTGCATATTTCCTCCTGTAGAGCAATGAAGCTTCACCTTCCTTGTTCCCCGCCAGCAGAAAGTCAAGTAAAAAGCTTATTAAAATGACTATACCATTGTCTCTATTAAATATGGCAGAACAGGATCATATTTGCCCAGATGCAATTCTTCAGCATATTGCTTCAACCAAGAGCCTCTGGATGAGTATCTGTGTAAATCACCTCAGTTTCACACGCTGCTCTTGCTGCAGTGCAGGAGGTGCTGGTAAAACAATGTGCAAGCCAAGAAGGAGCTGACTAAGCCTGGTGTAAAAGAGGGAATGCTTTAAGAGGCATCACCAGCAGTGCTGCTGTACAGCCCTTGTGCAGCACAGTCCAGAGGACAGGACCCTCTCAAATAACATTTAATGGTATAAGTCAATCACCTCACTTCAATGTTAATGACTGCTACCTTTGAAGAAAAATAGAATCAGCTTTGGATGGTCTGGTTTTTTTTTGTTTTTTCTTGAAATGAAAGCAAATGTAATGTATGAAAAACCGGTTGGTTGGCTTAGTCTCTCTTTGGCCACTGCTTTTGAAATTCCAATCCCTCACCAGTCTCAGTAAGACAGCTACCTCAACCACAGGGAGCGCTACAGAACGGGCAGGGGGAACAACAGCCCACGAAAGTTGTGTGGAAGGGGAGCACGGGGAATGGAGCCAGTGACACGTGAGCACAGAGAACCCTCCCTGAGCACAGCTGCCTGTTTTGTAATGCATAGCGTCAGCAACTGCAAATCACCCAAGCAGCAGAAAGGCAAAGCCTCAGGTTTGGAAGCATGAGGAAAGTGCCAAGAAGAAAAAATCAGGTGAGGGACAACCAGCCTATGAAGAGGGCTAGAGTAAAGCAGCATAGGGAAGGAGCATAACCTATCAATAAATTCTTTTTCATGTAGAAAAATTCCTCAAAATTTTTGAATTTTGGGTGCAGTAAGACCAAATGAGGAAAATGCATTAAAAAGTATTTTCAATAATATTTCCTTCTTAAAAAAGTTCTATATGCTTGAAATCCATTTATATTTAAAACGTTTTTAAAAATAAACCCGTACATTCCCTTTCTGACTAAGAGACTGAAATGCAAAGGATTAGGAATCTGTAATGTGATGCACGGGCTTTGCTCTGGCAGCCTGCACAGGAATGAGACATCCCTGAGAGAACCAAAGCCCCTCAGGGCTCCAGCCGTGATGGGGGGAGCTTTGCCCTGATCAGGTGACAGAATGTGGGCCCTGAGGAGGGAGATGGAGCGCACTGCAGGGTCGGGAGCAGGACTGGCACTGAAAGCACCTGTGCTCTCCTTTGCCAACGCTTCTCAATTCTGGCTTGGAGCGGAGCATCCAGGATGTGAGATAAACATTCACATACCTTATCCTGTACGCCCTGTAGAAAAAACACCAATAAATGGTATGTATCCATTAATTTTCAATTTTGTTTTCAGCATTTGGTTACTTCCAGTGTCTTGACTCCAGACACATTTTTCAAACTGGTTCTCAGAACAACCAAAGAAACCAGCAATTTTTGATGGATCACAAATGCAAAAATAAAAATGACCCCAGATAAAATCCAGCTAAGGTAAGCAAATTAACCAGTCTTTAAATTTCAGTGGGCATTATTTCCTTAGTGATAAGGAAGGTTCTTAATTAACGAGTAACATGCATCTCTTTCAGTGGGGAGAGAAGAATATTGCATGCAGTTGCATTAGTAACTAGAACGCTTTTTGCAATCCAATTGCCTTTTAATTTTCCTTACAAATAGCATATCCTCAGATGAGAATGCCAAATTCTTTCGTTCGTTTACCCTTTAAGTCAAATGTATTAATGTTTATCACGAAACTGAAACTTCACAAGAGAAATAAATTGTGTTAAGCCTTTCATTTAACAAAACAGTAATTATTGCATTGAAACACCCACAGTTGTGAAGAAAAGCATCTGAGCTGAAGTTGATGATTTCAGTTTTGTAGTCGCTTACTGTTCATGTTTAAGAAACCATGGGTTTATCCCACCTCCTTAAGTTACTTCCCACATCGTTCAATGTGGTGAAAGACCCAGCTGTGCCCTACAGATGAAAGAACCTTCAGGTGAATATCTTCCCTTCAGAACCATCAGCACAGAAATTCCTAGCACCTTCATTGCTAAAATATTTTAGGATACCACAGTGAATATGGATCCAAGACTAACATAATGGCTTAAAAACTACTTACAGATTAAAGTTTATTTATAAAGTTTATTTCATATTAATTTCCATATAAAATCCATTTGTTTTAAAGTTCCAAAATTTTTCATACATTTTGCAATCTGCTACAGGATTTTTACCATAAAATTTGCATTCTGTTTGCATGGCACACTCTGGACCTGGATAATCATTAGTGATGTTTGAAGCTGTAAATGATAATCAGGGTCCTATAACGGTGGTAGGTGAAAATAGGCTGCATATCTAACAGCTGCTAAGAGCTAACCTGGAGCTGGGGAGATCATAGGGCTGCATTAGTGTGAGAGGAGAAAGCAGAATGACCAGCTGCTGGAGTTAGGAAGAAATTACAGTCAAGTTCCCCCCAAGCTGAGTGATTTGGTAATGCTTCCTCACAGGCACTGTGTTTGCTGGAAACCCTTTGCACACACACAGCACAGCTGGAACTCTGGCTTGCCCCACTTCTGTTCCCATCACCTGCAGGTTCCTCAGCAATCCACCGTGCCAGTGCAGCCACAGCCTGGAGCAGGAACGTGGCTCTGCTCCTGGTTTCTCTGACACAGCTGAGGTTTTACTTGTGTTCATGCTGAGGGTTACCACAAGTTAATGTGAGATGGGTTTTAATGTTCAAGGAAGAGTTAGTAGATAGATTTTCAGTCAAGTTAGTTTTGAAGGCAAGTATAACTGCCATAAAATCCAGTTCATTTATGGGATCATGACAAGATTCTCATTCCATGCTAACCAACCATCCAGTATATAACCCCTTCCAAGCTTAGCATTGGCATAGACAGACAGTTCATTAACAGGAGCCACTGGAGCAGATCTTCACCAATCACATTGGTAAGCCACCCCTCATTAGTTTCATAATTACACTGTATATGTCCCACACATCACATATCGTGTTTTTGATCTATTAAAATATACCTTTCATTTTCTGAAAGGCTAACCACATTAAATCACAGAAGCCAGGAGCAGCATTCGCTTAAACAAATCATAACTCAGGGCAGACATCTAAACCGACTTTTACTCTGAATGACACAATCCAGGAAAGTTCAGTGTTGCTGATCTTCAGAAGCTGCTTGTTTTTCAGAGATCAGGTTTTAATTATGAAGAAAATGACAGTTGTGATGAATAGACTGGTAAATGAAATAACCCTTTTGGTTTGCATGTGGAATTCTCGGCGCCATTCTTCTCACTATCCCTTGAGAAAAGCTGGAATCGCATTTTAAATCAAAGCCACTTAGACTTTGTATGACCAGTAGAGACACTGAGAGCAGATCTCATAGAGAAAAGCTATTTATGGTGCAAGTCTGTCAGGACCTTGTATATCCTTAATTCCTTTAATGAGAAGCCACAAAATTTTTCATTGAAATACTGCTCACCTAGATGTGTGCACATTAATTTTTCCCAGTGAACAACACAAAGTAAACATTCAGAGACAAAGTGTGTGAAGCTCTTCTAATGAAATGTCATCCACAGATCCAACAGACACCTAGAAATAGACAGGCCCAGCTACAGCATTCAGAATTCCATATCTGGCAT
Organism: Orthonyx spaldingii; assembly: GCA_013397795.1. NCBI lineage: Eukaryota > Metazoa > Chordata > Aves > Passeriformes > Orthonychidae > Orthonyx > Orthonyx spaldingii. The sequence goes on from VZTJ01005473.1 coordinate 714,937, forward strand.
GCTTCCACAAAATCCCATGCAAACGTATTTCTCCCAGCACCCATGCTGTCTGACAGCTTCTTTTTCCCAGTAACTCAGAAACACTTAAGTTTTGAAAGTACTCCCTCCTTTCCATCATAATACCCATGGGTACTGTAAGTACAATTTTTACCTATGTGTACTTTCTAGTCATCACTAAAACCATGCAAACACCCCCAGCAGCCATGCAAGAAGGCTGCCACCTTCTTCTCCAGGTGTTGGTGTGCAGGTACATTGCAGTGTCTGTAATCAGATATGCACAGCAAGGAATGGCACTGAGACTGTCAGGGCATCCCCCAGCACACTCCAGCAGAGGAACCAAGCAAGGAAAAATGGAACCAGGGTTTGATGTAGTTGTTTCGTAATATATCTGAGGCTACTAAATGCATAGTGAATAATTACTGTAAATACTAGAAGTTTACATGGCTTTTCTGACAGGTTATTCTGAAGAAAGCATCATCCCAAACATTTAGCTAAGCCATGAAACATATGCACTCAGTTTCTATTGTAGACTGCAATTAAAATTGTACAAATAGGAATGCCTGTATTTAGAAGGTTTAGGGTTTAAAAAAAAATCACTTTTTCTTATCATCAGACACTTGTACATTTAAATTTGAACACTTCTCAGTAGCACACAGACCTCATACACAACAGTGTTAGTTTTGTGCCCTCCTCAGTCCTTCCACACGCTGCCACAGCAGGCTGTGGCCATTCCCAGCAGGACAGGGGGGCTGTGACTGTCTGGCCGTTGCACTTCTTCCCTCAGAGGCAGAGCAGAGCCAGGCATCACCCCACAGCAGTGTTCGTGTGAATGGTAACAGAGAGCCCTGCAGAGTTACACAGTAATGGCTCGAGAGCAGGCATTACTGCATCCCAAGCTTACCATTCCATGGGCCTGAATGAGACACAGCTATTATACATAAACACAGCCACTACTTTGGCTTTTAAGAGCACTTCAAGGTTCTCTAGAAATCCAAAGATGAGAATCTTAATTGCAAATGCCAGGCATATTTCCTCTGTCAAAGCAAAAACGTCACCTTTATCACCTTTTCCACTTACTTCTCCCAAGCTACAGGTGTATGCAGTCTTATTTGAAACTAAAAATGATTTACACTTAAAATAGCTTACAAGTAAAATATTTCATTTAGGATTTGTTTCCTTGCCTTGCCATCTTGGTTAATTCAAACTCACACTCCCCAGACTCTCTCATAAAATTTTTTAAACATCAAATCCTTCTAATTTACTTTAAAAACCCTACATTTATCATGTTCTTCCTACCTTTTTCTTTTCCTTTAGAATTATACTCTGATAATACTTTGGGACTACCCTGCAATGTGAAAGACCTCCCTTTCAGAAGAACAATGAAAAGGTATTATTGAATCCCTTACTACTCCACAACTGTAAAATGTCATCAGCAATTCCTATAAGATCACCAGCTGTTGAAAATTGCTTGACTTTCTACACTGACCTTTAACATTTGCAGTTTGCAAGAGGAACTCTCTACTTTTACATCTGCTTAAAACATATCACAATGAAAATGAGACTAAGGCAAAGAATTACCTTGAAGAAACTCTTGAGTGTGTGCATGCACCTGTCGAGGTGCCAATAAGCACTTGTCTGTTCATAACACTCATTCAAGCCTTCCAGTGAATACCTCACTATCCCTTCTTAAATTTTAATTAAATGCTAAACCCAGGAGAAGCTTTATTGCACTTAAGCTATATGTGAATGTGACATTTAGTGTGACCTTGTTTTCTAACAAAGGATGTCATCAGGACAGCATCAGGGTTGGAGGTACCCAGTCATAAACTTGGTGTGAAGGACAACAGGATGTACCAAGGATGCAAAATGTGAAGTGACAGAGGAGAAACTGGTTATGTGCACAGGCTGTTTGCAGGCAGCATTCTCCAGTTGTACAGAACACCTTCCAGAGCACTGTGCTCCCTCTGCCTTCACGCAGCAATCGGGTTCCTGACTGGCATAGCTGTGCCTGTACCTGAAGATCTGCTTCAGTTCAAAGCTGGAGACAATTATTACCTTGTCTTCACCAATTTGTTTGCTTGCTGAAGCTAACTGAAACTTGGACAACTTTTTAATGAATTTTCTGTAAGAAGAAAACAGATCTTGATGCCTAGAGAGGTCTCATGAAGGCAAACAATAAAAAGATGTGGGGATGCTTGATTTATAACTGAAAGTTGTTCTAACATCTCACATATGAAGTGTAGAAAAAAAAAAACCCTTCTATGGGGGGGCTTGAAAAAATATTTTGTTCAAATCCTCTATGTAAAAAAAAAATAATTGCAACATTTTGTATATGAGCTACTACTTCCCACATTGTACATAAGGATAAGGAAAGAATATAATGCAAAGATAATTTGAACTCATTTTTATTGCAGCCTCTTACTTATAAATAATCAAGGTATTTTCTGTATGTATTGCCTACTCCTGAAACATGCTGAGCATAAAATTACTTCTTGCTTTTAAAGGTGCAAGAAACTCCCCTCACAAAGTGAGGGATATCTTCCATATTAGAAGATGGGTGGCACAGAATAGAGGAGATCTTGCCAATCACTATTAACATCTTGTGATGTCAGTCTGAGAATGTCAAATGTGGATCCACAAAAATGAAGATTATTCCTTTAATGGGATACTTTGTAACAAAATAGATCTGAGAAAGACAATGGTGCAGCCCAGAGCTGCCAGAAGAAAATGCTGATCTCAAAGCAATACAATTCAAGGAATAAACAAATTCTCGCTAATCAGGCAGCATCAAACCCTGCCCTTTGTCACAGAAAAGATTCTCCTTTTCTCCAGGTTTGTCTAGACATCTTCAATAAAAAATGCAGATGAAACTTGGCAGCAAGAAACCTTTTTACACACAACCCATCCCTGATCTGTGGCTGCCAGGTAAAGAGATTATACAACAGGCTTTTAAATAATCAAATAAATATGTTACATTAAACTTTTTGGTGTTAGTGATAGTCACTGTTGATGTCCAAGATAAGAAATTAAACAAAATACGACAACTACAAATAGTATTAACCCAAAAATTAAACATCATTTAACAGCCAGTAGATAAATCCTAACTTTCCTTTCTTAATGAAGCAAAAAAGTAGAATTTAATTGAATACTAATATTACAAATATATTCTGTTTCTTTACTTTATCACTTTTATTAAATAAATTATAACTATTTTTACATGTCTATAATGTAGAGAAGCCATATAATAGGTTCCTCACACTTAAAAGTTAGAAGTAAAACAATTTTTCCATTTTTTTTCCACATTTTTCTACCTTTCTTATACATCATCCTCATTTTGAATTATGGCAAATTTTATTCTACACAAATTTAGACCTATCCATACTTGAATTAACCTGCATTGTCAGCCTGTTGGGAGTCATTTTGTTTGAACATCTGGACCAACCACATGTTTCCTACTGAAAATAAATCATCATTTATGAGTTATGAGTATTAACAGAGGGCTGACGAAGATTGGACTGTGTATGTTTGATGCATTATGATAAAACATTATGTGAAAGTTGTGTTTGGAAAGTTTATGGAATGCACTGAAAATGAGCAGCTTATCTGGGTCTGTTGCAAGGTAGTTTGTGGTTTCATAGCTCAGCTGGGTCTGCACTTATTGACAGCTTAACTACTGCAGCAGTGCCATCTGTAAACAATCAATGCTTAATTATTATTTAACACCTCAATTTATCAAAAGAAATTAATAAAAAAAGGACTTATGCCTGACTAGAGGACTTTAAAAATTATTTTATTCTAGAAATTAAAGACAGTGTAGGTTTTCTCTTAGTGGGTAACTGTGATCTCAAGTGAGCTGTCAGGCACTGCAGCGTTTTGTCCTCACGTTCCTCCCTGAAGTGTTTTCCTGTATGTGAGACTGGGAATGGGTGCTGTGGAAATCCACTGTTCTGAGTCTGTGTCACCTGAACATCCAGGCTTACATTCAGTAACACACAGGAGTTCTTCCCTTCTGGTAGGTATTAAACCCGTGTTCCTGTAGGAATCCTATCATTTTTATTCATAATACACATATTTGGTAACAGCAACTAATTAATTGGGAGCCATCAGTTACAAAACAACCTTACCATAAGTACTTTTTCCCCTGCACAGAATAAAGGAAAACACAAACAGGTAATTTGCAAGTCTTTTTTTCTAAAATGTCACAAATGCAAAGACAATGATAAACAAGAACATAAAACTTTATCTAAGATTGGTCTTAAAGCAGCCAACAGCCAGGTAAACAGTAAGAACTAAATGAGGGAAGAGGTTCTGTGAGTGCTTGTGCAACATGGACCCTTCTCACCACCTTCTTGTGCTCCCAAATCAAAGTGAAGCTTTTCTATCACCCACCAATGATGTTTTTATACCTTACTCGTTGCAATCACATCTACACATTGATCAAATTTCGTTATTTTTTTTAGGTGATAAGTTTAAGTAAAAAATATGCTCTAGGATGGACTGAAACTCTCAGCAAAAGAAAAAAATTACAGGATTTCTTTGGCTATACCTACTAAGAACTGTAACAGTAAAACTGGTCTAAATCTTATCTAACAGTCTGTGCAGCAAGTTTTATTTCACAGAATTAGTGGTGGGGTTCAAAGCCTCACCTCCTTGAAATCTGTGATTGCATGAAAAACTACTTTTGTCAATAAAAACAAACAAACTTTCCTGGTTGAAGCAGTTATGGAGAAATGCTCAAAAACCAAATAACAAAAACAAAAAAGACACGAGAAACCATCCAAAATTCAGCATTTTAAAATAAAAATCTTTATTTACTACCCCAAACTCTTGATTTTTGTGTGCCTGGCTAATGCTGTTTTGATTATGTCTAACACATATCACAACTCTCACTGCACCTACATCTTTGGGGCTATCAGAGGGTGCAGAATAAATACTTCATAACAGCATGCATCATGCACTGCAGATCCACATGATTAACTGGATAACAAAAAGCAATTAGGACATCAGTGAATGCACTCAGAGCTAACTTATTCCATTGCCTTGTTTAGTGAACTGTTTGAACACCAAGAGAGTTCATGCTGTAAAAGAGAGAGAGACCTGGGTTTCTATTGAATACAGCTTTTCAAGACAAATTCAGAAACGACTTGGAATTAACATGTATCACTGAGCTCTTCAACTTTTTCCATCCACTTCAGTGCATGCTTTTCACTATGGGCGTTGTCAGACAAGCCGTTCCTGTGGCACCTTCCCGAGGCCGAGGAACATCACCTTACCTCTTTCACCCTCCCTAATGCCCCCGTGAGCAGCCTGCAGCCAAAACTGCAGCTCAACCTGGCTCCAGCTCTTAGCCTGCTTCTGGTTTACAGAGCAGATACACACTGCAGGAGGACCTAGATGTGTTGAAATTATGAATCTGCATCAACCACAGCGTTTTTAATTCTGATTCAGGCATTTTGTACTTACAAGTAGCACTACTACTTTGACTGCTTAAACCCAGCTGTCTAAGATTACAAGCTAGGCCCTCTGCAGCCACTGGAGAGTCTATTCCCAAGTCCCTTCATATCATGTATCTTAGATTTTTAGAGCTTTTAGGCTGGTAGAGGTGAATGTCTCTCTCCACTGACTAAAGGGGAGAAACTACAGAGCCAGCCAGCAGAAATAGCCCATGTAAGCAACATAAACACCATCCTTCATGCCTAAACTGAATCATTGCATTCCAAAACATCAAAATACTGGAAGCAAAGAAAAGCAATTCCAAGAAAACTGTAAATGAAATATATTGCGTGAGAGAAAAAATTAGATGTAACCTGCGAGTTAAACTTTCCTGAATTTGATGCTTCAGGCAAGCCATATGCAGCGTTTTTCAAGAAAATCCTTTGTCTTTATAAGAACAATTATCAGCATTGGTGACTGCAACAGAGTTTGCCCTTTCCTAGATATTTGTATTAATTACGTTTTGAAGGTGCTGAATTAATCCATTCTGTGAAATATATATCAGTTAATTAAAAGGTGTTTTCCTTCAAGAAGGAATGTAATTCATGATGAAATAATAGGTTAATGCTTCCTGAGTCAGAAATCCTTTGTGTGAAACTAAAATAGGCTTTAGAATAGACATGCTTTCCAATTGACCTCACTGTTTAAATATTCCTGAAAGGCATCAGATTTGAACTGAGGGAGTGCAGAGTGTGGTGTGGAGCTTTTATCATTTTCCTTCGTCTAACTTTGAAGCGATAGAGGACGCAAGCACATGGTACTGTGCACCAAAGAATGAGATGCAGCTCTCCAAACACCACACAAAACCAGGCACTGTGCCTGCAAGGTCACAAACAGGGCATAGAGACAGATGAGAGTGGTTTGTATGTCACAAAAGCAGCAGATCAGGAAACTTAGATATTTACTATCCCAGTGAAAAGCCTGTCTTAGAAATATCAAAGGTTTCATAGCTCTTTATGTAGACATAAACTGCTCATTTGGATATGCAAGTAAACAAATGTGCTTTCTATATAAGTGCAGGTGAAAAACCTCCAGACTTGGGCTGTATGGAAAAAAAAAAAAGATTCTCAAGCTGTCCAGTGTAAAACTTATACAGTGACAGGAATTCATAAGTGTCAGTTCACTAACAAAGCACCTCATCACTTTGAAAAATGCCAGTGACAAATAGTAGTATAACTCATGGAGGTGGGATGAAGGTGGTGAAGATGAGGAATGTGCATTTCCTCAGAGGCTACAGCATTAGGCATTCTTCCTACCATGAGTGGACAAGACAAGGGAGAACAAAAAAGTCCTCATTTTCTATTAGGTAGAAGGGCTTCTTAGCTGACAAAAGTGTTCTGAATAGCTCATTTCCCCATTCAAGGCACAAAAACTACTTGGAGACACACACTGCTCTGCACTGTGCTAAGAGACCACAGAGGGGAGTGACAAAAAAGGAAATTTGATCAGATTCGGTACAAACCACAATTCTCCGTATGGTTCCAGAAAATTTTGGGCCAAACAGTAACCTGCCATAAGCTGTCACTGTTCTAGTGCTTCCTAGCTAGGAAGAGAAAAGGGCTTCAGAGTAGATAAGAATTTTCCTCAGTGTGCAAATGTCTATGCCAAAACCTTATCAGGATTTGTGCTGGCCTAGCTCTGTCCATCAGGACACTCAGCAGACAAGCTCCAGGACTAACCATGAACCAGAAATTTCTTCTCCAGGCACGGTTCCATAGCAAACTGGTATTTCCAAGAGACTGATCTGATTCACTTCTTGGACATCATTTTGCTGTAAGGACATGAGGCACAGGCTCCCTGTATCATTACATTCATTCTGGGATCACCTTCTGGGGACACATGAAAGTCCCGAGGTTGTTGTAGTTGTGTTAAGGTGCCTTCAAGCCTCCTCAGTCCCTTTCTATCAATGTCCTAAGGAAAGCAAGTTGCTCAGAGTATGACTCAAGGTTATGATGTGCAAATACACTTCATGGTTGCCATCCCAGGATCCTCATTTACTCCCTGTTATCCTCAGCCTCAAGTCTCCTTGCTGACCACAGTTCATCCAGCCCCGTGGTGCCACCCAGGCAGCACCAGCACCCCTGTGGCAAACATGCAGACAGCATTGGCAGCCCAATATGTGTATTGCTGACTCTCCAAAAGCCTCAACAGGTGTTTCTCCTTCAATGCCACCGGAGCCACACTCACGTGGTTCGCTCTAAGGATCTAATTGAAGATTTTGTTGGCTGTATCCCAAAGTTATCTCTTCCCCAGAGATCTAAAATTGTGAGGAACAACTATCAGACACATTCAAACTTTTTATCCTTTGACTAGTCCCTCTTTTTTCCCCTGTTGTGGGACAAGTAAAATTTTTGAGCCTGTAGAATTTAGTCAATAACTTCATAAGAAATTGTAGCAGATATTTCATTTATTTTGGGTTAATCAGATTTAACATTTCTCCCAGAAATGCAGAGCTACATGTTCCTCTCTACAAAACAACAACACATTTGCCATGTGAAAAGCCATGTGAAAAAGTTCTTAAGGAAGTCTTTGGCTTCCTACAAGTCTGGAAACTCACACTGATTCTTGCAAAAGCTTATTTTCTGCTTGGAGTAGCCACATCCTCTCAGTACCAAAATAATCCAAATGAAAAAAAGTTACAAAAATCCAGACAAGCAATGAGATTTGTTCATTTTTAGTTCCTCAAATTCTTTCAATAAGTCACTACTGTATAAAAGCCAAGACCACATGCACTGTAAGAACTGGTCTGAGTCTCACTTTGACTAGATGTAATACGACAAAATTAAATTAAAAACTATAGTAAATATCATCAAAAGTCCTTATTCTGTTAGCACTGAAAATCTTGTATATATGAAATAACTAGAAAGAATAACTCTATGCTAAAGGACTGGTAACAGGTGAAATGGAAAATAAGAAGGTTACAGGTCAGCAGCAAGTATTTGAAAAGTGTTTGAGAAAAGGCTTATTTATGTACTTGCTAGAATAAGTTATGTTTAAATTTAATGTTGTGTCATTAGAGCAGGTTTTATTACTCATCGTCTTCCAGTTTTCTTAGCTCTCTCATCCTATATGAATGATTCATTTAGACTATTCATGTTAAGCACTGAGTTCCAAAAATGATCTATTACACAGGATTAGACACAGTCAGAGCCAAAAAAATTATCATCTTATAAACTTCATAAAGATGAAATCTTTGCCAATATATTTTTCTGTTATTATCTGTCTCTAAGTACCAGTCAGTGTCAAGACTGCAGAGAAGACTGGTTCTAACTCTCTGCCCAAAAAAGTGCTTTGTTGTTATCTGACCTGCCAGGTACCAGCAGGTCAAATAGTCAGCAGTGTTGTTATTTACACAATACTAAAATACAACCAAGTCTTGTTTTGATTCACATAGTTGGGCACAGACTGTATTTGTAATATTACCATCCTATTACAGTGCTTTTACTGAACTGCATGTTGACAAAACAACTCATTTGACCATAGCAAAAAAAAAAAATAAAAAATCACTTATGCCATGTGCAAAAGCTCATAACTGTATTTCTGCCATTTGGATAAGCATGACTAAACTCTTAAAACTATTCAGCTAGATCATTTAGGGCTGCCTGGGAATATGTGTTATTAGACTAATTGGTGCACTAATCCTATGCGTAAGAACACAACAGTAAAGAAATTAATTTTTAATGCTACAAATTGATTATTAAACATCCTATAGAAACAGCAAGAGATACATATCAAAACACATTCTATGAACATATTACTTCACTCAAAACTTAACTTTTAAGGTTTACTATTCACTATGATTTTTAATGCTTAAGAAAAACTGCAAATCCATCTTTAAAGTATACTGTTTAAGGTTTACTACTCACTATGATTTTGAATGCTTAAGAAAAATTGCAAATACATCTTTAAAGTATACCGCAGATGTTCTTGGGATCAAACTTCCCTAAAGATAGCATGACATAAGGACAAACACAGCAGTTCTAAGTGCTCAATGACAGCCAGGCACTGTAGTCAGAAGTAGCATTTGTTAACATATGTTAACAATGTAGAAGGTGACACTTATGTAGAAATCTCTTACCTGCCTTGGTTGAATCTCTCCTGATAAGGTTTGTTCTGTGAAAGATGCAAGTCTTTATGTAAAAATCAGAAGCAAAGGTGTGCTTGGCACATCCAGTTTTCAGCAAAGCTCAAGTGTGATATGTGTAAGTAATAAATTGGCTTCTCAAAGTAGCTCAGACCATATTAATTGGAAACAGAGTCACTGCTTGCAAGGTTGCTGATGCTGCTCCTTCTGCTTTGTGCCTTTGCAGAGAGCTAATGTATGAATGAGGCAGAGAACAAATCCCTCTCTCTCTCTTTCTCTCTTTACCTTTCCTTCTTTCTCTTAAATGGTGAGTTAGAGTTCAGTTTATTCTGCGGACGATGGCAGAGCACAGGCTGACAGTGTTGTTTCCTCCCCTGCCGAGACACACTGAATGTGTTGTGAATAAAGACAAAGCCCTCTACCAGTGCACCACATCACTCTGGAGGTAGGAGCTGCAAGGATGTGCTGTGCTGTTCCTCAGCAGGCAGACGAGCCTTAAACGCAGCCACACAAACTCACCCTGCTTTCCTCACTCCAGACCTGCACCAATAACTTGAGTTGGGGACCACACCTCCTCTGCAAGGGGAACTCAGCTCTGCAGCTGGCACGAGTTCTGATTTGCCTCCTGGCAATGGCTATCTCTGTGCTTTTATTTTTCTACATCATAAAGGGCAATTTAGTTCCAGTTTCTCCTTACGGCTAATGGGTAACTAACTGGACAAACTGCCAGCTTTTCTTATAGTCAATTAACCCTGTAAAATCCCTACTAATACTTCAGGTTGAGGGTTTGCACTGACATTAGGCCTAAAGGATACCTGCCAAATAGTTTAGCACACGAATAGCAGTGCTTTCCTCTCTACTCCCTCACCCCACTTTTCTTTTCCACTGTAGGTAAAATATTCCCAGGTCAAATAGTGAACTAGGGGAAACTAGCAATGGAAAAATAAAGTGAAGATGACAGTAAACAGAAAGGAAAGCTACCTAGTTCCCAAAGAGTATATAAACTGCCCAATTTCAAAAGCCCTACTGAATACATGGGGAATATGTGCTGGCTTGAGTTCACAAACAATGGACTTGAAGCTATTTTAAGAAGATAATATTTATTTTCCATGCTCCTGTCTGTGAATACTGAATACTAGCAGGTGGGGGAATCTTAAAGCAAAGTTATTAAACACAAATTGCAATTCTTAATATTGCACCTTTCAGATATGCATATATATGGCTGTACACAAACCTATGCTCTAGTGCTCAGTATGAAACCCTGTCAGCCTCCTTCCTTGATGGCAAAGGCAGAAAAATGGAAAAACAAACAATTAACCTTTTTCTTTTAATATGGTTAAAGTAAGTCATTAAAAAGAACCTTCCCCCTACCCACTGCCCTGAAAATGACAAGAATTTCTTCATCAAAAATTCCCCTGTTAGTGGCAGTGAAACCTGGAAATCTCAAAGTCCCTGGAGCACTAAGGTGCTTTGACCATGGGGAGAAAGGGAACATTAGGGAAGAGAAGACATGATAAGCAATTCCTGGCAGCATCTCTACTGCCCTGCAGAAGCTGTATTGGGTGGTAAACAGTTATGGAGCCACGAAACATCATGTGGAAACCTTGAAACTGGGCAAAACTCTTGACTTTGCAGCAAAATGACCCTGGGGTGTCAGATTTTTGTAGCAGCAGTGGCTGAGGGACAAAGCCACTCCTCTCATGTCCTCACACCAAGCTCCACAGTCTTGCCATAGAGCAATAATGACTATCTATTGGGTGAATGAAAACCTCTTTGCTGCAGCATGCCCTGTGCATTTTTCATTGCTAATGAAAGTGAATCCATTTCTCATTAGTTTCATTCCTGGTCACTTTGAGTTCTTGGTTTCACTAACAGAGAAATTATTGTGACGTTTCAGCACTCTTGTCAAATTTTGTATTGTTTGAAAACATGAGTAACAGGAACATGATAGCCAGTGCTCTACACTGAAAAATGCAATTTGTCCCAGGCTGACATTTACACTGAATGTGATCCAGCTGCCAATCACATTGGCACTGTTTTAGGTGAACTTTAGTAACAAGGAAACAAAAATAGCACCTGGCAGTCCATGCCAGTTATGCCTTCGTGTCTAGAACAAAGAATATCAGGGACAAGAAAGTTTTTACAATAGTGATCTACTCATTTTCCCAAGGATGCTGTTAGCAAGTTTGTTGCATCTGCTATTGGGAAACCTGATTTTATGAGGAAATTGCTATACCTATGGGAGATATTAGGCACTTGGCACTCAGCTGTATGTTAAGGAGTTAAATTATTTGAGGGGGTTTGAGTGCCAGAACTTCTACGGAAGTCTTTTTTCTGCCTCCTTGCTAAGAGCAAAATATCCTGAAGCCTGGATCAGTGATCTTTTGCTTTTCTACTGCTGTGTAGCACAGAGGTATTATGGTGTAACATGATAATAAATTTCTCTGGGAAGAGAAATGCACAAAGAAAAGATAAAGTTCCTTCTAACAGCTCATTTCCAGGAGGAAGAGGAAGCTCTCAGTTCCCACTGGCTTTCACAGAAGTGGAGTACTTGACACCTTAGAGCCTTGCTGAGCAACTGCAGAATCCCAGCCAGAGCAGAAACAGACTTAAGTCGTAAAACACCATTAATCCTGTATTTACATAGTCAATATCCCAAGGGTTGCAGATAAAACTGCAGGAAAAATAAACAAGAGATTATTAAAACCACTACTTTATAATTTAGTTCATGCCTTCATTATTTTATATAAATGTTTCCTGCTTTTTATTTCCATACTAATATCTGAGTTTAAAAATAAAACACATCAAATCCAGTGTCACAGAACAACAGAAAAAATTGAAACTCCTCCTGGAATTTCTTTTATTCTGTATGACAAGCTAAAAGGAATAAATCCATTATCTACTACAGAGCAAAGTATCCAGTCTTGAGCAGCACAAATACCCTATCTGTGAATATTCAGAGCCATAAAATTATCTGCACAGAAGTTTTCAAGCAAAGAAGCCATCACTAATACTAGAAGCATTTCACAATAAAAATATTTTTGTCAGCCGCTGGAAGAAGCTCTTCTAATCATCCACCTACTAATTCTTTGCAAAATAACTAATGACTAATTACTAAACAAAGAGAGGATTCCTTCTAAGAGACCTAGAGAAGGAACTGAAAAAATTCTATGCTGGGTCTGTTGCTAATACTCACAAACTACTATATTAAAAAACCCCTAACAAAACCAAAACCTAAAGACTTCTCATACGATTTCCATATTAAGGTCAAAAATTCGCTGGATGTGGGAGCACCACTGTTTTCTCCTGTGAAAATTCCGGTAGTTTTGCCAAAATATTGTGCATTGCTGTGTGATCTGCCCGACTGCTTCCTGTGGTTGGGGCTTGTATATCTGAAGTTTTTAGCCCAGGAGCCGTGAGATGCAGCTTCTTCCGTTTGCAAGGCACTGTTTCAATCTGAAATACCTCAGTAGAATTCAAATCACCATTAAGCGTAAGGAAAAGGTGATTTCAAGATATTCCTTGAACACTACATTGCAAAGGAGATACTGAAGTTAGAGCCTGTGGGGAATTAATGAACAAAAAGGACTGTAAATTAAGCTTTTGGGGTTAGTGTGTTTTCAATGGTAACCAAGAAGGTGGGGTTTGCTGGTTTGGAGGTTTTGGTTTTGATTTAGTTCTAACAGAGTGGGGCATGTCACCTTAAAATTCAGCTGTATTCAGCTGATGAGGAGGATGTGGAATTGGTCAAAGGTAATTGCAAGTTATCTTAAACTTGCTGACACAGTAACCCTAATGAATAGGTGGTGCTAAAATATCACCTCTGCCACTGACGTATGTTTTCATATCACAAACACAGTCATACCTTTTACCTTTTGAAGTCTGCCCATGATCAGCAGCAGCATGACAATAAACAGGACTGCTTCCAAGTCCCCGTGCTGGATAAATCATTTCTTTCTAATCAGATGCTCTCACATGAAAGAATGATGCTGCATATATTAATTGCATATTCCATTAGATCTTCACCTTCATCTACTGCAGAACTGTGGCCTCTACCAGTTCTTTAGTACTCCTGCATTTATAAATGTAAAATGTTCCTTCACAGTTGTTCTTTGACTTGTACATCACCATCATGTAGGACTATGAAGACAGAGTGTGTGAGCAAGAGCAGAGTAGAAGGTAAGGAAGAGAGTCTTATTTATTGCTAGGTAAGGTACCCCCAGCTGTTTTGTTAGACTCTGATCTGCACTGCCTCCCCATCAGCTCAGAAGCTAATTAACTGACTCCATGTGATTTCTGACAGGTATGAGTAGTTTGCTGATTTGTGTGTCAATGAAAACAAGGCCTGACAGTACTCTAAACTTTCAGAGCTGAAGAGTTACTAAAAATTAAATCAAACTCAGCACAGGCAGATAGCAGGTTCCCTTTCTTCTTTTCAGCTTATTTACTGAAATAGTGGCCCAGAAAATGTCTCTGGGTTATCTGATGCAGGCCAGCAATCTTGCCATCACTGTTCCAGAGTGGCAAATATTACTGAGGATGCAGGATACCTGAGTAATCAAACAAGTTATCCGTGCTGGCAGTTCTAAGGACCAGATTAGACCATATCCATTGTTTCCCAGAGATGGTGAGTGTGGCGATTCTCTCTTTAAGGACTTGGGGTGCTCTAGACCAATCAGAGCTATTGCTACATTTAGTCAGTGTCTGGATCAAATCAGAAAATCTTCAGGAGCAGTTTTAATTTCCTCTTTCCACAATCCCTTTTCCACTTGTTCATTCACAGATATTTTAGTGCTTTTCATAAGCATAGAGGTCATTCTTCAACAAAATAGAAAACACAACCAGTGCACAATCTTTTGTCCGATTTTATGTTTGTTAGATTTGTAAGGGATACATGAGACAGTTGGATGGCAGAGTCTTAAATTGTTAGCTTAGGAATGATTTCTTATCCACACAGAGTGAGACAAAATTCTGGCCAAACCCTGCATACTTTTTGTACATGAAATATTGAGTGGCTTAAAAGGGTATTTGGATGGATGAAGAATAAAGAATAAGTCCTTTCTTTTGTACACTTAGTGATCCATACAACCTATTGTATCTGGCCTTTCAAATCTGCTCTACAACTAAATATTTTTCACTTGTAGCACAGAAAGTTTTTTATAAGCCAAGGGATATTAAAGGACCAACCCCATGTATTTCAATAGCCAAAAGCATAACAACTGTCTAAATTACACTTGGTACACTTCAAATATTAAAGTGACCAATTTGAATGATAGCTTGAAAATTACTAAGGATGGAAAAATCTGAAGTTCAATGTAGAGAAAGTTGACAACAATTCTCTCTGTACAGGATACTAGATTTTCAGCAGAAAGGAAGGCAAATACATTATGTATAATAAAATGTTTCTTAATGAAAAAAGACAGAAATTTGTCATTTTCTTTTGTGATGTTCCCTTTTAATAATGAACAATGCATTTGACAGAAAAAAAGAGAATGTGTCAGGGGAGAAACACTATGCAAGTAAATTTTTACAATTACGTAGGTCCTCAGATAACATTGTGATAGCTTGGTTATTCCTAAAGTGTAAAATAAGAAAATCAAAATCAATTCTGCCTTTGAGCTACTGGGATCCTTCACATGCATGAAATGCTAAATGTGCTCATTATACATCATTATTTCATTACTATCTAAATCATCTGTGTATTAGCTCAGAAAACTGCTCACCCAAGGGAGTTCTGTAGCTTTTGGGGACTTCTGACATTTCGTACTGGAAATAAAAAAGTGAAGAATAGAACAGACTTGTACTTACATATCTGCAAAGAGAACAAGAAAACAGTGTATGCAAAAGTGTTGCCTGTAGTCTGAAAATGCAAATAAACCAATTCCCCTTGTTTGTAATGCAAGATGGAGGTGGAGATTAATTTGTAGCTGCAAAATTCAAGTGACTTTGGCATATCTAAAATTAAGGAGATTCAGAATCAAAAGTCTGTACAATGAAATAGGAAAAAAAATCAGCCATAAAATCCCAACTATTGGAAGAGTGTGTGTGAAATCCTACAACAAAGGAAAGCAGAAGAAAACAAAGGCACAATATTCAGTATCTTCATGAAACTAGATATCCTATTGAGGAAGCCTGTGTAATTCAAAAGAAAAATAAACACTTTAAAAAAATTATGTGCAGCCTTATCCGAGGCAATTTAATACATCTCCTTTACAGCTTTTAGAAAGTGAAATTCAGAGGTGCCCAGGCATAACCTCAGAAGAGAATGGGTCCAAAAGGCATCCTTCCTGTGGAATTCTGCAGTGGCCCAAGATGGCTTAGAGAGGTTTAATTTAAACCTCTGTGCATCAGCATTAGTTAATCTGGCCATTAAACTTTAGAGTTATCCACTTCTGAGTAGCTCTGCTCTTTAGGTGGTGCAATAAATCAAACCATGCCACACTAATGGAAAGCTAATGATAGCAGGTTAACCCGTTTTTTCCACCTGGATTTCCCTGCTGCTTGTGTCCAATCAGCCTGTCAGCTCTCCCGTTACCCAGGAGAGGAATCCAGACATTGGGATGGTCCATCCCTGGGCTCAGCCTTTGATTAGTTTTCAGTGCCTTCTATAGAGCTTCCCAATTTAATCACCAGTAGAATGTACTGAAATCCATCCCTCAAATTAGCAAGGGGTAGTATCAAAGCAACTAATCTTGGGTGTCTGGCAAACAATTTGTAATGTTCAGGCTAACTGACAAACAATTTCTCAAAATTCCTCCAGTGTCTTAGGCTAAATTTAAGCTTTTGGAACAGAAATAGTCAACTGTTTCTATGCACAGGGCAGTATAGGCAGAGAAAAATTTTGACTTATGTGTTTGCCTTACTCTCTTACTGTTTTGTTTCCCTGGGAAGAAATTTGGCTGAAAGTTGCTGAGCAGCAAGTTTAGTGAGCAAGGCACTGGGTGGATGTTTCATTGCTACCCGGGGCCAACCCATCACAGGGTTACAAAAACTACAGGTGTCCTCACCTTTCTCAGCTTTTTCTCTTAGCCAGCAGACACTGTTGTCTCACACTTTTGTGCTGAATTTTGACCAGAACCAACAAGCATGATAAGAAAATTGATTTTTCTAAACAGTGTTTTAGACAGTCACCTTTAATCCACCCAGAAACATCCAAAGAGCAATAATTGATGAGCTCACCAATCATTGCATGAGAAACTATTGACATGGGTTATCCAGTCTCAAGTTTGCCTCCTGATTAGAGTGGGAACTTCACACATTTTGAGTCTTTGACTGTCAGGTTCCAAACTGATATCCTGCTGAAAGTGACAGGCATTCTTTAAACCCTTTTCTTTCTCATTCCTTGCTATTCTCAGCTGATAGGATTCACCTTAATTCCATCTCCTAACTGGTGAGGTTCCACAGTAAGATATGTCTGGGTAGATTGGTCCTGATTGCTCTGCATCATATACATTTGCTTATTCAATGACATATATTCAAGAGAACCATGACAATTTTAACCAGAAGCCTTCCAAAAAGAGAAAAATTTCAGTAATTTCTTTTTGCTCCCACATCTGCCCCACCTTATTCCCCCTCCCCCCCCCCCCCCCCACACAAAAACAAAGACTTATTTTCTCTCACTAC
>VZTJ01005473.1:732157-806663 GCA_013397795.1 Orthonyx spaldingii
CCCCCCAAAAAAAAATTGGGATTCACTTTTCCTGGCTATAAATGGTTACATAAATTTATTTAATTTACACAAATATGTGCCCTAAAGATGCATATGAAGAAAAAAGGAGCACTCTTTTTCTCACCCTGCATAGCCACCACTTCCCTGTGCAGAGGCCACTACAATCCAGGGAACACTTCCGACTGAAGGAGCACCACCCTTTGAGTGTGCTTTGCCTCTTCCCTCACTAAGAGGCAGCAATAGCTAAAGTACATTCAGTCCAAGACTGGAAAACACCTTGTATCCAGACAGTAATAACAGCATGAACATGTTTTGTTTTGTTTTTTCTTTCATTACAAATGAAATGTTTTGGAGCAGATTATGGTGGGTGTAGGGTAATACATTCACCTACTGCAAGAACACAGCAGCAGGAGAGATAAATGTCTTTACTCCTGTCAGCTTCCCTGAAATGCCCTGTGCACAGCAAAATCCAGTTCCATATTGGATGATGGAAGAGGAAGCCCCCTGGGAGCTTGGGGAGTCACAGAGCCAGTAACTGTACAGGCCTAAGGTGCACAAAGAATGGCGTGGGTGGGGAAAAACCTGACAACACTTCCCTGTACAGATGGTTCTGAAAAACACTTGCATGGATTGGAAAAGCTCAGCCAACACAGCAGGGGCAGCATGACATCTCAGTGCATGGTGTTTAATCTTTCCCTGTTTCCTTGGTTTTCTTTGATGTAAGAAGGTCTGATGGCATCAGAGAGCAGTCCTTGTTGCTCTCGCTGGTTTTTGCTCTGGGTAGCAGAGGGGACAGGATGCAGGCAAGAAAACTGAAGAGTCTATTGTCCTGCTCTTCTTTTAGTTCTTCAGATTTCTTCAAGCAGCTCTCTCAAAAACTGTAGCTCTAGCCTTTATTTGGAGAAGGTAGAGTCACAATCCGAGAAAAAGATGACTCCTGAATATTTCCTCACCAGGTGAGAGGAAGTGTCAAGAAGTAAAGCTGACTAAAGCCCCTACACAGCTGTAGCAAACACACCAGAAATAATTCCAGTTTTTGCATGCTCCATGAGCTGGGGAACAGCTGCATGTTACCAGCATTCTGGCCACAACATCTGTCACACATAAATACATAACAGCACCTACATTCATAATCATAAAAGTAAAAACTGACATGCTTTTAATTGCCTTGTTTTCAGCTGTTTATATTTCCTAACTTGACCTATTTGTAATAACATTCATTTACAGGAGTCTGCACCTCAGGGAATTTATCAGAAAAATTACCTCCCTTAGTAGGAGTTTCAGACACTCACACTGAAATCTATGAAAATAAAGGACTGTAGGGAATAAATATAATTCAAATGTGGACCCCTAATTGTTGGCTTTGGAAAGTGGGAAGAACAAGGATGTAGAGAGTAGTGGAGAGCTGTTAGGATGAGATGTGAAACAGAACAGAAACTGAAGATTTTAAATTAAATGTCAGAATCAAGAAAATGAAGTGTAAGGGAATAAAATTGAGGAGATATAAACTGATAGATGAAATCAACTTTGGTAAAAGGAGATAGAAGAATGATATCAGAGAGACTTTGAGGACCAGAGTAGAAAGCAAAAGTCCTGGCAAAAGAAATGTCCCTCACTGTTAGAAACTACCTGTGAAACCCACTGCTGTAATTTCTCAGTATTTTCTTGAAAAGATGACAAAATTTGGCTTGTTGTGCAAATGCATAACTGCACATTATAGTCTTCAGGGGTTTTTGCCTTATTGAATGCACAGAACAAACCTGCTTTGTGTTTCTGTCAGGAGGTTTTTAGAAAATAAGAACAGATTAGGTCAGATGAAAAGTGTAATCTGATATCCTGTCTCAGCAAGGAAAACATTTTATAAGTGTGGGGAAAGCATAAACCAAGCAAATACAGATAATACTTCTGCAAGTATAATGTCCCAGCCTCCTGAGAGAGTTTGCATCTGCATCATAGTGTTTAATAGCCCTTGATGAGTCCATGATTTTCTCTAATTGCTAAATGCTCTTTTTATGCTTTTGATATATATAAAATCCTGAGTTACACACTTGAATTATGCATGGCATGTAAAACACAGCATTTTGGTTCAAATTTGCTTTATAAGAGTTTCAGTGGCTGCCCATTGGCTCTTCTGTTACAAGAGGTGAAGAATAATCAGTCCCTATTTGCATTCATTTATAGACCTTTCATTGTGTGCTTGGTTCAGTTGTTTCTTTTCCAAGTTCTAGTCCATTTAACTTTTCCACACATGCAATTAATTCCAAAATTCTTGTCATTTCATTATTCGCCTCCATCTCTTTTCCAGGTCTGAAATATCCTTGCCAAATTAAAGAGGGATACCACCTTCTAAAATCTGTCTTCCCTTTGCAGTAATTTTTTAATTAGGTGGGCACTTTTGCAGAATAATCCATAATTGCCCAAGATCTCTGAGTAAGGCACTGAAAACTACAGCATTTCTGCAGTTACATACAGGTATCATTTCAGAATTAGCAACACTGACATTTATCTGCCATTTTTTGCACAGTGACTCATGGCAGCAAGGTCTAGTTTCACTGTTACTGAGTGCTATTTCATATTTTTGAACTTCACCACCTTGCTATTTGTTCCCTGAAAACGTAGAACAAAGATGCCTTTAAGGATTTTTACAAGACTCCACCTGAAATCTTCCTCAAATGTCCACAGCCTTTCCTTTGGTTTTAATCTGACATTACTCTATGGGAGCAATGATTCTTCTGACATCACAGCTTGACTTAAAGCACATAGTACTAAAAAAATTATCATAAGCTTTGGAAAAATCTGCATATGTTACACTAGCCAAGTCGTTCTTAACCACGTCTTTTGGCTACTTTGAAAGTTCCTGATGTATTCATAATCACGTATTGATATGATTTCCTTCCACAAACCCGTGTGAACTCCTTTCCATTACTACTATTTTTTGCCTTATTTTAGATTAGTTAGTACATAAAATGTGCTTAATGATTACATGCATGTTCCTTTTAAAATTCTATTTGTAGAAGCTGGAGAGTGTAGAATAAAAATGATGGAGATTTCATGGAAAAGACAAGTACTACTCTGAGGAACTGAAATATTTTACCTTTTCTGACAGCTTGCCCACAACATTGGTGGGAGTGATTAGTTCCATTTGTTCAAACTGTTCAGAAACTGCACAATTCATCCGAAAGCTTTCTGCCCTCATGGAAATAGTTCAATACTCAAATTCTGTACACATTTCCTGGTACTCACAGGCACACCAAAGATGATGGGAGATGAGTTCTAAGTGTACAAATTGCTATGTAATGCTAAATATTTGGGGCAGACAGAAGAAAGGTGATAAATGTCTGAAATGGAGCACCCATAGTGAGTTCTGGCATTAATCTCGCTGTACTTTCATTCCCAACTCAAAAGATAGCTAAAATCATTCACCTCAAAGCTGTTTTATGAAAGTTCATTAATGTTTTTGAAGCACTTGCATACCTTAGGGATAAATATGATAAACACCATTTAAAAGCCCATGAGAAGATTAGCAGCTCTGTCTTGGGAGCTGGGTTTGAACAGTGGGCAATAAATATAACATGAGACAGAAAGTGAACTTCAAGGACAAAAAGATATAGATCAAAAACTTTCTCTTCTGTTTTGCTCACTAAATGTAACGGGTCTGTAAAAGAAGTGACAGAATACTATAAGATTTAGAAGTTCCAAAGAAAATATGTACAACTCTAGTTCAGACACTCAGGAATTTTTGAAGGCTGGACTAAAAGACAGCAGTGATGTCCCCAGAACATCGTTTTGTATAAACAAAATGCACAAAGTGCACGCTCCTCCTTCTGATTGCACTGTTCAGTTTACAAGTGCAGATAGATGAATGTAGTCTCCTAGTAATTATTTCAGGACAAATACTGGAGTCTGGATCATTAATCAGATAAAACTTTTACTGGATCTAAGTTGGCTCTTTGTTTCTACAGCCTGCAGTATGCAGCCTATCCTGTGTTAGTTTCCTTTTGTCTCAGACTTCCCAAGGACATGGAGATACGGTTTATACAGTAGAGAATTGGACATAATTTTAATCAATTCAAGTATTTTGAATAGATAATTCTTTGCTCTGCTCCCTAGGCATTATTCAACTTTTAATTGGTACATTTGCAACTCTTTCAGCTGGACACATTCACCTTTGGTTTAACTGCTACACAACAAATAAGGCAGACTGACTGCCCACCTGATTTTTGCCTACTGTGCTTAATCAAGGGCTGGTTTGTACATTTCAGGAAGCTTTTCACAGGGGGCAGGAGCACTGCATGCATCTGCCCATGCACAATGCCTCTGCTCCTGTTGTCTTTCAGCAGGTGCTTCATATATTTCCTTTCATACCTGACTGGATTTGCTGGCTGGTGAGCACTTAGAATCAGGACTATGTCTTTAACCTATCATTTTTGTGAAGCCCTGTGGCTGTTGTAATAAAAGGAAAAATATGTGTTGAACAGAAGTATCTAGCCAAGCAGAAGAAAACAGGTGGTTTCAAACACTTGCAAGAAAAACAGGGAGGATAAAATTTATTTTAAAATACCCCAAAACCTTTAAAAGAGACGATACAATCATCTCCCTGTCATTCCACAGCTCAATGGAGATCTGTATTTTATTTTTTATTCTACAAGAGCAGTTTGGACCTGTATGCAAGACAGGATCAGCTCAGCATTTTCTAACTTGCCTGTTAAGAGAGTTTCATTTTGCCATGCCTTGCCATAACATGCAGGAACAGAAATGCACCTTCCCTCTTCTGACTGTAGAACTCCAGCTACATGGGGAGATACCCAGTAAGAAAAATAAAAATAATAACTACTTAGTTGCTACAAAAAGGCAGCACGTCCAACATGTGGAACTGAGAAGAATTTCAGCCCAGTTCTAAGAGCCCCTCTGAAAACAGGAGTTGAACAAAACAAGGTGTGAACATTATCAGGTTGCCCACAATGTCATCAGTCACCCGAAAATGAACCCTTCAAAGGGCTCCACCTCTCACCTCAGCATGATTGGGAATGATTGAATAAACTCCTGCTAAATTAAAGCTGAGCATTGCATCACCCAACCAATAACTCAGTGAGAAATTCAAACTCTGCCAGAAAAATTTCCAGATGAAGCACTGATCCCACAGGTAACTTACAAACCACTCTGAAATGCTCTTTTGGAATATCAGAGAGACAAATTTCAGGGTCTTTGCTCACCACCAGTGGTGCCTTGTGACCTCAAAAATTCCCCCTGGTGTGTTTAGTAATGTAATACATCAAGTGCAATACAGATATTGAACACTGGAGTCCCAGTGGAAGACTGATCTCTATTGTCTGACCCACCAAAAGGACAGAGATGAGATGTACTAATATTATTGCATAGCTGTGGACAGTGCCCCTGACTGCAAATATTGCTACATATTTCATCCACACACCACATTTTAATTTCTTTTTGAAAAAGAGAAAGAAGTAAATTTTCTTTTATGTAGTCACCTAAATTCCAGACACAGAGATAGATGCCTAAAACAGAAACCAGCAGACACCATCTGTAGTTTAAATTGTCTTCTGACCACTTTGTGGAGGTCAAATAAATCCTTATTGCCAACTGTCTCCCTAGCACACTCACTGTTATTCAACCTGGTATTCCAAACCTCGTCATGGCTGCAGGTAAGTGCTATCAGCACAGGTAGAATCAGAGAATCTTAAGAGTGAAGCATCTGTTCATAAAGGCTTCACAAAGAAGCTTTTCCTTAAAAAATTCTCTTTAAAGCAGTCCTGTCCTCCTTCCTCAAGCACAGCATTGCAGTCAGCTGCAGATTGAACGAGGTTGCACCATGTGGGGACAGGGACAAATGGAACATGATCCCTGCCACCAGACAAACACAACAGAGAGGGCAAAAAGCACAACACAAATATTTCACTGCTGTGTTTATTTTGCAACCATTTCCTTCAACTCACCAGGAGAGATTATACACACACATGCAAGGAAAGACGGAACAAATTATTTCATTTAGCAGATTCTGTTCACATTCTCAATTTACAATGTGTTTTTTCATCTAAGGCTTTAAAAAAAAAAATCCTTCAGCAGGTCAATCAAGAACTCTTTGCATTCTGCTCACTGTCATTGTTTTCAACTGTTTAAAAGGAAAAGAAAATATCCAATGCCAGTCAAACTAATTTTCTGTTCCAACAGAACTGTAGTATTGAGCAGCACTTGTATTCCTGTCAATCACCTTTTCTAACCTGAAGAAAAGCAAAAGTTACTGATGACACCAAGGAAAATTTCCTACATTCTATCCTTACAATCTAAAGGGCTTTGGGAATTTAAAGTATCAAATTAGTGTCAATTTGAGGTATTTCTAAGAAGTAGGCAATGGAAAAAAAAGCAACCAACCCAAATACTCAAGATTACCTGCCTTCATTTTAGTTGTGGCCCACAGCAATTTTCTAATCACAGGCACTGCCTGCCAGCTCCAAGGACACATTATGTCCAAGCCCATATTCTTTTTTAATTATATGAGTGAATAATCTCGCCTCACTTGGACTTGAAAAGGTAAGGATTTAAATATCAAACAAAAAAATACAGTTTTATCTTCATATTTTCTGAAACAAATATTTCTTTTCTGACAAAAGAAGATAAGTTGAGAGTTTCTGAACTGTTTTGTCTTTCCTCCATGGGCACCTACCTACCCATCATTCATCTTTTCAGTAATTCAGGTTGTGAATCTCCAGGGAAAGCAATGAACCAATTCTTCTAAGTTTAACAAAATAAATGTAACCAATAAAGGACAAATATGATATTGGTTGTTTTATACATAAATGTGTTATATATAAAGCCATAAACTCTAAAATTGAGAAAATAATTTAATCCAGTCCCCCTGAAATAACATTTGGGCCACATATATTCTGCCCATGTTTGCCAGTCTACTATTTATTATTTTAAAGTGTCAGCTTGTCAATTCTGAATGTCAGAATCAACTCTGAAATTCTTGCATCACCATCTCACTCATTGCTTAGGCCCATTTTGCAAAGGTGAAGCTCCTAAGCTGTTTGTGGTGCAGATCCTGCAGTCATCATTGAGCTGATTTCTGGAGGGGGGCATAAAAGGCCTGGCTGCAGTGAGAGCTCTGAGTCAGCCCATGAATGCTGTGAACAACCAGGCTCAGCTGCAGAGCTGATGTGAGCACTCAGCTCCTGAGCGTGGCACTGCATTGCCTTCTGCAGAAATTCTCCAGCATCTGCTGAGGGTCTTCTGGTACACAAGATTTCTCTAAAAAGGATGTTTTTCATTCTGTCAAAACAGACAAAAATGTGCATCACAGATCCACGTTTAACAGTTACTCAAATAACTCAGCTCCGTATTTCACATCTTTCACGTGACCTTGGCCCTCCAACGCCTGCGGTATGGAAGGGCATCGGCTGTCTTTAGCCCACAATTGTCCCCACAGTTTCTCCTCAGTTCAGCCATGGGACTGAAAATTCACATTTGTTCCTCTAGATGAAATATGTCCCAAGTGGAGAATGAAGTTAGTGGTATTATCTGGTTTTTATTGCCTCATATGCTTTACATTTAACATTATTTCTTGGTGCCCATTTCAATGATTGATTCAATTAGGAGTGTGTGCTCTGGAGCATTATTTCTGATGAGCACATTCCTGTATGAGCTGAGGAACATCTACCGAGAAATTGCCTCTGTGAGAAGAAACAGAAAACCAATGAACGTGCACACACACAAAGATAGGAATTTTAAAGGTTATTGAATCAGTTATGCTACCTTTAAATACATATTCATGAAAACATCTGCAGGTGCTGTCAAAGTCTCATGGAAATTTAGGATGTATTTTTAGACTGATGATAAGACATATAGATGTGAAAATGTTGAGAAATGTAAGAAGGTGATAAATACAGTGAAGTGAAAGGAGAATGGCAGATCTCCTTCTGGGTCAGAGTGAGTGAGGCTGCTGAATTCCACTGCATCTTTCACAACCCTTTTCCTGACCCTTACACGAAGGACACACCTTTGGAATAGCCACCAAATTATCTACATAGACACACTGGGGCTTTTATTAAATGGCTGTGTGTACAGGCAACACACCAGCCCTGCATTACCTGCTCTAACTAGTCTAAAACAATTTAAATGAAGTATTTATTTCAGGAAGAGCATCTAAATGTACTTTTCCTATGCTCTTAAAAGTAAGGAAAAGAAAATTCACAAAAATAAAGACTAAAGCAAAGGTGTCCACTCCCCCTCCCTTTTGAAATCTGTCAGACACCATGACATTCCCTTCTGCAGCCTGAATTTCCACCTACAGGGGACTTTCTTCACAGCATCATAAATTACATCAGTGTTGATTCCTGACCTGTAAGGCAGATCAAAATTAAATGCTTCCAGAGCTCACATTAATTAAGCCTGGAGATCCCTCCGTAGGTTGTGATTTAGTAAATATTCTGCACCTACAAATAAGGTGGGAAATACTATGTTTAGGCAAGATATTTTAGCTGTCTGACAGTACAGGTTGATCTGTATTAATTGCTGTCTTCTCAGAAATTGGTGCAAGTCATGTCCTGATGTTCTGCTTTGGAAACAAAGAGAGAGCCTGCTCCTTTTCTGAAATAAGGCTGGGTTCTGGAAGGCTGCTCAGGGCCATGAGCAAGCATGGGCAGCAATAAATAATATGGACTTATTTAGTGAGCCTGTACACCTCTGGCATTTTTCAGGAGAAGTCTTGCACATGTTATGCAATAATTATGACCTGGCAAAGCAGGCACCAAGGCCAATTCTCAGGCAGGGCAGCTGTAACAAAACCATGTGAACAAGCTACACAGGTAAAGTGACAAGGATTTGTTATGGCAAACTAAAATAAGCACCTTTACAAACAACTTCCTGGGCCAGGTGAAAATTACTGTAGTAGAGAAAAAAAAAAGAGGAAAGGTGCAACAAAAGCTCACATTTCACTTTATTCCCTGCACTACCACAAGCAAAAGTCCTGGGCACTGCTTGACTACATCACTCAACAGAAAAGATTTGTTAATGCCTGGGATTTCATTTGCTAGTGGCTGGTATTTAATGCAGAGGCAGCTGACATTGCTTTATATCTTCTAAACTCGTTCCTGGGAGACAGCATGCAGAATGGAGGACCCTCAGCTGTGATTGTCTTCAGTGCTGGTGGCCTTGCAGTGATGTGAGCAGATCAGGAGATCGGGAGTCCTGCAGAGCCAGGGGAGAGCTGGGCCCTGCATGCTGCAGAGGCAAACTGCAGTCAGCAGTTCTGTCTTTTGAAATATGAATGCTCTTTCCTCCTAATCCTAATTACTGCAGTTCAGTGGCTTAAATGAAGTGATCCAATAGGTTCAGACCTGTTTTTCAGACACCAGCCTTTCAGTGAAAATCTTTAATCTTCTTTATAGCCCAGTTTGTTTTCCATCTCCCTGCAAGGCTCATAGTTTACAGAACGAATTCCTCTGCTAGGATCCCACCACTGGACAGGGTGAGACAGCAAGGCAAGCAGAGATTTAAGCTGCCCTGGATAGTAATGTTGCAGATCTAAGTAACAAACTCAGGCTCAGGATATCAGAGACATTTGAGCTCACATCTAAATTCTAAGCAATGATTTAAACTGTTTATTCACACAGATTACCACAGTAACATTGAAATAATATTACATTTGTAATATAAATTAGGGGGAAAAAGTATGCTGATAATCAGGGCTGATTCTAATTTCTGAACATCCTCAGGCTGAAAAGACAAGGAGCATGAAAAGTTAAATCATTAAATCACTTTCGTTGATTTTGCAGTATGCTTCTGTCAGCTCATTGTGTCTCCTATCTATACCCTGGAAAGAGAAATAATTACTAGTTGCTCTTATTACTTTCTGAGCTTTCCTACCTTTCAGTCTTGCACTGAGCCTGTATTACCTAGGTAATTCTTGCTCAGAATGAGCACTTGGTAATAGAACGTCTGCCCTAACTTCATCTGTACACACAAGTATTTACCAGTAGAAAAGAACCAGGTTAGCAGAGAACTATATTCTACATGTGGAATATAGTTCTTTGTTTAACAGGAATGGCTTTCCTTTGTTACCAGAAATTACATCTTATGAATGGTTATTACATAAAATGTGCAATAACATAAAATGCTAAATAACATGTTTTCTTTATTACACTCAGCGCTTTCCCTACATGACTGACAAGTTGGCTGCACGCACTTGAATTTGTTTATGAGAGATTACAGGTGTTCATGTCTGTGGACCATCCAAGATGAAATCAATTGAACCTTAACAGTAATCCTTCACCCCCCCCAGCAGTTTTTAATTAAAACAGTTGATGTTTTGGAGCAGGAACTATGTTGCCTTATAAAATCTGAAGCCTTAGGACTTCTAACAAACTAAGTGGGAAAAAAATAATTCCTTCTCCTAAAATGAAGGCAATTGACGTTTCAATACAAAAAGAAAACATGATAATGGCAAAATAATTAATGAAAACAATGCTGAATGATAACAGTAGAAAATCCCAAGCATGACTCAAAGAAAAACTTAGGTACATGCTCGTAATAGAGAGCAAGTTACTCCTCTAGCAAAAGACAGAAACTCCAAACAGAAAATGAGGAGAAATGTTGTGTATTTGTAGATTTATGTTGTAGATAAAATCAGCTGATTGAAGCTGCACTGACTCCAAGCTAACAGCCAGAATGTTTCCAGCATTTGTTTATAACATTAACAGGCACTGAGCTCATATGAACTGCTTCCCCTCCTCCTTGCACTGATGGAATCCCGGTAGATTCATTGTAGTTATTCCTGTTTTATAGGAGGAGAGGCATGAGCAGGGGGGATTTTTACTTTTTTTCTCCATATGTTGTGTATGGTATAACAGGTACTTATTTATTCCATCAAAACACTTTGCATTTTTTGGATGATGACTTGCCAGGAGTCTGAAATTTGCCAGCGCAACTCAACAGAAAAAGTCTCTGCCCTCTCACTTTCATGTGGAAGATACAGAAAAAAATAATTATGAAATGTAAAATGCTGAGCTAGGTGTGTGGCCAGAACTGGAACCTAGCCTTGTTCATAACAAAAGGAAATTATTAGAAGATTTTGAAAGCAATTAAACAGTGAATTTCTTACATTCCTTTAAAAAAATTAAAAAAATTAAACCAGCAAAAATCAAAATGCATCAAACTAATCTGGTCCATTAAGATGTGGATTTTGTGCCTTTTCTGAAGTTTTTTGCTAAATATTTTATTTTCTCTTTCTCAACCCTCCACCTCATGATCAGAAATCACTTCTCTGGGAAGACTTTAGGGAATAAGAAAACCAGTCCCCAAGGTCGGTGTCTCACATGTAGAATTGATCTGCATCCTCTTCTTTGCATGTTGGCTCCATTAATTGATACAGCACTGGATAATAACAACCCACTAATTGCTCGGAATGTGGTTTTAATGGAAATGGAAATGTGGAAAGCATTACACTAATAAAAAGAAATGGAACAAGATTTATGCAGCAACAATAAATATTAAAAGGAAAGCAGAATTGAAGACCCAGTTATGGTTCTGACTATTCAATGCCAATCTCTGCACATTTTTTAATGAGGTCAGTTTTAACGTGCCGTTTGAGATACATCCCCATTCCTGGAGAACGCCTATAGGGAGCTTGCAGCTGGAAATAGGTGAACCAAATACACACACAATACATCTTTTCCACATTTTTTTTCCTATTATTAGAGTCAATTTTTGCTGCAAAGTTCAATAATACCTGGAATTTATTTTTTGTTTTGGTGTTTTTTTAAACTTATTTAATTTTAATATGATTTAAAAAGAGTCATCAACTCTTTAACCTGTTATTAAGACAATGATCCAGCATTTCTACATGCTTGTCTTTCAAGTGATTAAGCATTCAAAAAGTTAACTAGTCTGTATTGTACATTCAATATCTAGAAATTATGGAAGGCTATTCTAACCCGCTGGAGAACCACAGAGTGTTGGCATAAATTCATTTTCTTGAAAGAAAATTCTTGAAAATTTCATTTTCTTGACACAGTCATCCAACTTCATCAAGTGCACTGAGAAGAGAAAACAAACATTTCATGACAGATACTTGATTTCAGATTCTGAGGATTTTTTTTTTTAATACAAATGGACTAAAACTCACAAATGTCCTAAAAGGAGGTTGGAGATATGTTCCACAGAAATTTAAATTAACACTTTTAGAATACAAGAGTAGGTGCCCAGGACCTAGGGTTACCGTACCACCAAACCTGACTTTATTTTGAGCAACATCTTGTTTCCTCAGAGGTCTAATTAAAACACAGGGTAAAGCTCTGCCCACTTGATCCTCCATTACAAGATGACCTCATATTCACTTTACTAAATTGTTTTGGATGTAATATTTTTCTTCATTTCATCACTGCATTTAACTTTCTAAGATATTTAATCCTATATGGGTAAGAAATGAAGATAACAGCTTGGCTCTAGAGATATCTTTTTAAAGCATGTGTGTCCTTTTATACATAAAGCCTTTGAGTTAGTTTATGTGTCCTAATAAATTAATCTTCAGATCATAGAAGTATTAATAACTGCTTTTTATTTCCTTCTTTCCTCCAGATTCTACTGAAGCACCTCAACCATTCTGTTCTTTACATATAAACACATCAGAAAAGCAACATTCTGGAATAAACTAATGGAGAAATGAGGCAGAAGTGCCACGATAAAGATCATAGAACAAGTCACTGGGAAATCAGAAAGCCAAGCCACATGTGCAGATCTAGTTTTTCAGCTGGCATGTAAAAGCACAGCTCTAAAGAGGTGTAACCCCAGCTGAGACGTTACTGCCCCTGAATGAACAATTTAACCCTACTCTCTACTGAATAATTGCGTAAGACATGTAAATGAAATTTGTGCTGTGTTATCAAGTGTTATACAATCCAGTGGGCATAATTGGAAGTGTCTTGATTTTTAACATACTGCAGTCTTCTATCAGTACTGAAAATGTGAAAAAATGAGCCACTGGAGAAAAGAGATTAATATTGTCACAAGAAAAAATGAATTAACCTGAAGGCCAACACAGAGTCAGAAACTAATTTGAAAATTACTGCACTAGCCATTCTAAGAAAAAAATACTGTACTTGAAGTAACTATTTATACACTGGAGCATTGGTAATATTACTGGGTGGAATCTAAACAAGAATCGTGCAGTAGTGTATTCTGTGTCTCACTGTAATATTTAGAGTGAAGAGATAAGACAATACATAGATTAATATTACAGAAAGATCTAAGAACACAGGGAATTTCAATTAATTATTACTTTCAGCAGTTGGTAAGCTTTGATCTAACAGATGTAACTGTAAAATGCTACCTTGCATCTATCCTTGCTCAAATTTTATGTACTTTAGACTTAATGATACATTGTGGCAAAGAACTCCATCAATTAATTCTAAATGAAACAGTTTGACAGAATAACCATAGAGTCAAAATTAACATCAGTACAACAATTGCAAGCATCACTGTGAAGATATGAGACCTCCTAAATGCAAATCAAAATCATAATATTGTTTTAGTTTCAAAAAAAAAAATCAATGCCTGAAATATAGTGTGGATGGGCTACACTTGATGCTGTTAATCTAAGCAGAACACGGAGTTTGCAGATCTACGGAGATATTGAATAAATTGTAAGGTTTTCCAATACGTTGTTGTGGAAAGGGTAATTCAAGTACACTATTTACAAGGAAATCAATAAAAACCCATTCATTTGAGAAAAATGTTTTCCATCAAAAGGAGAAATGTATGACTTGAAATAAATTTAAGAAGTTTATTATTTCTCTCATTATCCTCCTTTTCTATTTTTCAGTCTGAGGAAGGCCAATTCTAGATGGCAGACAATGAAATTTCTGTATTGATAAGGAGAAAAAACCCTGCTATCCTTCACTGTATTTGCGTAATTACATTGTATTTTTCCCAGAAAGTCAGGATATTGCTCAAATGCAATTGCTTGTGTGTCTGTATATTTGTTTTATATTTATTAGAATCTATGATAAAAACCATCAGGTGAAGTAATACAGTACAAAAAAAGAAAAAAGCAGCTCCAAACACATGATCCTCTCCAGTAATGAACTTAAGAGAATTGAAGGAAGTGCCTGTTCCCCTTTTCTGAGCACTCAGAAGGACACACCTCGAGAACTTTGTCCCATTTTTGGTCCCCAGACCCACTTGAGAAACTGAGCTCAGGAAGAGGGCAAATAAGATGCTTATGTGAGGGAACCACGTTTATTTAGCTCACAGAAAAGAAGCATCTGCAGGTGCACAGCAAAAGTTGTAGTGAGGAAGGAAAATTTCAACTGAATATTGGGGGGAAAAAATCATAATGAGGATGGTTAAGCACTTGGACAGATTGTCCAGACCCTGAAGAATATGAGCCATCTCACAGGGTCGTCCACAGTTAAATAGGTTACCAAGTTAAAGAAAGAGGAAAACAAGATGTCAAGTTAATGAAAGAGAAACCTTCCACAGGAAAAAGACCCAAGAAAACAATCACTGCCAGACTGTGGAAATAAGTTCACAAAACCTGCTATTAAAACTCTGCATGTTGCCCTTTTTTCCAAACTGGATGTGCAGAACAGACCACTCTGATATCCTGTGCTATGCTGATCTGTATGTAAATAACATCTTACCAACATTAAAGAGCAAAAACATTTCTAATATTTGTGCCACATACTCGGTTGGTTCTGGTTGTTTTGCCCTGAGGACTGGCTGTAAAATCTGGATGAACGAGGCTTCACAATACCTTTGTGAGATACATATGAAATACTGTCCAAAACTAGCAGATGGTCAAACTAAAGAATAGAGATTAAATACTATTAAGATGATCATAATATGAAGTAGAGCTGGGCAAGATATTTTACCAGAAGAGATGCAAACACAGATGGCAATTTTTTAAAAACAAATTTATGTTGGAACACATCAAATTAGGTGGCAGAACTCACTTTCAAATAAAAACTAAAAAAAAAAAAAAAAAAAAAAAAAAAAAAAAAAAAAAAAAAAAAAAAGATTAAAAAGAAAACAAATAAACTTCAATCTGACATGATGTCTGCTTTCAGAGTGTATCTTATTTTTGAAGAAAATATAGAAAGTACAACATTCAGGGCTAAGGGAAAAAAAATCTTGGTAAGAAAGCAGGGAGTAAAATTCTTGGTAAGAATCTTTTGGGGGCTAAACTTTAGCTTAATTTGGCAACATATTAGCTCTGGCCAAAGAGTTTTGCTTATTCTCAGAATTCTACTATGAAGGCAATAAGTGCCATCTCTTGGTCCATTAAGATAAAATTCAAAATACTGTGGCTTACGTAAAGAAATTTTTACAGATCTGAAAAGGTGTAGTGAAGCTAGAATAAGCTACAGGTTAAACTAGAAAAAAAAAAAAGACAATCTTTTCTGATTCAGAGACAGATCATAGAGAGCTTTTCAACAATAAAGGCCATAAGTACAGATCTTCAGTTTAAAACGTTAAGATACAACCGAAGTGGTTCTTGTCTTTTGAAGCAAAGATGTGATCACAGTCCCAAAATATAGCCCAGTGTCATTAACTTCATT
This sequence comes from Orthonyx spaldingii, assembly GCA_013397795.1. Classification (NCBI taxonomy): domain Eukaryota; kingdom Metazoa; phylum Chordata; class Aves; order Passeriformes; family Orthonychidae; genus Orthonyx; species Orthonyx spaldingii. The sequence goes on from VZTJ01005473.1 coordinate 747,730, forward strand.
TGCTTTTCAATCTTTAGGAAACGGTTCATGTTGCGATTGCTACCTCTACTACAAGACAGAAGAATTAAATTTACTGGATACTTTAAGTTTCTCGTGTTTCAGCTAGAAAATGTCAGACATGTCTAGAGGATTTAATGATCCATACAATTCTTTAAATTATGCTTCGTGATTGTGTTGTTCATATTTGGGATTTTAAAACGGGAAGTATATAAACATGCACTATTGAAACTTCAAGAGGAGAAAATGAAAATATTCGAAATCTGAATAAAGATGTAGTGGTTGAGCACTAAAGAACCACAGAGGCATTACAGAGGTGTGTTTGGGCAAAGAGGATTACTGACAGAGATACAACTTGCTTCTGGTACCACACAAAGAGTACAAAACTGGGTAAGGAGACATGAAGGAGTCTTTTTATGACCCTTGAAGCTCACCTTCTTGTATCAGGGCTAAGCAGGCTTAATTTCTTATTTATAACAATCCCATGAGTGACATCTTGATCACTGAGTTAATTTATTTACATTGAAATTTGAGTTTTAGTCTGATTTGAAAGTTATCAGCATTTACAGAATATACCTCCTGGCAGTGGTGAGCTACTGAGAACATGGAGTGGTTTTAACCCCATGAGAACATGGGGGTTTATCACCCCAGTTTGTAAAATAAGAGGTTCTTGCAATTTTTCAAAATATCAGAATTCCCACTCAAAAGAAAGTTGTAAATTCCAAAACACTTTCACTGATTGGACATGAAACATCAAAAAATTCCTCCTGAAGAGAAATTACCAAGTGTAATTTTAAATGACTCAGATGATGGTCCATTTAAACATTATTTTAAATAACATGGATAAGTCTTGCAATTTAGAAAGCCAAGTCTTAGTTCAGAGTTCTTAGACACCCAGTTCTGAGTTACAAAGGCCATTTTCTCAGCCTACACCCAAGCCAACAATTAGCAGATCTTGGTGTAAAGACTGAAATCCTGAAACTGTAAATTACTGACACTGGTGGGGGTGAGGGACACCCAGGGTTTGGGGATTCTGGATTGTAAATTGCTTTTCATTATGAAGTTCAGGAAGGAAGAAGAGTTGCTTGAATCTTCTATGCAAGTAGATTTACTGCTAGAGAAACATTTCTAAATAACATGTTCCTTTTACCAATTGCTTGAACTGGAAAATTTTGAGCAGCAATATCAATAGCATCATTAATATCAGTCCTTCATATAACAAGCCCGTTTTGACAGTTAAGTAGACAAACATCAATGATGTGAAGGTATTGTCCCAGGCATCTACACCTTCATCTGAAAAACAAAGACTTCATCCAAAGCCACTGAAATTAAATAGATTATTTCTCTGAAAGTGTTTTTTTGATTAGGGCATTAAATGAAAATAACATTCAAGAAGTATGTGTTTTACGTCAGAGCACTAAACTATTATAGCTAAAAAGAGGAATTTTTTGTATATTGGATTTCCAATATATAACTGCTAAACTGCTTTTGCTCAACCCATAGGAAAAAGAATATCATTATTTTAGACAGGAGAGAATATAAAGGGAAGATAAGCTCCATGTAATCAATACGGTCACAACACTCCTGGCAGTTTCTTTTCTTTCTATTGTTCTTGTGTCAGACACCTTCTGACATGCTAACAATGGTTCTTGGTTACAATGTGGGGGGAAAAATCCCTTATTCGGAGCTGCATATATGCAATATCTTGGTAGGAGAGGAGAAATCAAGACTAGAATTTTCACTGAAGGTTTAGGTAGCTTGGTGACAAAATTCCATTAAAGGAAGGCAAGGGGTTATCCCTTCACATGGCTGTGCACATGCCACCAACACAACCTCCTGCATGATGCCTTGCATACATTTGCCTGCTTGTATAATGCATGTGCTCCTGGTTTTTAGCTACAGCACTGAAATTGGAGCCATGAGCAGAGGCTTCTACAACCAGCCCTGGATTACAGAACAAGAACTGTTCTATGATGCTCAGAAGGGTCCCAACTATCATGTGTTGTGTAGTTTGCTGCAGACCTGGAAATACTCCAGTTTTTCCAGCACAGCAGTTGACTTTTTCAAAGATGTCTGGCTGCTTGCTTGAATTAAAGTGAACTTTACAGAATATTACTGAAAGCACCATAAAACAGCAGATTTATTTGGATCTTAGCCTACTGAATGCTAACTGATCTCTCTAAATCTCAGCACTTTTACAGTTGCCTAATAGCATAGCATAGGCATAGCACTAACAAAGAAGATTGTACACTTGAACTATTCTATTTCACTAATAAAACAAAGGAAATTAGCAAAGCATAATTAGCTCCAATCTTACTGGAGGTAAGAGAAGGCAATGCGAAGCCATTATTTCAAATGTGGAATATCGAGCGGGTGGTTTTACAGCACACCAGATGACATCATTACTCTCTCCAGATAAGTGTCTAAGCATTTGCCACATTAATGAGCCACAGGATGAAGATGCTCCTTTGAGCTCTATGGAAAGATCAATACAGGGAAGAGATGCTATGCAGGCTCTCTGGTTCATTTGTGGAGAACCAGTCAATTGACTTGAGAATGACAGTCAAACTTTGACAAAGGAGCCTGATACAACCTTCAGAACCATCATAAACACTGCAAGTACTGCACATTTATCAGGCGAACTATTCTGGATATGTAATGTCAGAAATGATGAAAAGAGAGACAACTGCTTACAAATCTTTCTTTTTAACTTGTGTCTCCTATAACAACCTAATGTGAAGACTTCACTGCTAAAAAAATTTTTGTGTTTCACTCTAATGATGAAAGTGAATATATTAATGCTTCAGAGCTGTTAAGGAGTCTTCTAGCATTTCACAATTATAGTGGTAAAATCTTGGGAAGAAATGGCCTAGAGGAATTACTATGAATGTAGTTTTCCCTGTTGCAAGGGCTCTTCCAAGAAAAATATTTTGGAGATTTTATTCTCACCCTCCTCATTCAACCATGTGTGCATCTTAAGTCAGTCTTTATTTCCAGTGGTAAAGAAAGCTGGGATTCTGTCCTAATCAATGACCCAACAGATGTAAGAAGAAGCAAATAAATAAAATGCCACAACAATCAACTCTGTTGACCTGAACTGGATACGGGACCAGTGACAGTAAGAGATGAGGGATTGTACTTGCAAGGACTGGTCTTCTCCAACAGTATTCTGTAGTCACCCTGCCACTATGGAACACTCAAAACAAGCCAGGATGCACTGCATGCTCAGTCTTATCAACAGTAATGAGCAACGGATGAAAATATTCTGTTTTCTTTCTTTTGCAGCCTTTTAAAACTACAGAAAGAGACCAAAAAAAAACCCACCAGAACACCCCAGAAGGGATTTACAGGTTCTAGACACACAGTTCCTCAGTAATCCCTGTCCTGAAATGATTAAAATATAACACAGCAAATCAACACTCAACAAAATCAATGGGATTATTGCCCAAATCAACTCGTCCTCCCCCAAATCAAATAGTTCCAGTTTACAGCCATGAAGCAACTGCCCCAAGTGAATCTGACAAAATGAGTTGAGCCCCTGCCTTCCTTTAGTGTTTGTTCACAAACACCTCCCTCTTCCTCCCCTGGCCTCATGAGCTCCCCAGGCAGAGCCCAGTGTGCGCCTGCTGCTCAGAATCTTTAGTGTGCTGGAAAGAAAGAGCTGTGCTTGCTGTGGCACAGGCTCAGTGTCAGCAGTAACATCATTCAGATGAAGCATTTTTCAATTCTCTAATACTAAAAGAAAATCTGAAACTAAAGAACAGTTTAAAACCCAATTGAAACAAAGTCAGTTTAATCAACTGTAACTACATTCAGACAATATGAGGATATTTCATTGGAATTACTATCTTTTGAGTTGAAGTGGACACAGTTGATTCTGCTTATCATAGATTTTGTTTTGTATCCTTTCTGAAGCTATAGAAAAGGTTTATTGTTAAACTGTTGCAGTTTTTATTCTCATTAATCTACACTCATTTACTTTTTCCAAGTGCAATAATGCTTTTGATTTGAAGAGTCACATTCAAATGTCACTATCCCAAGGACTGAATGGAGAAAATTTAAGCACAGGCCAATGTCTCACTGGGATTTGCAGAACCTTCTGTAAAGTAAATAAGGCCCTTGTGGCTTATCAGTCGTTGGTGTGTTCAGCTCCCTAAACTAAGAGAATTGAGGGGATTAGTTAGAGGAGAAATGAAAATGTACCTAATTAATTCCCCAGATCCCTGCAGATTACATGGCGTGTTTGGAACAGCAGGAAACTGTGGCTGAAATTAAAAATACATACCTACAGCAGTGATGCTGGGAAAAGCAGCCTTTTCTCCTACTACTGCAATATCAGTGGTATATTAATAAAGGCTATTACATTTCACTTTTTTCCCACACTTTTTTTTTTTAAAGTACATAAAAGAAAAATATGGCAGTTTCAATTTGTCAAAGTCTGAAATGAATTTTATATTTCAGCCCCTCATTCGAACTCACTTTGGAAGAAGTGTCTCAGTTGCCTCTACATATTCTTACTTCATAGCTGAGAAGAAAAAAAGTGCTGTTTATAGAGCATATGACAGAACTTTTCAAAATTTATCTTCAGGAGAAGATGACAGAAATATTTCTCTGAATTCACACCAATGTCTTCAGAGTTCTGCTATTATTTATCTTTTCAAACTGCATAAATTGAAATTAATTTAAATGTTTCTGCAGGTCCAGTCACTTTTATAGAAACCTTTGCCAGGTGTTTCTGCCTGTGTCAATTACAGATTCCCTGGATTTTCTTGATATGGTGCATACATAAATATCTTTCCTTGTTTGTCCATTCTTTTCTGTGGTCCTCTCACATACTCTCATCCATGGAATTGAATATCCACTAGAGATGAAGGTTATTTTTCTGTGGGAGCCCTGTACGATGCCACTGTCAGTAGGTAGAAGTGTTTAAAAGTAGAATTTCAAAGAAAGGGGTCTCAACGAAAGAGGAGTTAAAGAGGAACATTTGCACTCCCCTCACTGCCAAACTGTGGGACAGCACAGAGAAGGGATGGAGAATGTACAAACAGCTCTGGGAAACATTTGGAGAAATAGTCACAGATAGACAGGAAATCAAATACTTTTTCATACATTTGGTAAGCAAGAAAGGTAATCTGAACTGACCACAGAGAAGGACAGACAGGAATTCAACAAAACCACTTCTGTGTGAAAATCACTCAACTACATCAGTTCCCATAAGACAAAATGATTCAATTTGCAATCCATCAATCATTTGCCATAATAATGGAAGTAAACACATCATAATAGAGGGCTGTCACTGGATCAATGTCTTCTACTTTCAAAATAAACATTTTGGGGTTCCTCCAGTATTTATTTTCCATAAAACAGATAATTGTAAAATAAATAATTGGTTTTACTATAGCATTTCAGTGTCAGCAGGAAACCATTACTTTGTGATTTTTTTATTGCAACAGCCTTATTTCTTAAAATATAAAAAAAATAAAAAATAAAAAAAATTGGGTAGTTGTGAATGTGTCTGTCAAATTCCATTTACCCGACCCTACCTACCAATGGCTCCATAAGAGCCACTGGCTGAAAAATAATTTCACAAAAAGACAACACACTAACACTATGCAATTGTCTTCACCTGCAGATTTCTGGACTTTTATATTTTAGAATGATATCACTCCTATAAGATCTAAACACTTCTTGAAAACATCTAAAAATGTACAATTAATCAGCTACTTATATTTTGCACCTTAACTAAAGCTTGCTGTGGTGTAGAAGGATATCTGAGACTGTTTTCATAAGGATTATGAAGTATTTGGTCACAACAAACATCAACAAAAATACAGAAAACCCATATAATTGAAAATCCTTTCCTAGATTCCTAGAAAATCCTTTCCTAGTTTCAATCCCTTGAAGTGCATGCCCATATCATCTCAGTTTTTGAGAAATACTGAATTACTTAATTTTTTCCCAGTTTGATTCCTGAATACACTGAAAAATAATCTGAGTTAAATTAATTTAAAACTGCCACATGCTAGCAGGTTTCATGTGCTCAGATTTGTTATCTCCTGAAATATCTAAGATTAATTTGCAACCTAAAGAGAAACTCCAAGTACCTCAAAAAGCTCAAGAAATTTAGATGTCATACCTAAGCCTATAGACCAAAAAGGTAAAATATGTGGGATCCTGCCTATAACCACCTCTTGCCTGTGGCAGACAGAAACCTTAAAAAATGATTCTTTATGAGAGATGGAGTTACCAGTTGAGTTCCTCAGAAGTGGAATGCTCAGGTTTGGTTTGTTCAAGTTTGGGGTAGAAGCCTGAATTCTTTGCTGTATTCAGTTCTTGGCAGGTACTGCCTTTCATTCACCTTCAGTTCAGTCCCTGGAAGTCAGTGCTGTTCCCATAACAGGCCAGGCCCACAATTCACACACCTCGAGATCCCCTCAAAGAAGTGTTTGCAGAAACTCACTTAAGCATCTGTTTAGCTATTAAAGCACCTGAAGACACACCAGGCTGAGCCAACCACCTCCTCGAAATCTGCATCATAATTTAATGGTGCAGATGTTTCCAAAGGCAAATATGACCAAAGTATTATGCAAATGTTGTTTTCACAATGATTTAGCCCTGCCATAACATCTTCTGCTGTTATACAAGCAGTGCATTAAGCCATGTCATTGCTGACAAAAGCAGGAAGGAGCTGGACCAGATATCCTGCAGCCTCAGCCTGAATGTATGGATGCCTTGGGGGCACACCACCTATTAATTTAAAATTCTGAAACTAATTATGTATGTCAGGGTGACCTCTTTCTAATCTACATTCATCACAGAACACAAGCCTTCTGTCTCTGTTGTTCCCATAATAAAATAGCTGCTGATAGACTTATATAATTGACTGCATCTGAAGTGGACTCCTACCATGGTGCTACATTCAAATTATATGTAATCCCAGCTGAATAAAGATAAGCAAAAATAATCCAGCTATCTCAAGTAATTAACTTCTAAGGTTACATAGCAACATTGGAAAAAATTATTACCCATGATCTTAAAAACAATGTAACAGAGTACATAGAAGTCACATTCATTGCTGAGCTACCAAGAAATTATTTGCAACATTTAAATATACATAGTCATTTATATTTATTTGTCCCAAAAATAGCTTGACATGTTCAAGACACATTGATGAAATATGCACATATAGGTCCCTCAACCTGACACTGGGATTTGTAGAGATGCCTAAAAGAATTAAGTACCCAATTATCACTGATCACTAAAGGAAACAATACCTAAATCTCATTGAATTTTAAAGAAAACAAAGGAGCAAGCATGGTAGGGCGTTCATCTGCTGGACATCTACCCACACTACAACGAAAAACAGAATAAAAGAGGTGCTGTTTCCTTCTTCTCCAGCCTACCTTGGAGAACTCCTCAGTCACATTGCTTTAACTGAAACCAGACTGACAGTCCTTTCATATGCCCAGCTTAGAATACTGACAAGATCAAATCCCAACAACCTTAAGTTCCCTTTTCTTCAGCACTGTGACTTCAGTGAGGCTGGTGACTGAGGGAATTCCAAACGACTTGGGAATAATGACGTGGTTCTGAGAGCACTGAGCTCTGTAGAGCTGCTCACTTTTGGGAGCAGTCCCACAATCTCAAGCCAAGTGACTCAGACACATAACAGTATTTACAGGATCATGTTTCTTCTGAAGATCTTTAAACCCCCGAATAACTTCACTGTACTGCGTGTGTGAACAGCAAAAAGAAATTGAAAGATCATCATTAAAGGGAGATTGATCTCTGAAATACCCTGGCTCAACAAGCACATGCACTCCAAGGAGACCTCGACGCTGCAGTACAGGCAGAGGCACAGAATGCAATAAGCAGTCAAAAAAGCAAACTTCATGATAATAACGTGAGGAGACAGATACATCTCTTTTGAAGCATATTCAATTTCCAGTGTTCAGGAACGGAGAGCTTAGTGAGGCAAGTATTCATCTGTTTTTCCTCTTAGAAAGCAATTATGAGTACAGCTACACTACAGAAAACTGGAATAACACATTAACAAATGCAAACAAGATACAGCTTAAAAGTCAAAAGTGCATTTATACTTGGAAATTAATATTAATTCCTATTACCAGGAGTGCATCTGATGACCTAAACATCACAAAAGCAGCAGTCTGTTCTGTATAAATGAGCTGCAATGAGGAAAGGATATGGCAAATGCATTTACTGATCTGTGTGATATTATACCATAAATATTTGATTTAATCAGTGTCGTGGGTTTGTCCAGGAAGGGTCAGTCTTGCAAGTGACATATGCAAGTGACTCCTAATCCTTATCTCACAGCAAAATTGAATAAAATCTGCTAGGTGTGCTGGCGATTAGCCAGAAACTCAGGTGAACGAACTCAAACCACAATCAGTAACAAACATTAATTTAACATTTCATCATCCATTAGCATTTTTAATGAGTAGGTCAGTGTGAGCCCCTGTGACACATATCTGAGTTGTAAGTGTAAAACAGCTATACTCTTGAACCAAACCAAAGCTTTCACCCTTCTATGTGTATCTTATTTACCGAATCAACTCTGCTCTGCAGTACCGTTACTCAGTTTCTCTCTTACTTGCAGCCTGATTTTCCCAATATTTATTTATTGTAATAATGAAATATTAAGAGTTCTTTTTTCACTGGAATGCACTCATTTGCACTATGGAATGCTCCATTATAATCCATCTCCTCTGGAAATGACGGACACTCTATTTTTTAAATGCTTCACGCTTTTCTAGAAGAGGCACTTCAGACTAATAGGTTATTTGGCTCAAGGAGAATGTAGCTGGATGGAGTTGTATGGATCTTTCACAGAGCACACTACACCGTGTACCAGCCAGCTGTGGGGAACCCAGCTCACATAACTCTCAGAAGTCTAAGGACCAATGTACACCACTTCAGGTGAAGATGAGAGGGTTTTGACCTCATCTTCTCCAATAGATGCACACATGTCCTGCCCAAACAAAGCTTTCCCCTGGATAAATTTTGTACATGGGAGAACAAGCACATGTCACCCTGTGCACTGCTGGTAGGATCCAAACACTTCAGTGACAGATGCAGTGTAAGGGTTAGGACAGAATAAAACCCACAGCACAGAACATCTTCCTATAGTCCTTAAAGCCTGACAAAACACTGCTTTACAACTGAGGTTACTTTTCATGCAGTTCAGCTGCCTCTTTTGCCCATTTGAAATGTCACTCACTAGAATTCTAAGAAAACATGAACCCATTATGTTTACTGAAAAACGCATGTGAACTTTGCTGAATGCAAAGCTGAGCTCCTGTAACAATATTACTACATGGGACTAGTGAGTATGGGTTTACAAAATTCCCTACTGAGCTTCAGAAGAAAACATAAAAGACAACTTACTCTGCCAAAGACTGGTATTATGCCCTCCCTGAAAGGAAGTTCTCTGTAGAAGTCACTTTTGATGCTTCATATTTAGGAGTCTTTCCAAAATCAAAAAACCCTAGCATTTCAGGAAACATTCACAAAATATCAAGTACTACAATAATTGAGAAAGTATTTCTTCAAAAGACAAATGAGCTTATCTAATGCTTACTGTTTATATTCTTTGTGTTCTTACTATAGCTTCTACAAAAGATGGCATTTCTTTGTGAGACTGTAGTACTTTACTTTTTAGACTTACCCTTTTCTCAAGGAACAGTTTTACCTTCTTTGTGTGTCTGTTTGCTTGCAGCAGGATGGATGTGTGTGTGTGTGTAAACTACACAAAAATTTTCAATTAGAACAACCCATTTTCATTTCTTTCATTATTGACAAAAACATTTCTAAGGAAAGATGCAAGCAAATGGTACATTTGTCTGTGAGGGATTTTTGAAGTAATGGCTAAAGAACAGAACCACTCAAATCTTACAGACCTTTAAGATGTGCAGTTCCAGAACTGAAGTTTTGTTCTCATATTGTGGAGCTTAGCTAGAAACCAAGAAGCTGAAATCCCAGGCTGCAACATATTCAGAAGTCACAATATACATCCCAGTCTTCTGTCATTTGGACATCATTGCCCCTCCTGAAGCTCTCAGGCATTTTCTAATACACCAGACAGGTTCTAGTATATAAATAACTGTACTACAACAATAACAGGTTGGCTCCCTTCTTGTGAACAACAGTTGTGAATATACAATTCATTATTTACACAACAGGAATGTTGTTAGCACACAATAGTTTTACTTTATTAACAACTTGCTTCTATGTTAGCAATCCTGGTGTAATTTAAGTGATGACCCCATTACAGTGGTGAACTGTCTTTTCACTAATACAGGAAGAAAACCATTGATATGAAAATTGCTTATTCTGAATCAGATTAGGTAACGTATTTATTATGGTTTCTAGGGCTTAATTTTAACCTGTGTTTTGAGCAACCTGTGAAGCAGCAGCTTCCAGGGGTATCACCATCCCAGTATTCCCTCAGTGGCTTTTATTATTCTTTTGTCAAGAGTTTTGAATCTTTATCTGACACTGCAAAAAGCCCACAAAGCCCATTTTTTTCCAGGCAATCTCTCTCTATTTTACATGCATGATGTTGCATTTAGGAAACCCCGAAGTGCACCTGTCTCTCATCATAGGTAAGAGATTGAGGAATGAAAGTCACCTTGAAACTTGCTAGGATTTGAGGTCCCAAGTAATTTGAATTATTTTTAGATCTTTTTTTTTTTTTTTTACTAAACACATTTAGCATCTGTGTCCAGCACAGCATTCAGTGAAGGGCACCGACTGGCAACCCCAAAGTCTCTATTAACAGTAATTAACTTCCAATTCTCAACTTTACATTACAGCAATGTTCTCTCTAGATGTACCATGACATATGACAGCTCTGTAATTCCCTTCCAAAACCAATCCCTCATTTCTTGCACAGAAACAACCTTCCAGTTTTGAGGCTGTGTAATGTGAATATATGGAAACAATAGAATGAACTCTTCACTGAATGTCTCTTCATCTCAGAATACTTACATATCTTTTCAGCACGTACTCGTACATGCCAGGCTGGGCAATGGGTCTGAATCAGCAACCTTTTTTTAGTATAAAGAACAGGATTCTTTTTTCGACCTGCTTCAAAACATGAAATCATATCTATTCTGATAAGAATTTCCTCCCAGTTATCACTGCCCTGGGGAAAGAGCATGGTAAGTCAGAACTTTACCATCCACAGCATGACAAGAAGGCACCTAATCTTTCAGAAGCTTTCTCTTATTCAGGAGGCAAGTTTTTAATGTGGTCTGTGACAACGACAACACCCATGTACTGCGGACAGGATTACCCTGGATTTTACTGTATGCCCACCAGGCTGTCCATAGCTCCTTCATTCTCAAAGCTTTCGGTTTTCTTCTTATCATTCCCCTGTTCGCACTAACATAATGCCCAATAACATCTTAAATGAGATTTGCATTGACTTCCAAAGCAGTGAGAAGTGAAAAATAAACATACTGAAATAACAAAGTACCAAGCACCATGACCATCAGGCATTTGCATTATATTGTACTGTTGAGAGAAGAGAGTCATGATCAGGAAATGAAACTTCTGAACAAACCTCTCTATGCAATTGATCTGCTGTGATTTGAATTCACTGCTGAGTCTCCACACTTGTTAGGACTTCGTCCTGAAGTTCAAAGTTACATTTCTTGGCACAAACCTTAAGAGAGCAGTTACAAAGCTGTGTCAGTCCCTTTAATCACCCCACTGATGATAAATCAGCAAGCTACAACTCACATTCAAACTGCCACAAGAAGTTCCACAGCTGTTAAAGGATGTCTCTATAGCATTGGCACTTCTTTTGTGCAATCTTCTTAACTAATTGAAGCTAGGAACTACATAACTACCTTTTTCTCCATGAGGAAGTGACTGATGATTCCTGAAGAAATAACCGTTATAGTCCTTGACAAAATATAACAAAATGGGGATTTTTTCTTTTTCTTAGAAGGGACAGTTCTTTACAAGTTCTCATGTAACTTTATTTAAATTCTTTCAAGTGGGAAGCTTTTAATCTCCTACGGGCATAGACTGTTCTTCCCTTTTCCTTTCAGTGTCAGAGGCTTTTCCACTTGTGGCCAGCAGGGATAACTGGGTTTGTCAGTGGTGGGTGCACAACCTTGCAGAACAGATCAGCTACTCCTGGGTTGTGACTGACCCAGCTCCACCAATACCTTACACCTCCTCCTGTACATACAGAACCAGGGCCATGCTCAATGGATGCTTATGGTTGTCTCACTGCAGACTGTGGACTGATGCTTGGAATTGTGCTAAGTTTGAACTGTTTGGCAGAAACCAGTCTCACCAATTGTCTGTCCTCACTTACTTCTCCTTAGTCATTGACTTATTTACTATCAGTCAAAATAGTATCTCATGCAGATCACACTTTTCCAGGAACTGAGTGATGGGAAAAGACATGTCACTACTGATGCTACAATAAATCTCCTATTTGTATGCTCAGAAGCCTCAGAAGTACCTCTGTGTTTCCTGGTGATCACACAGCAAGCAGTGGATCATGTGGAGCATGTAGATCACCCACAGACCAACACAGGGAGCTGCTTTACTACTGGGATTTCCTCACTGCAGCTTGACTCTGCACTCCAGCCTTACAGTGTATCTGTGCCTTTGCACTGTAGGAGATGACACCACTAACATCTGCTTTCACACCTCACATTTTAATAAATCAAAGGAAATGCCAGCACTTGGAAAAAATTAAAAATCTTCATATCACTAATAAATTATGCAGAGGATTTAGCACATATTGTAGGCAACCTGTACACTAATAAATTATACCATATACTATACTTCCTCAAGTTGCATTTTCTGCTCTAGGGGCTTGGTGTGAGAGCTAGCTACCAGTTTTTCCCTTCTTCCAAGAGAGAGTGAGCCATTAAAAAAATAATTTCTTGAGAAAATTTAAAATGGTTTGACTAGACTTACATGTTGACTGGCAGCAGATTTTCTTGTTTTAATAATTTCATTTTTAAGATTCCCCCAAACAATGTATTTTTTCTTGTAATCCACTGTTTGTGATTCTGGGTGGACCACATTATAAATGTAGCAATAATCACACTTTTGGTATAGCCTGCTCACACAATATAATACAGGTAGGAGCACAAGAAAATAGGTCACTAGAGCTTATCGATGTGCAGCTGTCAAACCTTTTATTCATCTCAAGGTTTGGTGGTTTCTGGACAAATGCACCATGATTGAAATCCCATTGCAGAAGTAAAGCTTTCAAGGTGAAATAGTATTTCATTTTCATTATCATGAAAGAAAAGAAGAAGAAATGTCTGCAGTAGCAGAATACCACAGCAATATGTTAAGGCTGGCAATTCTGCAATGTTGTTAAGTGTAAATAGAATGGTGTTCATGGCTGTCTTTTCCTTTCCCCCTGATCCCCATTTCTTTCCTTTTCTTTCTCTGCACTCTTCCAGTAAACAGAAGTTATAAACAAGAAATGTTGCACCAAAAACATGTGCTTTTGAGACATTATTCACAATATTACTGCCTTCTCTGGGAAAAAAAAGCCACTGCTTTGTCTCAGGCATTTTACAAAGAAAGGCAGAAAATGGCAAAATAACCTTATTGTTACATATTAAGCAAAACAATATTTTTACATATTAAAGAACAAAATCACAACATTTTGTCTGGAGGTATAAATCAATTCTCTCCTGGAAGAAGGCTGCCCTCTGTCCTTAATCCTATGAATTTGTCACAGCACCACTCCCAGCACTGTTTTACCAAACACGAAAAGAAACAGCTGAGACTCCAGTGCAGCAGAGCAGCAGAACTCTCACTGCCAACCCTCTCTATCCTTTCCACTTGGGTTAGCAGTGGCCTCTGGAGCTGCACTGCCAGGCAGCACCTATTTCATTATGAGATCTACCCACCAGGGCTCTGTACTGCAGTAATCAAACAAGTGAGCATGGGGTGACAATAACCAGCCAGAACCAGCACTGCCCAGAGCAAAGTGGGGATGATTGTGCACTGAACTGTACAAATGATGTGGGCACTGAATGAAGGAGATGGTAGGATACAGCCATGTGGGAGGGAACAGCAATCATTATCATCCAGGTTTTAGAAGCATAACCATTAGGAACAGAAAAGGAGACAATGCAAAGGGCAGCAGGTTTGGATGAAAATCCTTCCCAGGGAGGATGCCCCCACCCAGATCTAAAGGGAACAGGTCAAGCACTACATAGGGCAGGCACAGCAAGCCTGTGCCAGCTGATGTCAGGGTCACATAAAGGTCCCCATTTCATTAAAGAAAAGAGTTTATTTAGTAGTACAGAGTGTGGCCTCGAGGATCTCTGACCAGAAGCCACCCTGGCCATCTGCAGTCAGCCACAAGTGGCTTTCTGGCATGGACTTCCCTGCTGTCCCTGTTCAGCAGCACAAAATAAAGGTTGGCATTGCCAAAGCAGCTTCAAAGGGGCCGGTAACCAAGGTGATGCCCGGGGTCTTGCTCAGAGCCTCATGGAACAAAGACCTGATTGCAGCCTGCTCACTTAGGTTTTCAAATTCACTTGTACTCGGCAGTATAATTTTTCCTCTGTTCTTACCGTGTCCCAATTTGTTTTTGCACATTCTACTCATTGGGTGAGTTTGGCATCTCATTAGAGAGAGGAAGAGAACAGCAACAAGGACAGTGCTGCACCAACCTCAATACAGGGCTCTGGCATGAAGAAACTGTTCAAAATAACGTGCAAAAGCCTGGGAATATGTGAGCTTGAAATACTTGCTTAGGCAGCAGTGAGTGCCCCAAACATTAAATTTCTTGTCTGTAACCAACACTTTATGATAGACAGATGTTTATTGCTATACAGGAAAAAGGAAAAAAAAACCCTTAATCTTTATTCTTTCCATCAAACAGTGAGAGCCCTACAATATCACTGTACCATATTATTAATGGATAGATTTTGGATAATGCTTGATGTTGCAACTAAGCATCAGTGTTTTATTGATCTTTGAAAAGTAAAATCCTTAAAAAGCCAACAAACTGCATCTCCATGATACAACAAACAACTCTGTTCCTAACAAAGTTTGTTTCTGACCTCTTAGATACATGGTAAAGGGTAAGCCTAAAACATCTGCTGCAAGACAGGCTTCAGAGAAATCTAATTAACACCATGTCCAGGAATGATGACAGCAAATGTATCCTGGATAAAATCACTGACAGGAGATCACTTTGTAATGCCAACACAATTTTAGCTTGGAAAGAAAAAGATTTGGAAAAGTCTTCATTAAAAAAAAAATATATAATATTAAAATGACAAATTATGGCGAAGGAAGGAGTGAAACACATCTCTCATAAGAAAAACCAAAATTGCACAAGAGAAAAAGAAGCTGAGAGGAGGGGTCCCATCCTCTCTTACACTGGACCTTGCAACTGTGAAGGTCAAGATATTAAAACACGGCTGCAGACATTCTAGTGAACATACCAGTGCCCTGAGCTGTTATGAATGTTTTAGAGTCTGTTGAAGGTGTTGACTGCATTAAAACCCAAATAATGGCCTGAAAATACTGAGAGCTGATATCACTGCCTTTTCTGCTTGCATTCAGCAGCAAACCAGCAGCTTGGAATCTGAATGACTTCATTGCTAACGTGGTGTAGGAAAAGTTCCCTGCAGTGTACAAATAACTCGTCTGTCACTTAAACAAGAAGGAGTGCAGCCCTTTTCTTTCTAAATATTGCCATCTTACAGCTTTGCAGCTCCCTTAAATAAAAACAACCTCAGACTTGGTTTTGAGTACAAGTGAATAGCTCTCACTATTGTATGTATGGCCTGTGTTTTACAGGGATTTTCACTTTCTTGATTGGCACTGCCCAAATCTATTTCATTGCCTCCCCAAAGGACTGGACTCACAGAGGGAGATCAACAAAAAATATCAAGTTCATTGTGTTTAGAACTGTTTCTCAGCATCTGTGCTGCCTCTCTTCACAATGACCTTTGCTGATAGCTTTTCAGAATCATTTTCACAATGACCGAAGAGAAGGAATGGCAGCCAGGTTTGCTCTAAGTTTTGTGATATGTATCTGAGAGATTAATACTGTGATTAAAAGAACCTTGATTGAATTTTCAGATAGAAAATTGTTCATAAGCACATGTGTCCCTTGTTTTTGGATCCTAGGTTGGTTTACTTGCAACAGAGACACTGCATATAGAGGAGGGAAAGAAGAGAACTGAGACTAAACCCAGGCAGTGCTCAGGTGTGTCATGGTTAAAAACACAAAACAGACTGTCAGGCTCAGGCTCTGTGTTTATTTTAATGCCAGTTTGGACAACAGTTTTCCTCCTCCATCAGAGTTTACAGGTTCCCATAAATAACTGGTGACTTCATTGTACTGTCCACTAAATATTTCACTTGTGACAGGTCACGTTGCAGGGATGAAAGCAGATGTGACACAGACTGCGAGGAACACGCTCATTCATTTTGACTTACAATTAAAAAATTGTCACCCTGGTGTTATTAAATGGTTCCAAGAAGATTGATTTTTTTTCAGGGTTCTTTTTGGTTTTTGGTTTCGTTGGGTTTGTTGTTTTTTTTTTTTAAAGTAGAGACATGCATTAAAGCAATCTTTTGATCACATATTTATGGAGTAAGTAGTGTCTAGTGGGTAGAGAGGAAGCTGGCAATGAGGCTTCCTGAATTTTACTTTTAAGCTAAGCCATTGATCTCTATGTTGCTTTTGGCAAGTCACTTTTTGTGTTAGACTTGATCTAAGCATAATATACTGTAAATAATGCAGGTGTGCTGAAATCTATTTAATCTCTGTTAATCATATTGCAGGATTTAAGTCAAGCAGAGACCCAAACACCCCTGTGGTGGGAGGGATATAAAATCCCAACTAGAATAGAAAACCCAGTACTGTCTTTATTAAGGTTTCAAGGGTCAGTCTCAAAACAAGCAATTTACAATTATCATTCACATACTACATGCATCTCCTTGATTTTTTTTTTATTAAAATGTTTCCTTCAGCCACTGGCAAAATGACAGATTCTGTTAAGTGCTAATGGTAAGGGCAGCTGAATTTTTTTTTTTTTTTTTTAATTTCGTGCCCAATTTTTCCATCAACTTCAATCCTGAATAGATCCTTTATGTTATGATTCTGCATTCACTTTGAACAAAGAAAAAAGAGACTATGCAGTTTAAGATAGTGAAGAAGCAAGCTTTTGATACAGAAATTTGAATAGTTCCACAACTGTTATTTAGCTTTCATTTTAGTATCCTGAGATGAGATAGAAGTAGACATCCCATCTCCAGCATCCCATAATTGCCACAAAAATGAAGGCAGAAGGCTATTTTCAGTTGGTAATTTCTGTGCTGCTTATGTGTAATAACAGTAGAAAAAGAAGAGATTAAGTTATCCATCAGCCTTGGAAGGATTCTCCATGCTCATGAGACAGTAAGAATGAAGCCTTTGAGATGTTAAATCAAATACAGACATTGCCAAAAAGGAAGGAAGCCAAGGACTGGTAAAATACACAAGGGTAGACAAAGGAAGAGAGTATGATGGAGAGCTCTAAAATGAATAAAAAAACTTGGATTTGCTGTTGAAGAAATAGAGGCTAAGAAGGTATTAAAGAAGGGATGCAGGGTGAAAAAAATGCAGAGAAAAGGAAAAACCTGGGGACAATGTGTCTTCAGTGAGGGAAGAGATAAGAAGCAGCAGATACAATTTTAAGCAAGAAGCAAATGCTGAAAAAGAGGCTGATAACAGCATGTAAAATAAGTAGAGAGATTTAAAAAAGGAGAAAGAGGAGTAAAATCAAACACACAAAGCATTGTTCTCTCTCAAATCCTTTCAGTTTTCTGATTCAACTCTTCTGATATTTATTCTTCACACCTCTAATCTTCCATATCCTCACCCTTTCTACAATATTTAGCAGGAGTCTCTCAGCATTCTGCCCTTCTTCTGTCCCCCATGCTCACCAGTTTCCTCCACAAACACAATCCAGGCTTTATCGATGATGTCTTGTCATTCTTCTCTATAATCCAGATCTACCCCTGCTCAAACTAAAAGAGTGAGCTGCATCTGTCACCTCTCCTCTTACCTGTATCCCTAGCAGAGAGACCTTAAACCCTCACTCACACCTGACATCTTCCCTTCTCTCTCCCATAAAACAAAGTATCTACAATCTTCCCAGCATTCCTTTTCCATTCTCTCCTTGGGGCTCAGGCTGTTCTTCACACATCCAACCTCTCTCTAGTACCTCACATCCAGAGCATGCCAAACCCTTACAGGACGTTTCTGCATGACACACAAAATACACACCTAACTCTGCAAACTGTCACACTAGTCTCTGAAAATTAAGGGTATATAGGGAAAACAGTTTCTTTGGGCACTTCCTCCTTTTCCTCTGTCACCTCAAACCTGAGCTGCTGATCTCCATGTTCAAAGCCCTTCTAATCCTCTGTCTGTCTTGCTTGACCCTCACTGAATATCAGGAGGTCAACCCACACCTAAAGTTAGACCATGACCCCACCACCTTATATCTGTTGTTACATTTTTAAAAAGGACTTTCTCCCCAGCTGCTCTAACACTGGGAAGATATTCCATAAATATCCACAAAATTATTTCATTATACATCTTCAAACAGCTCTTTAAACCATACTATCATACCCACCAATGCTTTAACAATGCATGTCACTTGTTTTATAAGGACACAGGCAACTAATACTGTTTCTAATGTCCATGTGCATCTAAATCTGTTGTGGCCTGTCAAAGACTTAAAGGAGAAGTCTTTTTGATCTGTGTTCATACCGTGTCTGGCACATATCTGAATTTCCAGATGTTAGTACACAGAGTCACAGTTCCTGCACTGTTAAACATACAAACAGGTACTTTGGTAAATCATGCAAGCGTAAAGCCCTGTAACAGGTAGAATGAGGTGCTTGTCAAAGAAGTCAAAATGGAAACCACTGGCTCCAAAAGCTGGACTTTTACAACAGCTCTATTATTGTCACAGTGTAAGTCCTGAAAAAGAAGCTATGACTGAATTTATGGGGAAGAACTAATGAATTGTGCACAAAACACGAGCAAAAACTGTTGGTATTGTTTGCACATGATTAAATTAACATCAATAGTTATAAGAAATTAGTATTTTCTGCCTATCACATGCTTATAATTCTTTCTCTTGCTAAAACAGGAAATGTGAAGCCACCTGAGTTCTAATTTGGAGCAGAAGGTATTTTGGGGAGATGCGCTCTGTTTTTAAAATATCAAAAGCATGCAGAATTCTTTACTTAAATCAAGATTTAATACAAATGAATGAACAAAATAGTAAAGATTCTAGGGCTTCAGAAGCCCTCAGCTGACCAGAGATTCACTTATTTACCACACTTTGACATACACTTGATTCCTCAAAGCCATGTTTTAAAGTAAGTGATAAGTCTGAAGAACCTCAGTGTTCTAAATGAAATCATTATTCTGCAGACCGAGCCTAATGCTGAGGTAATGTAGAGTCTGACCTTTCCAAATAAATCTCTCTTACTAAATGTTCCTCTCTACTCTCAGGAACAACAGAAGTCTCTAAGGCAGCAACAAACCAGAAACAAGGGCAAGATGCAATAGTGAAGCAAGAGGCAATGTGATTTAAAGGTGAAAGGCTTTCGACATGACCCTACTGGGCAAAAAGAGGCAGAGAGCTTACATTTTTCATGAGTGCCTAGGGCATCTTGTTTGCAGAGTCTGGACCTCTGGTGAACAGCTCACTGTAATTCCTGTCTTCTCTTTTTGAATTTTATCAACTTGATTTTTATGTCAACAAGACGAGAGGTACACTGGTTGCTGTACATCAATTTACAGCAGGGAATTACCATTGTGTATACCAGACATTCATGATACCACTAGGGGTGCTATTATTTTTACCAGAATCAGTAAGTTTTAATTCCCAGGTATAAGGAAGACTTCTTTTTTAAAAGTTAGTGTAAATTTAAAATCAAATAACTCCACAGAGACCCTTCTTTTGGTAGGATGATGCTTCATTTTTCGAGTAAACCAGAGATAAAGGATTGCAGTAGAGGTGCGACAGAAATGATGCAATAACTTATCTGAAATGAGGATTAAACAAAGGAGCACAGCAGGGGAGCCATCCAGAGTCTACAGGGCAGCACTAAAAACGCCTTTAGAACACTTTGTGGGGTTCTTAAACAAATTGCACCACTTACTGAGCCCAGGGAAAGTTCCTTTCACTTGCAATAGGCTATAATGGCTCCTCCTTTGTTAGTCTGGGCATTCCAGACAAAGCAACTCCAGTCAGACACTGGTTCTGGCTGGACACCTGTAGAGGTAATAGCATTCAATGACACATCTGCTGAGTGACAGGCCCAACACAAAAGGACTTTTTAATTGTATCTGGGATGAGGTTAAGATACACACACAAAATCACACCCAGCAGAAATGCTGACTGAGAAGCACAGCAGAAAAGCAACTTGTTCACACGATTTAAA
This sequence comes from Orthonyx spaldingii, assembly GCA_013397795.1. Taxonomy (NCBI): domain Eukaryota; kingdom Metazoa; phylum Chordata; class Aves; order Passeriformes; family Orthonychidae; genus Orthonyx; species Orthonyx spaldingii. The sequence continues at coordinate 768,211 of VZTJ01005473.1, forward strand.
CCCCAGAACTACGTAGCTACCCTGAGATTTCAAAGTGATGCTCTCTGCTCAAAGTCTCAGTTCTTCCAGCAGATATCTGCTATCCAGAGGAGTAGCACTTACACACCAGTGAGGCCCCACCCTGGCTGTTTATTCAGTCATTGCTTCAGAGTTTGTTCAGTGAGTTCATACTTACAGAAAATTCTGGATGGATTTTCTTTTCCTCCTTTAAACACTGCACAGATTCTTTAACAGTTTGCATACAAGTCCACTGCAATCTCCTCTGAAAGTCCTCCTAGAAAAAATATGTAAATAAAAATTCTTGTGCTTTTGGTAACTTTACTCCTGCAGAGGACAGAGAGACCTAGGCTGAGGTAATACTCCAGTTATGCATTCCTAGGTAATGAGCTTTATCTCTCAGGATAAATTTCCCATGAATAGCATTCAGTGCTCTATCCAACTTTCAAATTAATTTGACCTGTGAACCTGGGGTGTTCTGATGCTGCTTTTTAAACTACTGGAATGTAATGTCAAGACAACACAGAAAAAATTACAGCAGCCAGACTTTAATGGCCAAACTGATGCTTACTGGAGGATTTTAAGGCAGCTTAATTGCAAGTTGGCAGCCCAAATTCAGGTGACAATTAAAATACATAAATAAAATCAACACAGAGGTTTCTGCTCTTTCTACCTTAGCTGTTAAGTCAGTAAGATAAGCAATTTAAAAATGCTTTTTCCAGGACTGTCTGAGGAAGAAAAGAAAGTGTGTTATGCCATCGATCTGCAAGTTTATTTCTTCCACTCTGCAATGTTAAAGAAATCAATCTCTTAACCAAAGAAAATAACAATATTGATAATGAAGATGAGGGCCAAGCTTTTGTAGGACACTGAGTGTGTTGTATTGGTGGTGCCATAGTGTAACTACCAGGTCTGAGTGTGTCTTTGGCACGCCAGCTGGGAGGTTATGAGTGCTGGAATCAATTCCTGACAGTGAAAGAGACCTCTCCAAAATGTTCACTGGGACAAACAAATTATTAGGACACTGTCTGCATTAATCTCTCGGTGTTCTGCATGGCACGGGTACATTTTATTACTCACAGTCCAAAAGTCTGAGGACATATTCGAGTGAATGCAAATTAATTAACTACAGTCAGTGTCAGCTTCAAGTACATTGATATACATATATATATATATGTATGGCTGCATACATGAACTTGCATTCCTACCTGTTCTATTTAATTTCTTTCTTTCTCTTTTTCCAGTGGGCATTGCTTTGATTTAAAAAGCAAAAAATCTGCTATAACAAAAAAAAAAAAGAAAAAAAAGGGTTTGTTGGAAAGGGATGCTTAAGCTTCTAGAATTATCCCTTTTGCCAGAATCCAATACCTTGTTACAGGAAACAAAGATTGAACTGTTTCCACTTATCTGGAAGTGTACAGCGAGAAGAGAAGATAAGAAATGCCAATTTCTTTCTTGCATTTTTAATAAGCAAGCAAATAACACCAAACATCAATAAACCTTTAGCATTAGGTTTTTGGCCGTGATATGGAAGTTACAACTATTTTAAAGTCATAGTTAAAGATGCACACCCATTAATTTAAATCTTGAAGGTACTGAAAACACCTGCTGTGTTCCAAGAAAAATGTTATCAAGGAAATAGTCTACTTTATCCTTGCAGGGATATCAGTTTATCAGTGAAACGAGAAAGTACAGGCATACAGAGGAAGTACTGCAGGTCTCTGGGGACTGGGGGCTCTCTGGAAAGGATAAAGATAGCAGGGTTAGTATACAAGAATGTCACAGAGTGACAATTGAGAAAGCCTGTCCTCTATGTAATTCCTCAGTGAACAGAGGCAGAGATAACAGCCACCGAGGTCACAGGCATCAGTCAATCCCTGACCTTTTCACTCCACTCTGACTCACGGGTACTCACCTTCCTGTAGCTATATCTGCATAAGAATTACAGCCTTTTTCATAGGAGTTTTGGTGGTTATTTTGGTTTTGGATTTTCTTCTTTCTTCCTTTTTCTCTCTCTGGCCTCTTAGAAGATGATACAACTTGCTATTTTAATTTCACAGATGATCTGTCTTTTCACCTACAGGAAAGCAGAAGAAACTGCAGGTACTACACAGAGCTGAGCCTACCAAAACACCAGCCTGTGATCTCCAGAGCTGGCACCAGCCACAATAGCAATGGAATCAGCTACCAGAGAATTCAGTTCACACCTCTAGGAAAGCTCATGGAATACTTGCTTTCTCTAAGATCTCCACAAAAATAAATATCCCCATCACCCATCAGGCTCGAGGATTCCCACCTGGATAAAAGTTTGCACTCTCTCTCCCTGCAATTACAGCACTGTGCTGTACCACGACAGCATCTGTGAGAGACTGGGAAAGTTCCAGATACCACGGGATGCTGCAAGACATCTCTTCTGCAAGAAGGGCTGCAGAGAGAGCTTTAAATTGCTCTCTTGCATTTCCCAAATGTGCTTGTTTTTCCTTCCTCAGGGGAAGGCAGGTAAGGACAAGCACATGGCAGGCGTTAGTCACATCACAGGGTAGGATGCTTCAACACTAACTGGATCCTCGTCCTTCTCTCACTCCAGTGCACAGCATGGCAAGTCATGCTTTACCAAAGAGACAATAAATTTAGCTGGTCACAACAAGATTCACTTTCTAAACTCTGCTTCTAAGAGTCTTTTAGGCCCATAGCATTAAAGTATATCCTCATATACTTATTCCAGATTTTCAGATAGTTCATTTTATTACATGTAGCACAATCAAAGAGAACACTAGGTCTGTTTAGGAAATTAGGCTAATTCTTGCAGCAGAGTAGGAAAAAATTAGTTCTGATAAGTTTCAATGAGTTATTAGGAAGATTAATAAAAATACAACAGAAAATTTGTCATAGTGAAGCTTTAAAGTTCAGAAATTATTTTAAAAAGGAGACATCCATGCAAAAGGAGAGTTTTAGTGTGTCTCGTTATGATAGCAGTTCCTACTAATAAATGCAGAATGCATTAAAAGCACTACAGTAATTTAGCAGTTGTTGGTTTTATGTCTCCATGACACAGCAGGCATCCACTGAAACAGGAGAGGATGTAGTTAAATCACTTTACCTTTTTTTGCGTGGTTAATCTTAGAAAGTTTTGGGTTGAATCCATCGTGGAAAGACTTTCAGTTTATATGAACATTTGGATATAAAGTCCTCTCTGTACCCATTGAGAGCAAGTAATACATAACACTTTTTAAGGTTTTTACATAAAATTTGTAATAGTCACCAAGTCAAGCTCCTCAATAACAATTTTTAATAGCTGCTAATCTTAGTGGGTTTCAGTGCTGTAAAGCACAGCACTATAAAGGTGTTTTGCTTCAACATTCAATATTCAGTATGATTTTAGTGTAAATATTAAATGACTTAGAAATAATTTGTTTCAAACTAAATCTTGCCCTATAAACAGAGTAGATTTAAAGAAGCAACACAAAACTAAAAACATCAGAAAATGCTTTAGTGAAACCCTGTCTTATATGGGGTTCATTTGTTACAGTTCCTGAAGATAATCTATATTCAGGAATACTGAGCCATAGCAAGTGATTAATTTGGATCGTTACTTACAAAGACCTAAAAATTCTACCACCGTAGCCAAAAACTGTGCATCTACTTAAATAGACATAATTAGTCTGTCAAGTACATAAAATGCTATTCCACCCCAGTAACTTTTTTTTTTTAAATAAGCACTATGGTGATGCATTCATATTTTTCTGAGGTATCCATTCTTTATTGAATGACATTCAATGAGTTTACAGAAGATGGCTTATTTGGGCATTAAAATCAAAATAGGATGTTTTAATAGGTCTTTACCTTTCAGTGTCTCTCACTATGACAGTGGTGGTAAACATTTATAAACAGAATGTTTATAAAACAAAGTATGCTCTTGGGCAGCATTTTTGTTACAAAAAGCCTGTCTTAATTTCTTAACAAATGCACTTCAGAATTTACTAAATTGACTGATTTTGGCTACATGAAAGTACATTACTCAGAGCTCATGTATCAAGTAGACCAAACTTCCAATAACATTCAAATCTAAAGTTATTATTAAATAAAATCAACATTGCAGAGCTCAGATTCACTCTGTTCTAGAGACTGTCCCTTCATAACGTAGTCTTGTTTCCTGACGTTTTAGTGAATTTAATGAGTATTGAATTTATGTAGTAGCCCCCTTTCCTGAGCCAAACAGCAAAATGGGATCATGACAACAAAGCCAGCAAAGAGCCCATTAATGTTGCAATTCCTAGGATGCCAAGAATCCCTGAAATAAACACACCACCATCAATCATTTATTAGCCAATGCCACACCCCAGAACGTTAACTGCACCTGAGGAGGAGGAAGGAGCCTGACTCACTTCTTTCAAGTCTTACCTTTGCCTCCAATTCTCAGGAACAGCAGCTAAAAAATACAGATACTATGTGTACTTTTACATTGCCTAGTGCAGTGGGGCTGGAGCTTCTGAGGGGCTTGCAGTGTAAATAATACAGAGTAAATAACAGTGACATACTTTTGAACTGCAGAAACTCATCAACCATGCTAAAACGTATATCACACACTGCCACTGTCTCTCACTGTTCATTAAAAGAGAATGAATCCTGAGGGAGGCACCATTGAATACAGATATGTCTCCAACACACCAAATCATACCGTGAGCCTCCAGTAAAGCTAATAAAACTATATTAAATACATCCCAAAAGTTCCCTTGGCTTAGTCCAAGCCACTTGGGCAATTTATAATTTAAAGGAGAATATGAGGTTAGAGAGTGATGAAAATAGTGTGATCTAGAATTTGAAACAACAGTTTAACTGTTTTGTCATACTCAGAGGATGCACTGATTTACTGAAATTTGCTTGTAGAGAACTCTGAACCTCTCTGTATTTTCACTTTCAAAAACTGTACATACAGTGATGTTATACTTCCACAAAAATGATAAAATATACTGCTTGTAAAATCAGTATAGTCAAACCCACTCTATTTCCAAGATGCTGGGGTGTGACAGTGTTCACATATATTTGTTCTACCTACCCTAACAGTCAACAGCATCCTACTCTCTGGGCTGAAAAGGCTTTTAAGTGAGAGTGCCTGAGATGCACTCTCTGCCCTTTGTCACAGTCATTCATTCCTAGAAGTTGAATTCCATATGCACCTAATTTCAGTGGAAGTTACAGATCATAAATGCCCAAGAGCAGTACAAAGAGTATGCATTGGCCTCAACTCTCTCCTTTTATTCTTGTTATTCCAATCATTTAGCTCAATTCAATATCTTAAAGAACCAAGGGGTTCCTAAGAGAGAGCTAAACTAAGAATGACCATAGCAAATAGTTGATTAGTTTAAATGAAGTGGAGAACAATTACTGAGATAATGAAGTGATAAAGTAGAATGAGTGAAATAATGTGAAATAATGAAAACAAGCTTCTCAGCTAATTCTATCACAGTTCTTATGAGATTCAGCTAAGTGTGTAAGAGAATGACAGTCAGCTGCAAGAGACATTTAACATGACGTTCAGTGATGGCAGTTTATTTTCTTGTACCGCCCCTATTTAGCATCTGAAATTCCTTTCCTGATATTACTGTCTCACAACACAACATTTTGCTAATACATCGCAGCTTCCAGACCAGAGTTGGCCTGGAAGAGGTTGAGGGACTTGGTTCAGTTCAGTATTCTGGGAGGGCAGAAATTCACCCACACCAACACCCTTTGCCAAGCAAAAGATTCCCACCATTTCTGCAGTAACAGAAGGTTTCAGCCCTACCTGCTTAGATAAAATTATTGACCCAATGGAGAGACCAAAACACTCATCTGCAGCTCTTCCTTAGCAATAGATTTAAAGAAATTAATCCCTGTGAAGTGGTTGCTAACTTTTACCTCATTATTGGTTCTTTGTGAGCTCTGCACAGCAACTGCCAATTTAGTTTGTGTAAAATATTAATCTCCTAAAATGCAGTGACAAGAACTTTTCCTTTTAACCTTGCATTCAAACCTGTATCCATATTCCCACATGAATGTGTGATTACAACACAGAAAAAAAATACATACCCATTCACAACTATACTGCTCCACCTTGCAGGTTTCTTTCCCTGAAGAAATCCCCCCAAGGACATCAGCTTAGTATGACACACAGACCTCCATCCATCCTCCTCCAAATCAGGGACAAGACCTCCAAGATTATCTAGCCCAACCTTTCACCAGTCACTGCCTTGTCAACTAAACCACAGCATCAAATGCCAAACTCAGTCATGTCTTGAACACGGACAGGGGTGGTGACTCCACCTCCCTGGGCAGCCCCTCCCAGGACCACCCTTTTCAGTGAAGAAATGCTTCCTAACATCCAACCTAAACCTCCCCTGGCCCATCTCTTGTCCTGTCCCTGGCCACCTGGCAGAAGAGGCTGACCCCTACCTGGCTCCAGGCCCCTCTCAGGGAGTGCAGAGAGTGATGATGTCTCCCCTGAGCATCCTTTCCCCGACCTGAACACCCCCACTCCTTCAGCCACTGCTCACACGGCTTTACCCTCTACACCCTTCAGCTTTATTGTCCTTCTCTGCACACACTCCAGCACCTCAATGTCTTTGTTGAAATAAATGGCCCAGAACTGGACAGTACCCGAGCCATGGCCTCACCAGTGCTGACCACAGACATGATGTAAGATTTCACAGAAACCTCTGTTTTTATCTCAAAGAATCATACCTTTGCATAGCCTTGCTTATGAAATAAATAAATAAATAAACACACAACTGTTACTCTTCTTTGCAGTTTTATTGCACCAACAAATCTGGAATTTAAAATAAATCTAAAGAAAGTACTCTATATCACTGTTGTGCCCAGTCAGCTTTTTCTTTGTGTATCAAGGTAAACTATTTGATGTTTACAAGCCACAAAATGCCTAAAATGGTGTACAGATTTACATGGACACTGACACCAGTACATTACATTGTGTTTGTCAATGGCATTTAGAGCAGCTGATTTTTGAAATAAAGCATGTGTTGAGTGGAGTATCGTTAAGGGCAATTGAATTGCCCTTCATCTATTTCTGGGGCTCTGAGGACTAAAAAGCAGCATCTATGGAAGATTTGTGGGTATTATCAGGCTTTCTGTTTTATTCTGTTTAGGTAGACTTGTCTGTATTTTCACACATTAGACTCAAAGGCAAAAGGATTTCCAGCAATAACCTTCTCCTGATGAGACTCATCTTTATCTGCTGCTTCTTGTTCCTTAGCAAGTGATGAAAAAATCCTTTATGGGCATGAGATTACGTAAATCAATAGTGACTTGCCCATGCACAGCAGTGTTCAGTTGTCTGTTCATCAAAATGTCTGTTTCCTGGCTGCACTGACTGTCAGAGGGAACACTCACCCGTCCAAGCACTTAGCTCAGTGCAGACAGGGACACTAAATATTCCAAATATTCATCTTTTCAGGCTTATTGCTATCAGGGGAAAAATTTCTCTGTTTGTGATGGCAGCAGTGCTACACTTGAAGACAGCTGGCAGTTCCTAATAACTGGACAGCTTGTTGTCCCCATTGCAGTAAGCACCACCTTATCATCCTTCCAAAAAAGTAGCTGGTACTTGCTTCCCAGGAAACTTCCCTGAGCCTGCAGGCTGGGCTCAGTCCCAGGTATGTGTCTGCTCAGCTGTCACGGGCCTCCCTGTCCAGACAGCTTGCACAGTGATTTCTACATAAATATGAATTACACACCTTGAACAGTCAGTTCTCTTTGGCAGCCCCACGATCCCTTCTCTGTGCCTGCTGGCTCCTTCGACCTCTGCTCTCTGGACTCCATTTTATATCCCACTTATTGGATACTTAACTTCTCATTTTCCTTGCACACTGCTCCAGACAGCCTGTCCAGTTCCTGCTGACTCCATCCTGCCAGCTAATCCCTGCTGGGCCAAGCTAAAGATACCTGACATACGGATAGCTGGCAAAAGAGGTATGGACACATTTTGGTGAACATCTGGAGGGAATACCCCAAGCATAATGGTTTTGGCTGGATTAAGAAAAGTGCTCATCTATTACACCACTTGAAAAAGAGCTTGTTCAACTGGGTGCTTTCCAGGCCTGCTCAGCATGCCCAGAGCACTGCAAAGAGTCCTCACTGGCAGGAGGAGACACCAACTGGAGTTTCACCAATGCCCAGTTTTACACCCCTTCTCTAAAGGGACAGCACCTGTCAGTTCACCAAACATCAAAACCTTCCCTACCACAGACTTCAAGGAAAAAAATGTCAGGGACATCTTCTACAGAGGTACAAATCACTCTTCATGTCAACCCACAGAATAAGCAACAAGTTCTATGGAATATCTTTGGCACTTTGCAGAGGGCATTTTCCCTCCCATGATCCCAGGAAAAAAAGCAGATGTTGAGGAAGGTAAGGAAAAGCTTCATCCCAAGAATTGCGTCCTGGGAGATTTTCTGCTATAAAAAAGAAGGGAGATGAACTGAACTATGTATTGTTCATGCAAACACATAGAGAACATGAACACCAGCTGAAAGCATAACTTTTGGAGAAGTGTTGGAGGAAGGGAGGGGGAAAAGTGCCCAGTTTCCATTTTCTATCCATGAAGGCTGAGTTTCTGTGGTAATAAAAGATGTGATTGACTGACCCGTCCTTGTCTGGAGCCTCAGTCGGGGCATCAGCCTGGTCTCTAGCTATTAATCAAACCAGCTTTACTTCATTAGCTTCCTATCTTTCTCCTGGATCTTTTCCCACCCTTGACAGGGGATGCTGTGTCACACAGCAGGAATTTCACTCAGGTGGGGCTCCTGACATCTGCAACTGACTGCATTCACACTGATGCATCACACCCTCAGCAAGCCTGGCAGTCTCCTTGTAGAGAGAAAAATAAATAGAGGGCAAATGAGAGAATAAAAGGAGGAGAGAGGGAAGGAGACACTCCAGGGAGCAGATTTCAGGATAAGCAACCTTAGAGAGCACTGGCTGACTTTCCATATGAACAGGTACAGAGGGGTGCTACAGAAACCAGCCTGTTCATTCAGATATCTGCTCCAGGAGTACACATACAAAAGGAAATTTGGGGAGAGAAAATAAGAGGCTTAATAGTTTTCCTGGTATGGGAAAGGAGGATAAATTATAGCAGCACAAGTCAGTTTATTTTCTTATATTATTGTTCCATAGTTTAGAAAGCAGTTATTTGCTCTAAACAGTCAGCAAGTCTGAGTGCATTATTCATATTTTTTCTCTGTTTTCATAAAATCCTGTTAATAGAACATGTTCAAGAAGGCCACTGTCATTACCAGAAGGTTCTGTTACAATACCAAAGAGAGCAAGCAATCTACACAAGTGAATAAAACAGCATCCTCTGCTCCCTAAATGACAAGGGCAAAGCACTATATTCTGATTATTTTAAGCCAGCCAAAAAAATCAAACCTTTTTTAACATAGTCCATAAAATTAATCAGGCCAAAACCCCTTTCAATTAGGTTAGCAGTCCTGTCACCCTCAGAATTTCAAATAATAAACACAAGAATCACTTAAAATTCCACAGTGTCAGCATAACACAGCTCATATAACTCCACGATGTATGAACAGGCCCAGGCATTAGCAGCTGACCATAATAAAAATGGCTTTAGGTGTGACAAGGATGTGGCAGTACCTGGTATCCCAGACAGCTATCACTAATGAGCATTGTCTCTCCAGTTCTGCAAATTTACATTATTTTATTTATATATTATTTAAATAATATATAAAATATATATAATAAATATACCATGGGTCCATTCTCAGAAGTTCTCTTTGAGAAGAACAGGGAAGGTTTCACACCAGCCAAGCAGCAAATCTACCACATCAGAGTAATCAGGTTACACCATCAGTGTCAGGAATAAAAAAATAAATCACATGCAAACTAGAAATAGTCTGATTCAGAAAGGCCAGAACTCAGCACTGTCCCAGACTCCTGGTAGTCCTGTATCCTATGGCCAGAGACTATCATTAACAGCTGTGTCACAGTCAAAAGGGTTTCTGAGGATAAGGGTCTTGGAGCATTCAGAATGAATATATTTTGCCAGCCCATCAGAAGTTTGTTAACCAGATTTCTAGAAGATATCAATTTAAGATGAGAAATCAAAAAAGAAACTGGAAGCACAGAGGTTTTGAGACTTGAGTCAGACATACAATTTTGGAATTTCTAGAATCCCCAAATAAAAAAGGTTAGGTTGGTTAAATGGAAGTCAGAGATTTAAAGGCTGGAGAAAAATAAGGACATAAAACGGGGGTTGAAATGTAGAGGAACAACACAAAGAGGAATTTTCAGGCTGCAAAACTGCTCAAATCAAGTAAGTTTTGATGGGGAAAGCCAGATAAAACCATGCCAGGCTACATTACCAAGTCAATAACCTGAACAACACAGACATGTATGAAGAAGTCCAAAGTTTCTGGAGGAGCACTGAAAACATAAGCAGAGTGACTGTACAGGCAGAACCAAGGTATTCACGAGGTACAAGGGCAAATCTAAGCACTGTCCTATTTCTGTAAAAAGTTACTAAATTTGTGTGCAAATACTTCTGTAAAGTTGTAGATAAACCTCAATCTCAGTAGAAAATATCAGGCAGAGATTTTCAACAGCCTTGAGTCTGCAGAAGCTTTGCTTGCTAAAACTTTCTGATGATTTACAGAAATTTTGCCAAGTGTTTTTCCATGGGATTTATTTTCCCTGATCTTCCTATATAAACTTTATGGTTTTCATGCTGCAAACATCACAGATAGTGTAGTGAGAACATTACCATTTGAAATGCTAGGCAGCTTGAACATTGAATTCAGAGGATTTTTTTTAACTATTAACACCTGAAAGCCCTGCCACTCTTGGAGAAATGCCCTAATTCATAGAAGTTCTCTATTTGGTTAATGGAAAAATATACCCTTTTGCCCCCAATCCATTTTGGTGTGTGAAAGCAGAGACATTTCATTCCAATAGAGCATCAGAGCACAACACTAAATTTTGGACACTCTCAGCATGATTACTTTGCAATTATGGCATATGTATTATGGCAAGTCCCAAGTAAATTATGAACTCTGGATATTACAAAGGCACTGTGAAACACTGATTGATTTGGACAGTTTGTAGTTAATTAAGTTCATTTCCAATTCCATCTCTTCACACAATTTCAAAGCATTCTGCATTGAAAGCTCATTTTCAATTAGTAAGGAGGATGAAACAAAAAAGTATTAATTATAAAAGTGGCAAGCCCCATTTAAATCGCCATAGTACAGCAATTATTTATGTTAAGTGTTGAGAAATTGGAGAGTTGTACTTGTCTAATGCAATTTTTTCCTTGATATACATCTCATATATATTAAATCTGTACAAAGTGGTGGCATAGCATTTTCTAAAGTAAGGACTAAATTCTTGCTCACAAACTTGTACGAAGCTCCAAAAGGCACAAAAATGTCTGTGCTTGGCTAGAGTCAAATTAAAGGTCTTGGTCTGATTCTTCTCACTGCTACTGAACTCTTACCTTCATGGGATTCCGTTACTTTGGCTAAAGCAAGAATCCCCATAGAAAAAGTGGTGAAGGAGTACTGCTGTTAGTAGAACTTTATGCTGCCAAAGGAGTATCTAAAAAAAGATATTCAGTTTTATTTTAGTGTTTGATGCTGTTCGAAAAGAATAGGTCCAGGCACTTACCAAAAGAGGTACAAACTTTTGGGAACATGACAAAAAAAAGAAAACAAGTCATCCTTTAAATTGCTGATGCTGTTCTTCTACAAAACAGGTGTTCTTTAGCACGTGAATACTTTTCTTCATATGAACCAAATGCCTCCCATGCCCATTAAAAAGAGAGAGAAAAAGGAAAAGACTCTGTGTTTTTTGTGGTGCCATTTAGAGATGGCACATCTTAATTTGTTGATTGTATTCTCTTCACCTCTATCAAAGACTGCCAGCCACAAACATGACACCAAAATGAATGATATGAGATCAGCAGATGCACAGTGCTTTAAACCAACTTTTCTAACTCTGTTTGCTGGATTTTGAACTGTCAGCTACCGGCCAGTTGCCACTGGCATGGAGCCCCTGCTCCAAGGCCAAGATGACTTCTTTAACCACTGGCACACGTTCATGGCCAGGCTCCTGGCTGGCTCATTCCCTCTGTCCTCTTCTTTGCCAGTTTGGTAGCAGGTTCTGTAACCACATTGCAACAGTGGAGCAGGAGGAAAATGATGGGCTCTAGCAAAGAGGAAATGATTCAGGGCAGGTAGAAGGACAGGCAAGAAGGAAAAATACAACTAAAGGGAGTTAAACTAGAAAGTAGGGCTTAATGAAATCAGAAATTAAGTTAATGGGAAACAAAGATAAAGTCAAACAAATGCAGACAGTCCTGCAGCTTCAAAAATTAAGGCAGATTAAAAAGGAGAACAATACAGATCTTTCATGTTTGTGAGCTGTCTGCAATATTTTGTAACTTTCTCAGGTCTCACCAAGAACTCTAAGAGGGAAGAGCCTGTTCCTCACACCACAGATGTTTTCAAGTGCTGCTTTCAACATACCAGTAGATAATTTATCTTAGTCAAACCTGGGACTCTCTGCTGGGGGTTTCATACAGGACTGGAGCTCACAGTCAGACAGAGAAAAGCTGTGCCCAATGGAACCATGATAAAGGGCATGAGAGAGGGGTTTTGTGAGATATATTGCAAGGTTTCCTTGTTTTCTACTCCTATGCTCATTTTCTTTTTTTGAAGTTGCCTCCAATTGAGAAAGACACTTAAACTGTTATGAAATGAAATCCATGGCAGACAATATCTATCAGCAGCTTATTAGAACTTATTTCAAAATCAGCACTTCACTCAAAGAAAATTACATTTCGTGTCATCTAAGTAGAAAATCTCATCAGTTTCAAAACATATTTTTTTCTAAATGTAACTGTACAATCAATGAAGCTACATATATTGGTTTGGTCTTTTATTCTAATGAAGGACAAGTTATGAGACACACACGTGAATTTCTTTTAAACAGCCCCATTAGAGCTGCAAACTTGCATAAATAAGTAGTTTGATAAACCAAGAAAAGAACCTCTGTAATTTTGATACCCCATTCCTGCACCCTGTGGCATCTGAACACAGAGCAGGTACAGCCCACCAGTAGAACCAGTGCTGCCAGCTGCACCCTGGGCTGGTGTGCACTGGTATGCTGACAGTGGTGTTTGTGTGTTCCTCCAAACAGGGTGCCAGAGCCTTCTCTTTGGGAGGTATTTAGCCATCAATTCAGAGAGACAGAGAGATGATCTTCAAGATACATAGGTATCTATAATTAGGAGATACATATGGAGAGAGAGAGAGAGAGAGAAGATATTTATCCTTAAAAAAATCAGGTGGAACGGAAATATCAATAATTAAAAGATACTGGTGAAGGAAGCCTTGGAATAAAGCTCACACTTGCCTAGTTTTGAGGGGTTTCTGTGTGTGCATACGCTGCCTGCAAGGAGGGGGTATTATTTTTGATTTTTATTTTTTTAATCAACATCACATTACTGACAGTGAGGCGGCTGGTGGGTAGAGACAATACTTCTAGACTGGTTCTTCTTTAGAAAATTAGAAAAAATAACAGCTAGAATGAACATATTTTATAGATTTTGATATTTTTCACATGAAATTACCTTCCTCAGCAGTTTACATGCATTTGGAAACTGAATTCAAAACAGAATGCTGCACCAAATTTGTAAAAGAACATCCTTTGGCCTTTAATCAGCGTTACAGGACATATATAGGCTTGCCTGTACATTTCTTTGGAAAAATCAAGCAGCTGGGGTGTGTGTGTGGAGGGGTGTTTGTTTGTTGGTTTGTTGGTTTGGGTTTTTTTTCCTTTTTTCTTTTCTTTTTAAAATGCAGAGTCCTGGATGGGCTGAATCTGCTCTCACAGTGTTGTAATTCTGCTGCAATTAGAATCACAGCCACTTGAACGATACCACCCTTTAGAGGAAAATAAGAAACTACTGACTTTAGAGTCTCAGCCACCTTGCTCCTTGATTTGAATTAGCTCAACTGTGATGTGGAAAATGAAGACATTTAAAAGAAAGAGAAAAAAAGAAAATAGAACAAATGGTTTTAAGAAGAGTCTGTTTGGTTACCAAAAAAAAGGCTAAGAAGAAAGTGCTGAATACTGATAAACTTACCCTCAAAGGTCCAGATAATCGGAACACTGAAATTACCTGAAGACTCTATTAACTGTCCATCAATTTATCATTTTGCATAGTTATTATTTCCATACAGAAGTTCACATCTTATTTCAAACACACCTTCATTCAGTACACCTATCAAACAAATTTGAGAAAGAAAATAAAAGGAAAACACCCCACTGACATTCCAAATGCTGCACCTGGAGCTCAGGCCCACGTTCCCGAGCCTGTTGGGAGGGTTTCAGATCTGCTGCCCTGCAGGGATCCTGTCACTGTTCTGACCATGACCAGGAATGGGAGGTGCAGATGAACAAAGGGGATTGGGCTGAAGGTCCAACAAAAGTGGACTTGACCACGGCCTACACTGTCCCTGGATCAGTAAAATACCAACTGAGCTAATGTAACACCTCCTGCACAGAATGCCAGTCACAAGTACAAAGCCCAGTATTACTCGTGATACAGACTAAAATATTTGGCAAAAAGAAGAAAAAAAAGTCATGGTCACCAACATTGATTTTCCTGATCCTTGAACAGTCAAAAATTTTCTTCAGAGCAAAGTATCCAAGAAGCTAATGATGCTAAGAAGCAAAAAATATCAACTGTCAGTGCTTTTTAACATATACATATTGAACCTTTAACCCACATGGACAGCAAACAGACAGACCTCCGAGGATATTAAATCCTAGTCCTTTAAAATTTAAATTAATATTAAAATAGGTACATTAAATTACAAAGCTTGACATTTCTGATTATTTAGATTAGCCACACGGGGGAAAAGTATCTTCGTGCAAACAGGAGCAAATTCATAAAGCTCTCTATAAATATACTGCTATTAATGTCAATACACTTCTTATCCACAAAGGAAATTTCATTCAGGACACCCAAAGCTTTAAAGTGAATTGGGTCAATCTCCTTTATTAGAAGATGGTCCATGTATTTCATAAGCATCTAAGTCCCCCTAGTAAACTTGGTGTGCCAGACCTGGGCACAAACACACTTATCAAGTGATAACCATGTTATCCTGTTAAAGAGTAAAGGCCATTGGACATCCTGCTATAAGAGAGGTGCAAGTTTTCTTCTCTGCATGGCATTGGGCATTCGGCTCTTCCAGCAAATTCAGCAATCTGTCTTGAATTCCTACTTCTTTTTGTCCTCTATGTCTTCTGTATGAAGATTTTTTTCAATCGCTCCAAAGCTATAAAGAAAAAAAAAAAAAAAATCCCACCTGACTGAGCTCTGTAAAACTAAAGAAGCACAAAGCACCTGTGGTAAGTCCAGAGAACTGGAACTACTGGTGGCACTTAAATCAACAGCTGAGCCCCCATTAGTGCCAGCAGAATTACACCTAGACCTCCTGTTTTTGACAACCTCTTCAAAATAACAGCAGCAACATTGGGTTGACAATCATTTACATGCAAGTGTGACCTTTTTTACTCAGTGGTGACATTTGTATCCTATTAGCAAAATACTGCATTGTATTTAAGCAATAATTGCATTTTCTATGGAGACAAACGACATGTAAATCAATAAATGACGAGGCTGCAGGCCAAGCACAGGATTGATTTTCAGTCATGTTCATCTCTGAGCTTAATGCTGAGAAAAAGCAGTATATACTATGATTTTTTACATCTTTTGGGCTAGATAGTTTTCTGAGAATTAAGAAATAAGGAAGGTGTTCTCCACTTGAGAGAGACGAGATTAAAGGGGAGTGAGAATTTAACAGCTGCAATCGAAGTTAACACAGGATCATAAAAGCAAATGCTGAACAGATCAATACAGGTTTGTACAACACCCTTGTCATCTCCTCAGCTGCTATGGTTGATCAAATTACATGTGAATATCATCTCTATTAAACCAGTGGTTAAATGTACCATCACTGAAACAAGCAGAAGGTTTACAGAAGTTTCAGTGAGAACCATTTTTATTGCTTTTGCCCTTCATAGGAAAACCAAATTATTCAACCCCCCACAATAAGACCCTGGCAGATATCAAAAAGGGCCTTCCTGAAACGTGAATAGTGTGTTTCCAAATTTTCTGTCATTTACAAATGACAACACAGACTAGAAATTTTAATATAAAACTAAGAAAATAAGGGAATAATCCCCTTGTTTTCCTTTTATAAATAGATCTAGAACTAGGCAGTCAGTTATTAAGGATACCATATTCTCACACTTAAATAAAAACTGTGGTTTGAAACAGATTAGCTTTTAGAAAACAAAACCTTGACCAGTTCTTGATTGCTCTTTTCTGTAATTGCAGAGAAAAAACAAGAAAAGTCTGGAATGGATTTCCTAATGGATCAAAAAAAGTGACCATTACCTGATCTCTGTGACATGTGCACAAGTGGTCTGATTGTGAAGAAGAAAAACAACACACAGGCAGCCTCAGCCATCTGGGAAGATACGAGCAACCTTTGTCACCAAAGGCACCAAGTCACCACTGTGAATGTGAGACAAGACGTCTGTCACAGGAAATAAGAAATTCACTCTACCGGGTACATTATTGCAGTAGCAGCACTGACTTTTCTAAATCTCTTCCTAAATCATTGGTAAGGTCATTGACTGAAAATATTTTAGGAAATCTAGTCAGCCTGATTTGGGATATTGTTTCCCGTAAATACCTCTGTGACAGCCTTAATTTAAGAACTTTGTGTTTTTTGCTTCCTAAACTCTTCTCACTGCAGCCTTAACACAGTGGGGTGAGGGATGAGTGAGGAATAATCCAACAATATTATTTTATGCTGATGAGACTTTTCTATACAATATAAAAGGAGCAGGCACAGATGTTCACTTCCTCCACAAAGGCCAATTTTCCTTCCACTAGAGGTTATTTTGAATATGGATTATACAATCTAAATGCAGTTGTTCAGTATGTAAGACTCCATAATATCCTACAATTGAACCAACAGGTTAAGGCACTTTTCATCTGACTGCACTAAATTATTGATCCACTGGTTCCTTTTTCAGATTTTAAATCACCCGAACAGAAGGAAAAATAAAAGCATTAAGACTTTCCAGTCTCAGTGGGAAAATATATGTAGGTAGTTTGAGCCCCTACAGTAAAAATAATCACATAGGGTATCTTGCAGTAATCCATCTGATTTTGAATTAACCACTCAAAAAGCAGTTTATTTCAAAAATATATTTTTCACTTGCTTGAGAGTTGACTATATAAGCCCCATCTATCAATTCCTGCAGTTTGGGTATTACAGTATGAATAATATATGCCTTTGTCATGTGAATAAGATAACAGCCTTCACTCCTCAGTGCTCTACATTTCTTATTCCAAATGTGACATAAAATACGATTTTTCTCAAGTAGCTGAAAAGGAATTTAGAATAAATGAATTATGAGTACTTGAATGGAAATAGGCACTAATTTTGTAAGAAAAAACTAAAGAATACAAAGCAAAATATCAAGAATTATTATTAAATTCAGTGAGATGCTGAAAAAGGCCTAAAGATATAGCTGAAGAGTGGCATTTTCTCAAAAAACACACCTGAATACCTGCACATCTTTTTAAGCTACCATTTCAAAAGCTTCTTAAGCCCTCTTGAGCCTTTTTCAATAGACAAAAAGCAATGCACCCCTTGACAATCTACAGCTGTGAATTCAGATGGATTCAGTTCTGGTCACTTTGTCTTCTTTTCAAATTTTTTTGCTCTATTTCATTTATTATGGAGGCTCAGGTAATCTTCTCCAAAGCATCAGGGAACTGCATCTGTTTAAAACAGGTTCCAGGGCTGGGCAGAACAGGGATATCACCCAAAGCTCCTGAGCTCCTGGTCAGCAGAGCCAATGATTTCTGTTTCTGAAACAATTCAAAAATTACATTTAAATATCTGGTGTACTGTCCATAATGCAGCACCGTGGATCTGCCTGGATGCTGACTGCACTACACAGAGCTCTGGCAGCATAAACAACCATGAAAAATTATCAACTGACAAGAACCACTAATAAGGGATTATTTGGCACAAGACATGTGATTGAAATGTTCTCTGTGTATATGTTTGGCCTGTGGCCTCCCTCAGCCCATTTTCTTTATGTTCTTAAAAAAGTAAAACAAAGTCTTGGCTTTCCCATTTTTCACTACCCCAGACATAATACTTTCATTTCAGGACAAAAAGAAACTGGAATTTCATTGTCATGGAAGAGTCAGGAAGAAGCCCAGTACTTATTTGTTTTGGACCAGGAACTGTTTGTTTTTCTGACTTGTTTTTTCCAGGTTTTTAACATGTGGGCACACACAGTTATTTGGACTGTCACAACAACAGTTTAAGACATCTCTGTGTTTAATGTATGATGAAAGAGTAATAAAAAAAGACAGGAGTGGAAGAGCCGAACAATTACAGGAAAAATTACAAGGGTTCATGGTAGGAGGGAGACAGAAAAGAAGAAAACAAGACTCCACATAGAAACAAATGCAAGAAGCACTGAAAACCTTAGAATTGTCAAAATTCTCAAAAGTAAGCATTTGGATTTTTGTTTTAAAATGTGTATATATCTGAATTTCTAAAGACTTAAAAGAGTTAAATGAGGGTTTTCAGAGGGAAATGTATTTTCTGCTAATCCAAAACGATTTTCAAAATTATTTCTCTTTTCCTGTGCCTAAGAAAAACACAGTTTAGGATAACTCAGCAAAATTTTCTTGCTACCTTCTCCTCTGGTAAAATCAGCAATCTAACAACATAATTGATTCACACAGATGTAATCAGTATCTCTACAGACTTGCAACACCAAAGGACTTTCCAAAAGCCTTGGGCTGGTGGCCACAATGAGAAAGAAACCCAGCAGTTTAACAGCAATGGACACGGGCTTTTATTCTGTTATGGGAAAAGAAACGTCCTGATGTCAGACAGAGAATTCCCTCTTCAAGCCTTGGCTTGACCTTTAAAAACCACAAAGAACCTGCAGAAATGCCACGGATGGATAATGGTTAATGATGTTCACCAAAGCACAGTGACATCATCCTGAACCAAACAAAGTCACCCGCTCTCGCTCTCCTGCCATCCTCCTTAGAAATGGAAAGTCACAAGCACTAAAGCAGATGATAACATTTGTTTTAAAGGAAATGTTAATTGAAATTGGCATGCTGCTGCTCACAGCAAGGAACAGGACCCCAAGGGATCAGCAGAAAGGAAATGAAAAAAAAAAAGGTGAGTTTTGCCAGATGAGCGCTGACTCCCAGCCAACAATGGGGAGGGCTCCATGTCTGATAATCCATTTTTAAGTACAGTAAGATTAACTTTGATCTGAATAAAAAGCCATTTCTAAAGTGCAGGAAGGCTATTATCTGCTCTTCTAAGCATGTGAGTGGGAGGTGAAGAAAATAATAACATGAAATCTACATTTTCTTAATTATTTTTTTTAAGAGATACTGAGACCTGAATATCTCAAAATAAGAAGAAATAAAAGTATTCATTTTAATGCCTGCCATGTAATGCTTATCACTTAATCACTGCAAAGTGCTGTCAGGTTTAATTACAGTCTTCAGTGGCCCAGCAAGATGAATAAGTCATGAATCTTAACACCCAAATCCAAATCATGAAAGATAGCTTTCTCCTCCCCTCCCAGTGCATACTGGATCCCTCAGAAGAAAACAACATAGATTAACAACTGCTTCTAAACAGGACAACAAACGAACCTAAATTAATTCTTTGTTAAAAACTGTTTTTATAGCAGGGACCTAAGTTTATTTATGGGCATGAAATAACCTAAGTCAGCCTCACTCTGCATCAGTAATTGCTTAGTAAAGTAGGAGTTATCCAGGACTGGGGGGATCCTGCAAACGCCGAATGGCAGCTGGGAAGGAAAGATTCAGGTGTCAGTAACTGCAGTGACTGAGCAGAGAGACACAGCAACCTCAGAAAGCTCCTTGGAGCAGCCTGCCAAGCCCAGCACTCGCATGCCTATGATCAGGAGCTGTGGCACTCTTCCCAGGCATAAAACTCCAGGGGGAAGACCTCTTGCAAGTATTTTTCCCCTGCTATGCTCCATCTCACAGGCATACTGCTGGCATGAACAACCACTAAGCCTTCAGCTACTTCTTTCCCCAGGAGCTTGTTTATTCATGAGCACCTCGATGTTTATCTCAGGGCTCAATACAATCTAAAACGCACCAACACCTGAACGGTTTGAGCAATGGCACTTAAGAACCTGATCAATGACACATTTTTCACTGACTTCAAAGTACAACTTCAGATGAAAAGAAACACTATTCAGGGTATCCAGCAACTATTCTCTGATATTTTGAGGAACATGGTAATAATTTTTCTTCATTACAGTTTGGAGAATAGTTGCTGGCCTTTGGGAAATGACCTGGTGGGCAACCCTTACAGAATACAGGTCTCCATGCCCAGTTTTCTAAATAGATTTATTCACATCTCCAGACATGAGAAAAATCAATACAAGCACAAATTGAAGATTGTGTCAAAGTCACAGCCCCGTGGCAGCCACTCTTCATAGGGTTAGGTCCCTTGCCAAAAGAGATGGCCCTGGCAGCTGGACAATTCACTCTTTGTGCCACAGCGTCACCCCTTCCCCAAGCACTGTCATGTTTTACTGCTTCCAGAGGCCAATACAGCAGGAATGAATCTGATCCAGAATTCACAATATTCAGCAGGATGCCTTCACTTGTTTTAAACTGGCTACCAGGGAGACTTCTCCGACTTTTGTTTTCTCCTTTGCCCTTCTGCACTGTCTGAACAGAAATGCAAAACTGCTCTCTGTGCCTTCTTGTTCTCTTTTGGCTCTCACTGGGTCTATTCCTGTCTCTAGATCACATCTTGCTCCAATGATTGTGTGTGGGTTTGAAAGCTCCCTTCCCTCACTGCACTAAATAAATCTCCTTACAACTGGCATCACCTGAGCCATTCTGATTGACTTCGTCATTCACAGTGAATATGAAAATATGGTCATTATATAAATACACACACACACCACCTCCCAAAAAATACATGAGAATACTTAAACCTAAGCCAGTTAAAATCTTACATGTACAGAAAAATAAGCAAATTTATTGAAAGCATCAAAAATATCTAATTCCTCTGAATATCAATATATGATTTTTTTCTTGTATTCATTACATTCAAGTTGATTAGCAGTTCCAATGCCCATTGTTTAGAGAAGAGATAGGACATACTTCGCTGCAGCTCTTTTCTGACCTGAATGGGTTGTTGCATTTCAAATGTGAATACTCATTATTGTCTCTTTTCAGTTTTCAATTCAGCAGCCAAATGATGCTTTTAAGGAAAAGGAAAGCCTAAGGCCCATACTGAAAAAAATGGATGCATTAGAGCTATGGAAATAATTTATTCATACCCTAGTGTGCAAGAGCCACTCTCAGCCAGATATATGCGTGCGACAAAACTCTTTAGGAAATCAGCTTCTATTATAGAACATGTTTGGAAAGGTAAAGCTGATAACCTATCTGAAGTACATTCAATGGGCTTCTTCCTTTAAGCCTTCATAATTACAGCATTAAATTCTCTGCTTTTTAATGCATTAGACACACTGAGGACATAGGACACTCAATTAATGCTATATTGAAAGAAAAAAGCAAAATCTTCAGAAAAGAACTCAAGAGTAGAATTATATTCTACATACCTGTACTGAGTTCCTTTCTGAGAAATAAGAAGAAGAGGGAGAAACATTTGTAATGGAAAAGAGGATCACTTTCAGCAATATTAGGTCTGTTGACTGACACTTTTAAATACTACTTTTGATTATGTTTTATTGTTATGAATATTAAATGTGGCTCTGTAGAAAAATTAAAGTAGTTGATAGAAAAATCCCTAGCCCATCATTCTCAAAGTTACATTCCCACATACAGGAACCTAAGCTTTGATACAGGCACATAAATGGAAATTCCTCCCAGAGCAAGAACTAAGAGGCTCCTGATGCAGAATAATTAGAACCTTGGGGAAGAGACAGGTTGAGAATTCAAAAATCTGTATGAGTTTACATGGTTTCCAAAGAGATGTAAAGGTAAGGGTTCTTCTATCAGTATGCCTTCTAACATAGTGGAAACTCAGTATTTCCTACCTGCAATTGCCTGCAATGCATTTTATCACTGCCTTACCACCAACATTCATTTTTCTTTTTTATACTGTTCCGAGGGGAAACAGCAGTTTCTCTGGAAGACAGAAACAATTCATCCACAGAATACAGTGTATGATTCTGAGTACCTTGTTGAAAGACTGAAATTATCACAGCTCTCATGACCTTCCAGTGTAGGGGACAAGAAAAAAAGTACTATTCCAGAGGTCAGAACAAATGCTCGTGTGCATTTCAAAAATTCCATTTTAAAGTTCTGTTCTGAAAAAGAAGGGTTAACAGAGCAATATTTCTATTCTGTTTCTGGCACTTTCATTATGCCATCAAATATTATAGTGCCATTTTCTAATAGGAATTTCATCACATATTCAAATTGGTGAGCAGAGTCATTCAGCAGCCACAACAAATTGAGTTCAGCAGGCTTCATTTCAAGAACTACAATGGTGTCAAGTGGTCAGTCCTTCATTTTTAATTTCTGGTTATATGAGATGCAAATGCATGATCTCTCATTCTAACAGCCAGCCATGGCAAATAGTTACCATTACATTCCAACATGTCCTTAACTATGGGCAAACAACATTATCAAGCTGGGGATGGGGCAGTTCAAATCACAAAGACAAGACTTATTTTATTATGGAAATTTTCAATTTATTTTCCTCTTCATTTACCACAGTCATGTCTTCCTAATCAGAAAAGTAAATACCAGAGTTTGTACCTTGATCCAATGCAGAGAAATCCAATAGTTGCAAGAATTACTTCCCCCCCCACCCCTCCCCGCTTTACTTGAGAAGACCAAGTCATCTGTAGCACAACCAGTTCTGTGGATCTAAGCCTTAAATGCTGCTTAATAGTGAACCACAATGTCCTCCTATACACAGCCTGCAGTGACACCTGGCCAACAGATACCTGTGCTCTCTGTGCAGCACAGGGGTGCCAGGGATCCCTGCAAACACTGAACACCATCTCATGACGGTCAATGGAACTGGGGCCCAACACTCTCTGGAGTTCTGTGGATCTGCCGCCCCATTTGGATCAGGGAATGCTGGAACCTCACCAGTGACTGGCCCAATGAAATGAGTGAGCATACTGGCACCTCCTTGAGGCTTTGAGGGCACAACTGGGTCACTGGCACTTCTCAACAAGCAATGTGAAAACTTAATTAATCATTCAGTCCTTTAGCCAACAGCCAAGGGACTTCTTCAGTGATGTCAAATACTTTCTTTTATTTTAAGCTCCTTTAACTATCGACTAGGTCATTTTTATTTGTTGCTACCAAACAACTTCTGACATATCATATCTTAGAAGTGCAATCTTCTGTTTATACAGAAAAAGTGAAGCTGACACTCCTTCCTCTACTTAACTGGAAAAAAATCCAGACATTATAAATTAAGCTCCTGCTTCAAATGCTGATATGAAGCAATGCTGAAATTTGCTGTGAAAGAGTTCAAAACATGCAAGCTTAACATTTGCTTTCTGAGCTGGCCAGGTCAGTAAAATCTTTAATCATTATACATGTGCTAAGAAAATCAAGGTACAAAAGAAGAGATTCAGTGTGTGAACAAAGAAAATTCATTTAAACGCATGAATAATCATGAATACTATCTGGAATTTTATTATTACTTCTGTGTTGCACATCCATATTTTGATCTGGAAGTGCATCCTGCCCTACAGCAAGCCCTGCCTAAAGTCCTGATGAGCTGAAAACACTTGTTTGTATTGCCAGTGTGCCAAGCTATTGACCCATAGCACCTTGGGGTTGTGCTGATTTGGACAGAATAGCCTGAGGAACATGCTCACTTCAAATGCCAGGTCCATTTTGTTGTTTGCACATGGGAAGCTCTTCTGTGATATGAATTGGAATGATTGTAAAATCTATTGATATTTGTAAAAAATTTATGTTTATAAAATCTAATAGAATGCAAAGGAAAAAGATCCTTTGGCTTCATATTGGGATACTGTAGAAGGCAAGTGTGGTTAATTCTCATCGGCCCCATCAAAGTCACATATCTGCAATCTTACTTACATTAAATGTTGTAGCAGAGTTTACTTAAATTAGAAGGTTGCACATGACTGGATAAAATTAAAGAAGTCACTTCATGAGTTTTTAATTTCCTCTGTAGTGATTTAATTCTGAAGTAATTTGAAAGAATCCTCTCAGAATGTAATATCAAATTACAACAGAACCTGCTTATCTCTACCTAAGTTACCTTTCATTGACCAGTCTTCAGACTCCAGGCTCCTTTTTTAGTGTTCTAGTGAAATCCAAAATGCTTACTGAACAACGTCTAACTCTTTTCTTTCCTTCCAGAGTACACAATACACCCTTTACAGCAGAGTTCTGTTTAGCATTGGTCTCCGTCCCATATCACACTAAAGATAAACATTATTGTTTGGGAGTCAGCCACCCCACATTTGTTCACCCACGATGTATCCTCAGCAAATGTCTGAATGAAGAAACAGACATTGCTTTCTCATTTACACTATTCTAGCCTGGATGAGGTCCTCCCACCTCGCCTCCAGGCCACTGCCAGGACCCTGAAGAAGCTCTGTGCAACATTGCTAATTCATGCAACATCAACACAAAACTCAATCCCAACTTCACGCTGGATAAATTACGAGTGATGGAAAGAATTTCAATAGGTTGCCCAGGGGAAGCGGAATATTTATTTCAGCAGTGCTCCAATTTCCAAATCGTCCTAACTAAGCTGGTTGTCAACACAAAAAGATTACACTGCTGGTTCATTGCTGTTCCAGCAGATGGTGAGGACCTGTAAAAGCCGAATGCACTGCCACTTTGCTGTTCTAACAAATTAAAACTGCAGCCTTGAAAAGTTAATTTGTTCAACAGCAATAACAAATGTGAAGTTTAGGCCCTTGATAACTGTACACACATGCACATATATAATTTTGTGAGCACTTATTCCAACTTCTGAGAAACTCAGAGCTGTGAAATAGCTTTTCTGTGAAGATTTTTGATTTTGTTTTTAAACATAATCTAGATAACCAGTCATAGTTCATTTATCATTTCAATATAAAGTCACCATAACTGCAAATATCTTCATGTTCTGGCATGACACACTAAAGCTCCAGAAAGGCTTCCAACAAAAACATAAAATGGGTTGTGAACAGCTAATTAAGTGTGATAGCCAGCCTTGTGAAAGAGAGAGAGCTATCTTTGGATGCTTTACATCATTATAGCTCTCTCTGGAATAATATTCTTAGGAATAAGAGAAGATTTCACTCCCTGTCCCAAACCCCCAAAACATCCAAAGACAACAATGTTCAGTGACATAACTCGGACTTCATCTCTTACTGTCTTAAAATCATAACCAGGTTACCTACTGCCATTATTCCAGAAATGGTTGCGCTATGGCTGGACCCATTGCAGTATTCTCACTGACTGACACTAACCAAGGATGATTTCTGACCAGGTCACAGACTACAGCTATTTTTCTTACAAATACTGCATCTCTTACAACATCTACACATCATAAAACATCATCTGAAATGGTTTGTTGTAAGTATGGACACTCCTGGTGAAACAAACAATTATTATCCACATTTTGCAGATGAAGCAGAAGGATGCTGAGTTTGGTTTGGGGTCTGAGGCATTTTTATTTTTTTGGGTTTTTTTGTTTGTTTTTTTTTTTTAACATGGTTGGTTGGTTTATTGTTTGGTGGGGGGGGGTTGGTGGATTTTTGTTTGTTTGTTTGTTTTAAGCAGCATTTGAATGCCTTCCGGCTCCACAAAACAATAGCAAGCACTTCATTAAACACTCCTGTTTTCATGAGCAAGTTTAAAACACTCTGAATCAAGGCAGATGTTCTTTAACTAAGATGCTTTTGGAAATAAACTTTATGCCTCAGAGCACTAAGCAGATTCATACTTCGAAATATGGGCTCTGGGAGTACCAGAAGGTCGCCCCAGAAGTTGCCAGCAGCACAGGGAAATGAACCAGAGATTCAGCAGTCTGCCCTCACTGCGCTGAGACAGACAGACTCTCTCACTGTCTGATCCCCACCCACTGAATTCTCAAGGCCTTCTTCATCTGCTCTCCTCTCTTACCCTGTCCTGCTCCAAAACCGCCCACTTCACCTTCACATATGCCCTTGTTACCTATGAACAAATCCTCACTTCATGCCTTATCACATCTTTCCTCATTGTTTATCTTTCTGTAGCCAAAAGTGCCATGGAACTTGCTCAGCATTCCTTTGTGTTTGCACAGCCTCTAGAAAACCCCTCACTGACTCACTCGGGGGTTTCCTTGGTTACTATGGAGATAGAAGTAACAGCAAAAGGATTTGGGATGGAGAAGTCTCATAAGAAAGATACACACCTATAAAAATTACATCACACTGTCTAGACCCTTTGAACTCAATGCAACAGACTGATTGAGGTTATGTTTCTTCATTGGCTTAGTTAACAAGGAAGGAAATCAAAATTTTCCTCCCTGATGCACCTGGCAACACTCTATTGAATGTCCAAGCTGAAACTCTACTGAGGTAGAAAATGAGGATAGGAAAGAAGATTCAAGATTGCTTGTGTAGTGAGGGAGGTTTATCAAGGTTTACAAATATCCAATTAGCACATTATAAACTGTTAACTTAGATTGATGCTACTATTTGGGCTTGATTTAAAAACCTGCATGGATTTACCAGACTTACTGGCTTGTAAATATCCATCCCTGTGAGATACTTCACCCACTGGCACAAGAATTTCTTCAGCTGCTCTTGCTGCTCTGTTCTACATTTCCTCCCTCTATTGCAGTTCCAAAACTCTTCTCTTACACTGCCTGGCAGAGTTAATCCCAGCTATTTAACCTTACAGAGCAATATTGCACAAGGCAAGAGGGAAATATACAAAAGCTCATCATTAGAAACAGAAACAAAATACAAAAAATTTCACAAGTCAAAGAGAACATGACTGCTATAGTAGCCATACATACATTCATTCACAAAATTAAATATCTATTTTGTGCATACAGAAAATAGACATACAGCTCACTGCACCCACAAAACCAAGACGCCTACCTCGATAACTGCTATCAGCAGTTTAGGTAAATAAAAGTTTTCCACACAGATGATAAGATTTCCTAAAATGAGGGACTATACAAGGAAATCAATGTTCAAAAATCAAGCCCAGCATGCTTGGGGCTGAACCAGAATCATGCAAAACCATGATTTAGGTCTGTGTGTAGAAGCACCTACTCACAGCTGCTCTTGCTGGTGGGTACGGTTTGATTTCACCATCTATTTCACAAACACTGACAAAAGGGGTTTTTTTTGCATATAAATATTCATAAGGTGCAAATTAGTGGTTTCACAGCTCTTTTCCCTTTCTTTTCCTCCCACAGTCTGCTACAATAAAACCTCATTTCACAGAATCACAGTCAAATGTAAGCAAGGTCTCTCCCTTACACTCAAGCGCATCATCCCTCGAGATTATTTAAGATACTGATTATTAAATTATTTCTGATGTCTCTGAAGCAGGACATGCAGGTGTTGATACTGACTGTCAGTTGGAGAAAATAATTGGAAATCCCAAAATATTTGGAAAAAAAGGCTGAGAGATTATCCCAATGGCCAGTTTAAAAGCTGCAAAGTTAACAAAGGTTAATCACACACAGCAGGTCCTTCTTGAAATCACCTATCTCAATAGTATGAGCTTCACACAGCACCCTGGCAACAAATCATATTTGTTTTACCAAAAGAGAGGTGTAGCATGGAAATCACTGGTTTGTTTTGTGGGAGGAAAACAGTTTCAAGAAAACAAACAAACAAACAAACAAGCAAATACTTCTTTTTAAGCAAGTTACTTTAAAAAAAAACCATCAATGAAGGTAATATAAAATATACAGGTCCAGTCCAGAGTCCTGACTCCCACAAAGCCTCTGTATTTGCAAACACTGATTCCTAGTCCCACAATTTATCTTCCTTAAAAGTTTATTTGACCTAAAGAGTAGAGCTCATTAACTGAGCATTGATGTCAGAAAACTCACACAGAACAGATCACACGGTGAGGAAATCCATCCTGATCTCAGGACTGAAGAAACATCACCTGCAGCTGAAGTCATTGCATTTTTATTTTTTTTTTTTAATAAATACTGGTAAGTTTTGAGGGGGAAAAAAAGTTTCTTTTTAAAATGGAAAAGAGAGGTTTCAGTCCCAGACTCCTAAATTAATAGCATTTAAGTATTTAATCTGAACACTGAAGAGATGAATCCATATCATTTGCTGGTACACAGTAAGCACATGCATGGAAGCTGATCTGCTTACAGCACTGCTGCGTTTCTTACAAGGATAAAAAGGATTCTTAAGGGAAATTCCACTTTGCAGTCCCTCCTCAGCCATCAGACAACACTTGGAACGTCAGAACCACAGGGGGCAGAGGACACCACTGCAGGGAACTTTCCACTGACTGTCTCAGCCGTGAGATGTTCTAGGGGATTGTGGTATTTTGGTTTACATGCACTAGAAGAAATGAGTAGAACATTTGCCTGTTTTCCATTGTTTTCCTTTCTTCTCTTCCTCAACATTTGTTTTCTCCATCATCTGATATCATTGCACACACAGGAAAAGCTAAATATTTACAGCAGCTCAAGCAGACACAGCAAATCCCTTTAACAATTCCTCTGGGAAATCCGTCTCTGATTCAGTTTTCAAGGAACCACAAGACAAGTATTTTTTCCTACAAATGAAGATGGCACTACAGTTTCACATTGAGACTATCTTCCCCCAATTTCAAAGCCAATGCCTGCATATACAAATTCAATTTGCTGTCCTCTTTTATTCCAATAAATGGAGCTTTACCAATGGATCTAAGCAGAAATGTCATCAGTGTTTGAGTGATTGCTGGATATCGTTTATGTGATATGAATGAGCACTGAATGAATTGGCAAACTAATCTGCAAATGACTTTATTACCTTGAACAGATTTAAGCTACTCCATGTCAAACTATGGCTTATTGTTATACAACTTTGATCACTGGCTAAATGTACAAAGCCTGCAATATACAAACCATCAGAAATTATCTTTATAAAAATAAGATTAGTGAGTAATAAGAACAAGGTGGTTGCTGGAGATATTGTTGACATTTTGATATTAAAGCCAGAAATTGTTATGAAATTGAGTTGAAACGTGCTATAACAGAGAGAAAAAGGTGATCATCAATAAATTTCATTTATTGGAGCACTCTGTTATTGACACTTTATAAAATCAGAGATCATGAGACTGTTGCTTTCCACAAGTTTGACTCGGAGTAAGATCATTTAATAGCATACTGAGAAAAGGGAACCAGCTGGAAGTTACAGTGAGTGAAGTATTTTCTCATTGAAGTTTTAAAATATTTTATGCTAATTCTTCCCCTCTTCCCACAGAGATTTAGGAATGTGCTTCAGGGACAAGCATAAACCTGTTCTTTCAGCCCCACTTGTTAGGGCAGTGCACAAGGCAGAGGGCACAGAAGGATGAATGCCCTGAATGGTATGAGGATGTGGGACTGAAGATGTGAAAAGAAGCTTGGAAGGAACCATTTAGCACCCAGCTCTCTCTGCTACTCTGTCTTCTCCAAGCACCCTGACTGCAGGAGCTGAACATCACAGTTCTGAGTTAAAATTGTAACCCTCTGTGAGATGCAAAACAATAGTCCATGTTCCATTGTCAAATTTCTCTACTACTTTATTGCTTCCTAGCCAGTCTAAAGCAAAGCACAGCTCACTGCATTTTTGACCTGTTAGCTAAAGCACCAGTTAAGGTGCTCATAATTTGCTCATTTATTAAATACATCTTATGCCTGTTTCTAACAGTAGGATATCCAAGAAAACATTGCTATCTACACAAAGGAATTCACTATTCAAACACATATTCTGAATAGCTTCCCAGCCTCTATAATTTCCTTACTTGCAGCATTCTGCAGTTGAAACATTTCCAGTAACCAAATGTTGCATTTCATCTTTCTTAATCTATTCCCAATAGAACCATCATAATTTACAAGAAGTAACTCTGAATGGCAGATTTCTGAGGCAAACACATGATTTATGATTTAGCTTTAAAAAGACCTCTTACATTTAACATTCAAACTCCTGTCAAACACTCTTGTAAGTCGACACACACTGATTGGGACTGCTGGAGTCATGTGAAAATGACTGATAACTAACATGCCAAGGCATTCCTTTTGTTTGGGAGGATTACTCATGCAGTTCTGAGGTAACTGGCTTGTGCCCACCCACCAGCCTCATCACCAGCTGCTTTCCCATAGAAGATTCCCAGCCACAAGGAGAAATGTTTCATTTGAATCACACAGTTGCTCCACTGGACAAAACTAAATCAAGATCCTCACAAGTAAAATTGGCTCAGTAGCATTCACAGCATCATTACATATTTTATCTTTACATACACACTTTGATAGCCCACTGAACTTGCACCTCTCATCATCCCAGAAATATTTGAATAAATGTTTCCTTCAATAAACATTATATTTGGAGCTTTTTATTTCTTCTTTTCACATGATAAATAGGTTCATGTATCATAATTAACTCTTTCATTCTTCTTGTACAGAATATACAATCATATTTATTCCCATAAGCTTTGCTTACATGACTATACTACCACAGCATAAACTTCTGCATGTTTTTTAACACACACATACAGGACAAGAGTATGAAATAGAACTTTTTATATTATTCTGATGACATTCACTGATGATCACATAATGAAATGTGACCCTATTTAAATAATTTATCAAAGAAAAGGATAACTTATAAAAATGAATATTGACCTAAAAAGGCTAATTCACCTCATTGCATGTAGGGGAAATAAATCTTCAGCTTAATGTACGTTAGAAAATCTTTCTTTTTTTCTGTGGTTGAGATGAATCTTTTTTTTTTTCATGCTAGGTTTCTTTTACAGTTTTGCATTCTACCTTATGACACAGGTAAGCAAATGAAGTGTGCAGGCAGAGCTGTATTGACTGAGCTGCTCACCCACGACCCTGCCAGGCTGGCTCCCAGGGCAGCAAACACAACGAAACCCTTCCCCACCAGCACAGCCAAAGCCAGCCCACACTCTCCCTGAGTTCTGGATGGCTTTGCACTAGGACTGTGCTATGCTTTGGGACATCAAATTTTGTTTTACACATCTTTCAGAAAGCTCCTGTCTAATTCTAGCTGTGTGATACCATCAGAACTTGGCCCTTCTTTTATGACAAACTAATTACAAAAAGAGTTTTCATGTCTAAACTGTAAAGTAGTCTGCAGGAAATTAGCTGTAAAAGAGACAGGAGGCTTTTGTGGCACCACTGAAAGCTTATGAAAAATAAATTACAGAAGAAACATTTTTAATAGACAGTCTTAATGTTTTTATTGGTGAGAATGCTGAAGTGGCTGCCAATTCAACTTTGCATCCAAATTGTCAAACATAATTGCTTGTATATGTGACATAATAAAAATCTCCATTGTAAAAGTCTTAAGAACGCTAAGTAATATAACACTGGCTTTTACAGCATTAAAAAGAAATAACAGACTTGTGTCCAGTTATTGTATTTAGAGAAATGCAGAAAATCCATTAGATTTCAAAGACAGACAAATTGTTAAATGGCTTTTGCCACTTTGATCTGCACAAAAGACAGAAATCATTCCTTGGGAACATTTTCAATTTAAACTTGTCTCCTTAAAATATGCTTTTCAAAGTGTGCATTAAAATAAAAGCTATATTCAAATGCAAACACTCAACTAATAATTTCTCCATGTTGATAATTGTATTAATCGGGCAGTAATCTGTGCATCTGCGATATTGCTGTGACCTCTTCAGCTGAAAGCAACTTCTAACAGGCACTCTGAAAATTCAAGAGTCATTGACTTGAGAGCAAGAAGGTTCTATTTACAAAGAAACATGTTCAGCTGGTAAACAGGAAGAAAGAATTCAAGATAATCTGAAAGATGAAGCAAACAAACTAGAATCAATTGAGGCATAATAAGAAAATGGAGCAGTGAAAACAATTTAAATGGTTCTCCTGCTGCCACAACCCATCCAAGATGAAAGTTTAACTTCTTTCCTTAAGCAGAGAGAAGTCCTTTCCTAAACTTTCAGTGTAACAGCAGCACATCTGGAAACTTAGCAAGAGCATAGTCTGTTTCCAAGGGGAGAGTCAGACAGGCAAAACCAAAACTGCCACAAGGTATACCTGCCACAAGTAAACTGGAAAAAACTCTGGAAGGTAATGTCAGTGTTGACAGAAAATAACTAAAGGAAAAACAGGTTAGAAAGTGTGAAGGTTGTGGCGGAGTTTGAAGCTTCTTAAATACAATCTTTACCAAGGCAAGACCCCCTTTGACAG
The DNA here is from genome assembly GCA_013397795.1 of Orthonyx spaldingii. Classification (NCBI taxonomy): domain Eukaryota; kingdom Metazoa; phylum Chordata; class Aves; order Passeriformes; family Orthonychidae; genus Orthonyx; species Orthonyx spaldingii. The sequence continues at coordinate 800,757 of VZTJ01005473.1, forward strand.
TCCCAGGAAAAACGAGGAGTAAGACACAGATGATGTCCTCACTCACGTCCCTAAACTGGAAATCAGCATAAGGAACAATAGGTAAAATAAAAGAGAAATTTCACTTTTTTTTTTTTAACTGAAAGAAAAAGCTGCTGAAGAAGCAGTGAGCAGGACAAGGATAGCCTGATACTTCATCATACTTTGAAAATACAGCCTTATTTAAGCATTTCATTTATATTTGCTCTTTAGAAAATAAATCCCACATGTCAGCCTTTATGTCTTCTACAGAAAACAATCCATTCCTCATAAAAACAAGTAATGTCCTCACAGCACACAGAGCTGTGACATCATTTTGAAAAGCAGTATTCTATCCGCAAGTAACTGCCACACAACACTCCAAGAGTCCTCAACAGTTAGTCTTTGAAGGGAAAGAGAGCACAAGACTCATAACACTTAATATTTAAGAATGTAACTTGGTTTACCTGGGAAGCAAATCCAAGGAAGTTACATCAGACTGCCAGCATCAGTGTAAGAGCTCATTTCCATCTAGAGTGCCCCCGACTCCTTTTCCTCTGCAATAGTAAAGACATGAAGAAAAAAAATCAGGTAAATGTTACAAAATCACATGCTTATAAAAACAGCAGCCACTCCTAATTAAGATGAAACTAGAGAAAAATGAGTTATTATTCACTAAACCATGTCCACCTTCAGGAGCTTTTTCTTTTGAATCCTGATCTGGTACTGCCTGCCACATAGGAGCAAATTTGGAGACCTAAATTAAGACAGAATTCAAGAACAGATGCAACAAGCAGTATGCAGGAGCAGTTATTTTTTTTATTATAAAAAGATATAAATAGAAATTAAACATATATGAGAATTGCCTTCTGGACACTACTGGACTGTACCATCATTGGTTTATTACTTGCTTGTATATATAACCATTATTCTTAGAAAGATCTTAACTTCCCTCTGTGCCAGCTATTATCAAATTCCAGCAGCTCATCTCCTCTCCTGTGTCTGGATTTGATTTCCTACTTCCTTGAAGTGCTACTATCTTCCCTCCAAACGAGAGGGGGGAAAAGAGAAAGAAACAATCAATACAAGGTGCAGGTTTCAAGCAGGGCTTCACAGTATCTGAGTGGTCAAACTGGACAGGGATGCAGCTTGAAGGATTCATAAAGTTAATGGATCAGCTGTACCTCTGTCACAGAAAAAAGCCAACCCCAACAGCCAAAACTCCACACTGGGCAGATGGGCTGAATTTGAAACCTCTGTGGCTGTTGTCATCTGCAAGTCCACACCTTGAATTCTATCACACTTTTTTTTTTTTAAATGCTTATGACAAACCTAAAGGAAGCTACAAAACTCTTGCCTGCCCTCTAATGCTTAAAAATCAAACACAAAACTTGGGCAGTGGCACCCTCCCTGCCCCACAGGCCCCTCTTTACTGGTGCTCCTGGCCCATCATCGTTCCCTCAACAGGAGAAATATTTGCTTCCCTTAGTCAGTCTCACCCAGGCAGATCTCAAAAGCCTGAAAGCTTCTCCATGCCAGTCCTTACCCAAATGTTGCCTTTTCCAGCCTCCTTTATATCTGGTAGAGGAAGTCCTGTCCTTAAGTTTTGCAGTTTAAATATTTGAACAAAGGTATTGTATTCTCTTCACACTCATAACTTCTATTCTCAACCTGTATCTATCACACTGCTCATTAATCAGCCCTGGTGATTTGCATGTCTTAGTTCTGAATGAAAGCAAAAAACTTCTATGAGGAAAAGAATTTTAAAGCTGTAGAGCATAGTTAAAGCCATAAAACCTACCAATACTCAATTTCTGCAAATGGCAATTTCCTCAAAACTGGCCTCTTTAACAATTTCGTCCTTTCAAAATACTTCTTTGCTCAAAACCTGGCCAAGCCCAAGGGGGTTTTTTTCCTTATGGCTATTTAAATCCCAGCCCCTTGTCAACGTGGCTCTTCAAAAGAATAAATAAATAAATAAATAAATAAATAAATAAGTAAATAAATAAATAAAATAAATAAATAAAATAAATAAAATAAATAAATAAATCTAGTGCTATACTCCAGATGATTTCAGCACAAAGCTGCAGAATGGAGTAGCAGGAAAACTGATCCTACACATACTGGGAAAAGATGTGAGAGTTACCTAATATTTCAGGAGACATCTTGTTGTTTCCTGGGACTGCTCACTTCCCTGGGTTGATTTCTCAGCTGAGAGCAGAACAAGGCTCCCAGAACCTCACACAACAGGTTTCTCACAGGAACTCTTTTTGTGGAAAGTCTTTTAGACCTTAAGAACTATGTAAAAAACTTCAAGTCCATCTCTCCTTTGCTCAGCAGAGACAACAGTGCCTTCTAACTAAAATCAGAAACACTGCAAAATATCTACTTAAAAATAGCACAGTACATTTGTATGCCAATAAAGCTATACTTCCTTTACACTCTAAATTAACAAGGGAGTATTGTACTGAAAGGAGGATTTTCCCACTCTTCTAATAAGAAAAAGAATATTATGAACTTCAAATTTTGCATGAGGACAACATGGCATCATTAGCATGAGTTATATATGAAACGAACATATTCTAAATGAAATAAACAGGAGAAAAGCTGAAAGGAAAATGATGGGGTTTACCCGATGGAGAGCTGTGCAGTACACAGGGATGTGTGCAGAGAAGAGCTGGGGCACATCCTGCTACGAGGCCATTAGGAGAAAGTAAAGGAACAGCAGCCTGTTCTCCAGCAGCAGGCATGGCAAGCAGCCCCTTCACTCTGGTGTTAATAATGCTCTAGAGAACTGCAGAAGACATACAGAAAATCAAGATTTTAACTGGAACAGACAAAGAAATAATGAAAATGAACTCAGACACTTACAAAGCAGAATTGAACAGACAGGGAAATGAAATGGAAAGAGGAAATTCAAAATTATCATGCAGGGCACCTTTGGATAACTAAACATTTAAGTGCTATCCTGATGAGCAGAAACTTCATTAATCTTTCCTGACAAGTGACTTGCAAGAAACAAAGTTGTGGCAATATTTCTGCTACTAAAGGAAACTTCCATGAACAGCAGTGGCTGCAACTAAACCAATACGACATACTCACCAAGAACACAATAAAATTGCTTAAAGCAATTGCAAACATAAATCTCTCTCCTGCAATGTTATTTTCTCCCCCAGTGCTGAGCTTTATGGGGCATGCCATCAAAGGGAGCACTGCTGCAGTGCCGCTGACCCCAGCAGAGCTGCTCTGAAACTGCGTGACCACCCCTCCACCAGGGTCTGTTTGCCCCTTTAATAAAGTATTCTCCTCCCTCAGAAATCAGGTGCTGGTCCAAAACCAGAAAAGAGTTTTCATTTCTTTTCAACCACAAAAAAACACCTACGTGTGTTCTGAAATGTTTTCTCTACCTTGGCACTTTGTCTTCCCTTAGCCGAGCACTCCAAGATGGGGCTGCCTGAGGAAACCTTGTCACTCAGCACTTTGAGGGTGACACTGCCTCTTAACCTTCCTCTTCCACCTCCATAAAACAGACCAGATGGTTTTAAGGCAAAACCTGCAGCCTGTTCTGAATGCTTGGGCTTCTCCTTGACCTTGCCACCAGTGGGAAGGAAGAATGGATGGCACGGAGAAAAAGTCAACGTGGCTCAGAGAACAAGGCCAAAACCAGTTTCATGCCCTCCTTTCCCGTGACAAAGGACAAATCTGACTGTAAAATTGTGAAAAAACTGGTTAGCTCCAGAATTAAGTCACTAAAAGTTGTCTCACCTTTCTACATCAGAGGCAAAGTTCTTCTGGACAAACCACTCTGCTCATGTCATAAAATGAAAGTAGGAGCTGGCCTCTCCTCTATGTAACAAAGCGACAAAAAAATAAAATATTTCTTTCATGGAAATGCACACAATTTGATTGCAGTGACACTGATTTGTGCAAAAGCTTATCTGCTTTCTTGTTTCTTCCATGTCAAGACAGTTTGTTTTCTTGCCTTAGAGCCATCTCCTTGCTATCAGAGAAACAGGGATCTGGAGGAGAGAGCAGAGTCCTGCCCAGAGGCAAGAGAAGCCAAGATATTGTTAGAAGTGAGCCCTTCTTCAGGTTTTTGCAACATTTGGGACCCATACTGATGTGAGTTCTCATTTTTATTGTTGCAGTGATATTATTATTCCCTTATGGGAAGACTTCTGAGCTTCAAACCACCCCTTGGTTTCATTAAATGGACCTTCCCTTCTCAGTGTGCACCTCAGAGAAGGTAAAGTTAATATCCACACTCCCTAACGATGTGACAGGATTTTCTGTTCTGGAAAGGAGGTGCTCTATCAGTCCTATTTTGGGTCACTCCTTCGGTAACTAGGGCACCCTGAATATATTCCTGTCCCTTTCCCCCTCATGACCCCTAAAGGAGAAACAAGGAAGAGGTTTCCTGCAGAACCCCTCACTCCTTAAAAATCAAGTTCACTTTTGTTTTTCCAGATTAAACTTCTTTTTTAGGAGATAAATCCTACCTCTCAGAAGACCACACCTGAGACAGTATGGCAAGAGGCCAGTTGTCCCATGCTTGTCCCTCATAAACTACAAAAGTGTGTTTTATATTAGAGTTTTAAATGCAATAGCAATTCCAATTCTGTATCCTACAGATCTTATACACCACGTCAAAATACAAACAACCTGGAGAGCAGGAGGATCTGAGTTTTCTCTTAGATTTAGTATAAAAGCCTAATATTGAGTGGTTTTGCAGGCAACTCAGAAGGGGGGAAACTACAGAAGAATCATTTTATTTTGTTTTTTTAATGAAATCAAAAGACAACAAACCTTCAAATTGAGACACAGTGTAACAACACTGCCCATAGAGAGAAGAACCAACAGCTGCAGGCACCCATCCACTGCTACTTTCTTACGACATGAGCATTTTAACTGCATCAGAAGTGGGATCTATCTAACTATCAACACAAGTAGCAGGACATAGTGCCCATCTCAAGCGAGAAAAAAATCAACCTCTTAATACACCCAGAAAAAAGTGCTTGAACAAAATATAGGTTTTCCTCCTTATAAGTATAGATTTTTACTTTGTGAAAAGCAAGGTCAGAATTGTGGGTGTTGCTTTAGGAGGAAAAGAATCTAATTAGAACATATTTTTTATTGAATTAAGTGCAAGGCAGAGCAGTTCATTTAATTCAATAAATGCAACAATAAAGAGAGCTCCAAATACCAGATCTTTGTAACAGCAGTGTTTAGGTTCACCCCTCACATTAGCAGGTGGAAGACAAATCAATCACAAACTGAGAAACACTTGAGCAGGGCTGACTCCAGGAAACCGAGGGCAGCAGCACAAGCACACGTTACACATTCTGCAAGGTTAAATTAATGTAAAGCAAATTCCTCAAGTTATGTAAATAAATTATAGTAATGTTGTCTGACAGCTCATATTAAGTGAGATTAATTCCACAAGCATAAAATATGCAGGGGACTTCACGTCCTCACGTATCCCCGTTCATCTTACGGCAACCAGGCAAACCTTCAGACCCAAGCAAGGTGCTGCAGCCTAGAAGTCACAGCAGCAAGTCCAAAAGGTGCCTGCTCAGCAGGGCAGGGCTCTTGGATGGCTCTGGAAAAGGTCGTTCCCGAGGCTGAGCCCAGTGGGTCACACACTGCAGATCACCCAGTGCCTGCCTGCAGCGCTGGCCAGGGAGGGACACCCCGAGCTCTACAGAGCTGCTGGAAAGGGGAGAACCTTGAGAAGTGAAGCAGAGACCTCTCGGCCTCTGAGAGAGCTGAAAACTGACCAGCAGGGAGGTTTGTAAGCTGTCCAATCTGCGAGCAGACTAACCAGAGAGCTTCTAGATAATTCAGAGGAAAAGGAACTGGGTTTGCAAAATTTAAGGTCTCACTCTCCCTCAAGCCTTTTTTTTTTTTTTT
>VZTJ01005473.1:806669-930762 GCA_013397795.1 Orthonyx spaldingii
TTTTTTTTTTAAACCCATCTTCTCTCACAATCAAGATCTCAAACACAGCCAGCAAAAAATCCACCAGGAAATACCAGCAGAGGATCACTCCTCCATAATTAACATTGATATCTCCATTCTTCTCTAACATTGTGAAAATCTTCCTGACCCAAGTGAAACTCTTTCCTCTTCAGGGAAAATGACACAATTCCATCAAAGCCACTATTAAAGGATTAATCTTTTGTCCTATTCACCCCCTTCAGATGGGCTTGGTATCCAGTTTCTGGAAGGTTCATTCTCTGAATCTGCTTTTACACACAAAAGAATGTATTTCTGTAGTGAAAACAAAGCAGCACACAGACACATATACCCACACTGCTACAGCAAAAGGAGAGCAACTCAGTGAACTCTGGGCTTTTGAAAATCAGCCCTCACCATTTTACCATTAAAAAGAATCCCAAAAGTACTGAAAAATAGATTTTATTCTAGTGATTGTGTGTAATAGTATTCGGTTTATAGACCAATATATAGAGGAAAATACTTTCATTAAAGGCAGACTAAATATAAAAAAGGTTTGTTTGGAAACCTCAAAGTAACTGTAGCTGTGGATCACAAGAAAACTAAAGATGTGGAGACACTGAAAACAGCACTCTGTCCAAAACCATAAGCCATTCATTCCACAATATATTACCATTAGATTAAAACTGACTTTATCCATCTATTCTGTGATCTTTTTGCAGGCATGGCTCAACTCTAGCAAGCGAAATAATTCTGCTCCTGTTAGGTTAAATCTTACTTCTTAATCTTCCTTTCAAATTTCATCTTAAATTTCCTGCTTTCAAGTATCAAGCCAAATTGATTTGATGCTTAATGCTTGACAAATAAATAATGAGCCTTTGAATTAGCCCACGTGTGATAAGGCAATGATCCCATTATTTCAAACATTCTTATAATCAGGCAATGATTAAATTATTTCTAATGTCCTCAACATGAATTCAAAAATACACTAAAGAGATCTTTAACAAAGCTCCCCACCATGTTTTTTTATTAAATGCTCTTAATTTGAGTATTTTATCACATGATTACCCTAGCTGGGCCATAAGAGCTTATTTTAATGAGAATGGGAAGAGCTCAAACAGTGGGTGTTCTGCATATCTCTTTGACATCTTTACAACCATTTGCCATTTGGAGTGTGATTAGCTGAATAGCAACTATTAGGAAGGTTGATTAATACTTTTTAAATATGTCACATCTTGGATAGCACTCAGCTTATTTTTTGGGGGAACAGACTGAAACAAAGGCTGCCACTGTCTCCACCCAAGGACACAGCACATTGCAATGTGGGCAACAAAGAAAAGACCTCACACCCAGCTCGCTCCCAGCAGCACTGACATTTCTATTTACAGAGACCTGGATTCATATATGATACCCAAGGACTTGATTTAATTAATATCATGTCCACATTAGAAGCAAGAGCACGATTCCAGTTAAAGAAATGGTGTAGGCAGCATAGTTTCAATGGGTGCCTCCAGGAGATTGCTATTGATAGCAGGCACCTATAAAAGTGCTAATAATCAACATGAAATGCCATCTGACATCCTATTTTTTAAAAAAAAGTTTTTAAAAATCCCAACATATTGAGCTTGCAGAACAAAGAAGTGCATTAAAAGCACTGATAAGGGTATTAAAAGGCAATATTTGATGTATGCCTATCTAGTACATTAATATTGAATCTGGCTGTGATATGAGCTGCACTAGTTAAAATTACATATTTCTCTTTTTCCTTGAATCAGAGGAGGCAGTTACAGGAAAAATCAATATCTAAAGCTTACAAAGCCAAAAATCTTCTTTCAGCACTAAGATATCATAGTGATAAAGGCCATGAAATAAAGGTCAGAATATATAGAACAGTCATTAGATGCAGAGAGACATTTGTAACACACACTGAAATTAGTAATGCCTTGCTCCTGCAGAGGTTTACCCGAAGAGCTGCCCTGCCAGCACAACACACCCTCTGCTCTCCATGAGCCCACAGGGATGCAGAACGTGCCAAAAGTGAGGAGACTTTCCTGGACTGTGTGCCGTGATTGTGGGAAAGAAGTGGGGAGAACTGCACTGCTGGCACTGAAAACAAGTAAGCACAGCTTTCTGTCATCCATGCTACTGTTCACCCCTAGGGCTAACCATCACCCAAGTGAAAATACCCCTCCAGAGGAACTTTAGGATGCTTCAAGTCTCTGTAGGTGGCAAAAGAAATAGTTGAAGGCTTCAGAGTTCACCAGGAGTTTCTGAGTTAGTGCAGCCCTTTGCAAACAGGTAAGAGACAAAATTGTTTCAAGACGTGGGGATGGATGAAGTGATATGGAGCCAGAAAATCATATCTTAATGTGCTTTTCCACTGGCTATAGCTCATGCCCAGCACGGAAAAGGAACAAGCTGGAGAAATCAGAGAACTGGCACTACTGATGTTTCTGTGAGGAAGGTGTCAGTGTGAACTGCCTGCAAGCTCCTCTATGCCTGCAGTTTGCCCTGGTGTGCCTTCATGTTTAAGGAGAAAGGGGCAGAAAGCAAGACTGGAAGGAGGCCTGGAGGAAAAGGTGAAAAGGAAATGGAATAAGAAACAGATCAATGCAAAGGGGAAGAGTGTTAAGACAGAGATCAGCATGTGCAAGCTAAGTGGGTAAAGAGGAATAAAAGGAAACAGGAAAATGCAGCAAAACCTATTCATAACTATCACCAATGTCTTGTATTTCCTGTCTGAGGACTACAGAGCAGGAGGGAAAGGAAGCATTCCCTAGGAACTTGCCTGTTACTTCTCAGGTAGGGGTGGGTGAACTGCCTTTTTAAATATATTACACACTTCTCCATTCTAGCTCTCACTACTCTTACAAGCAGTTGTATTTATCATGACTGTATGATGACTCTGAAGGAACAAAATTTACGTTTTGTGCCCCAAGAACTGAAGGTGGCAGAACATACTGATGCAGGGAAAGAGGTTCATGTTTAAACACACAGAAAATAAATGGGGAGTGTAGGAGAATGGAGAAAAGGTTACATTTACTTTTGAAAAATTAAGGAGATGAATAGCTCCTTTTCCAAGATGACCTTGCAACTCCTACCCTCGAGGGTCCAGCACTTGCAGATGGGAGCATCAGGCATTGCTTTCCTTGGCCTGTGCTGGTACAGGGGCAATTTGTGAAAATGTCAGAGCAGCAGTGGAACCATGAAATCTCCCCACAGGTAAGTCATTCCCTATTAGCATCATACCACTTTAGCTTTTCCATTATCATCCCAAAAACTTTCTCCAGCAAGCTGCCCCATGTAAGAGCCCCTGCAAACAGACAAGTTTTCCTACAGCAAAGCAGGTACTAAATAAAGAACCCTCCCTTGCTTTGTGTGCATGGGGAAACCATATTTCTGCAATCACTCTTTGTTTTTCGTGAGGGGAATAGAATGGCCACAACACTTAGTGTCCATGAAAGAGCAGAGAGCATGCTTGTCATTTTCCAGCAGGATGCTGAGCTGCAGGTGCAAAGGCTGCTGGGGCTCCACGCTGCATTGCCCCCAGCCCTGTTGGCATGTTTAAATCCAGGGAGCACAGAAAACACCACCCTCACAATTCACAGCTAAGTACATGCACTGTCATTTATTTTCCAGCAGCAAAACGAGGCCCTTTGCTCAAAGCTGATGCAGTGAGTGGTTAAATTGAGGGCACGACCAAAAAATGTTCCCCCAAAAAAATAATGATATGCAAATATGAACAGAGTTCTCAATTTGTGGGAAGTTGATTCATCTTTGCTATTTCACCTGGCATCCAGCACCAGAGATAAGACAGAAGACACTTCAGAAGTGGGCTGGAGCTATGGACAGCAACCAATTGCTGCCATTGAAATGACACTTATCAGAACACTGTCAAAGGGTCTTTAATTTTAACAATGAATAGCTGGTCCTTGGTAAGATTCTGAGTCAGAAAATATACAGAAGTAGCCAACAGCCACATTTATACCCACAGTACTCAGCCAGTTATTATGACAAGCAGCAAAGTAGTTATAAAAGTCTTGTCCCATTCCCTCCAAAATATAATCCTACCACCATTAGCATTTGCTGTGTCCTGAGAGTGCTTCATCTGAACCACTCTGCAAAGAAATGGAGAGGACAAGCAGCATTTACCCATAGGACAAGATAAATCCAGTATCACAATCATTTAATGAGGACTACAAATCCTACTAAGGGCTTTTTCATTTATAAACCCTAGATAAAGGGCAGGACAAAGTGTAGTTTCCCTCCAGAATGCTCCAGACAAAGACAATGCTAATTTTGGCCTCGTGACAATATGTTAATACAAGAGTATCTGCAATAAAGCCTTTACAAAGAACACCACAGAGTATATGTTTTAGTGACTGTGCCACAAAACTGGTGTGCTTTAGCAGCATAATTCCCCATCATTGTAGTCATGCTTCAGTGAGGTGCAGTCATTTTCCAAAGATAACACTCTTAACAGTATTATTCCATTTCTTTTATGCTGTGTAATAAACAGGAGTTTCAGTTACTTCATTTGGCAGATGCTGGAGCAGAACCAAGCCTGTTGTTCCTTGCCACTGAAGCTGTTAACGCTGCTTTACAAAACATTTCTGTGTGCTGTTTCCTCCTCACCAGATCAGTCAATGGCACATTTCCAAGTCAACCTTTACATTATCTGGATCACAATAAAATACATTAAAGATAGAGGAAACAAATTAGATTAGAACAAACTATAAATTAACTCCCACACTCCTCTTCCCTAATCTTTTGGTTTTGACATCCAGCAAAAACAAACCAATCAGAGCTGTTATTACAGGACACAGAAGAATCATGCTCTGCTTGGAACCAAAGACCTTCTCCAGGTTCTCTTACACAGAAAACAACTTGCAATATCATCTTCACACAGCAACTATCACAGCATTTTCAAATATCAACACGCACCTGGAGAAACAGAAACTTCTGCTGAGATAAATCAGTGAGAGAAGCATAGCCCAGGCTGCACCCAGCTGGCAGCACAGGCAAGCTTAGCTTCAGATTCTGCAACTTCATTCTGCAAATACAAATGAAGGATAAAATGATGACTCATTTTCCTTCCAGGTTACCTCTGCTTCCCTCTCCCTCATGTCCCACCCAGACTGCTCCCTAACAGGCAGCCTCCAGCAGGAGCACAGAACTCAGCCTCATCCACTTGACTCCTTACCCATTCGAGGTTTAACGTCCTGCATTGAATGTTCAGCTCCATTGTGCTTCTGTAACTCAAAGAGCCTTTCTAACAATGTGTACACACAAGAGTTGACTTCTATACACTATTTCAAAATGAATTTCTAGTCTCCAGGATAGCACTGAATGAAAAACAAGAACTGAGTCCAGTTCACATGCCAGCTGGCCCGAGCAAAATAATTGCATTTATTTTTCCCTTTGCAAAAGGCAAAAAACCCCACTGCCTTCTCTGAGAGTTGCTCACACCTTTGCTTTCTTCTTTATCAGCTATAAAGGACTAGCAGCCAAACATATCTATACCAGTTAAGTTGCAGAGCTCCTGCTTCCCCTTGTTGGCTGACAGAGTGGGACTGGGGAATGGAGGCTTTCCTGCTTCTGTGCTTCCTTTGACCTCAATCTCCTCAGGAGCCATGCCAGCCCTTGCCAAATCATTTAGATTACAGGAGCAGAGACCCAAAATCGAGGGTTACAGCTGTAAATTTAAGAATTAGGCAAAATGGTCTATTTTACCTACCAGTGATTCTAACAATAAGAACATTTATCTGCATTTATCTGCAATTTCCTCACTGCCAGAATCAGCCAAGAGGAACCAACTTGTATGAATATTGTCTTTATTTAGATTGACTTGATAATTCTTCTTGTACCTATAACCCATTTGTATCTATGCACCTCCAGTTCCCTGTAGAGTGCTCCAATGCAGACAGAAATAACTTGCCAGGAGCTTTAACCACACATTAGTTTGCATTATCAGCACAGACATGCTGAACTAGTGAACCACGGACACTTACCCTCTCAACCTGCTTCCAACACTGCAGGAGCTGATAAGAGACTTGCCATCCAAACTGATAGACAGCCAATGTTTATTCTCCCTCTTCCCAATGCAGCAGGGTAGATTCTGCTGCATTTTGCAGGGTAGTGCAGAGGCAATGCTGTGATGTAGTGCAGTGTCACATGACAACAGGACACGGTGAGGGGCTGTGTAATGGCACTGGAGATGGGCAGCTGGATTTGCTGGTAATCCACATTCCAGTGAGCCCTAGAGATGTCTATTTAACATCTATACTCTCTCCATCAATTAGTATCACACTGACAAAGCCATACATATGCATATGTGTATTTTCTTTTTACGTATGCATGCCTGTCTGAACTATCTGCTCAGTAATCAATCCTTTAATCAGTTCTCCATTAAACACAAAGCCCTATATCTTCACACTCTGCTTTACCTCATCACGACTGTGAAAATCCCTTTATGACTACTAAACTGGCATTTTAACAGAACACTTCATCTGCTGGAGGAGGGAAGGGGACACGAGGAAGACACCACCAGTGCAAGTCAGAGTTAAGAAACAGGAAAAGTTTTGCACTCTTTAAAGAGGTTGTTAATTAAATTATATAAATCCTAATTATATTTAGGATAAATTACATCCTCAGCACTTGAGAATCTGAGAAAAAGCTTATTACACTAAAAGTGCTTGACAAATCTGGTATCTCAGGTTTCCCACTTAAAGGTTTCAGAAATTCCTTAGAGAAAAGCTGGAGCATTTCACCCTGGTTTTGCCCTTCCTGAGACAGAGTGATAATATGTCTTATGGGGTTATGCAAAGATACCCTGATTCCGTAAAATCTTTTCTGTAGATTTGTCACTACAAAATGTTCCAGTAGAGTGAGAACATGGGGGGAAATACTACTTCCACAGGAATGAGAAATACATAACTAAATCTGCTCAGTCTGGCACAAAGAAGATGAAAAAGGACAAAATTTGGGGTGAAGCTTTTTTTCACCTGAATACACAATCCCTGTACCTCCTGAAATGCCATAGACTTCTTGCAACAGACTTACAAAATTATGTCCAAATTTTTGTCCTGCTTGAAATAAGCCCTGATTGATAGCAAAAATAGGTCTTTCCTAGCAATCAACATGCTTTGTTTTTCAGCCTCTCTGCCTTTTGTGGACAACAGCCCAGATTCTGGCAGATTATTTCATTAGGGGAAGCTTGCAGTTTAACTAAACGTGGCTTTCTCAACAGAAAATTAGTATCAATCGTTTCACATATTTTAAGCAGACTTGATGATTCATCTCCAGGAAATCTGTAGGAAAATCTAGAGTTACGGCTGATCAGACAAAATTAAAGTTACACTATTGTATCTTTACACACATACAGAAAAACACAACCAAAAAATCCCAAACCAAGTCTGTTTCTTTACTTATTTTTTACTTATTTTCCTCCATCTTCCTTCATGACATTTAACTCCAAATACATCCACTGCAGTCCACTTATCTGCAGAAAGGCAGGAAGAATCCAAGCTACAGTCACCTACCATGACTCAGCTGCTGCTTTACGAAATTCAGTGTTTTCCATTCACAGTAAACTTTGCATAAACCTTTTTGTGGCTATGTTTCAGTTCAATTTTGCTCCCAGCATCCTGCTTAGATACAGTGAGTCTGTACAAAACAGCCTATTATTGCCAACGGTGGAGGGTAAAGATTAGGGGGAAAAGAGCTTTATTAAAGAAATTGTAAATAGTTCAGTACTCAATCATCAAGCCAGGCTTGCCAAAGCCACAGTTTGTGTTCAGTGTTTGACTGTTGTAACATCTCAGGCCTCGGTAAACCCTCATAGGAACAATTTTAGTTCTCTAAACTCTACTGAACTAAATGGGACAGAGGGCAAATTCTCCCCTAGAATAGCTATAAAGAGACCTTGGTCTCTTTTCCAACTTCAGTAAATACATGATACGTATCTGATCCTACTACCTTATTTACCCATTAACTGGATCTATATTTAGACAATTTTCCACAACATGTGCCCTAGGTAAATAAAAAACTTTGCCTGAATTCTCCTGTTCTAGATGCTCACTGAGAACTTGGGAGAGAGTTCTCTATCTCCTCAGGCGTGGGGCACAATAGGAGCAAACATTTCCTGCCCTGATCTGGGCTTTAAGAAGCAGGTGACTTAAATCAAATCAACCTTAAGTGTTATTTCATGCCCCACACCTGATCACAATCCCTTAATTTGCCCACAAAGTGGGGCAACACAGTGACTCCATTTGAAAGATGAGATTTAATTTTCTCTCTGAGAATTTTTGTTCTTCCCTAAAAGAAACAAAAGGGGGTCCTTCCCACCCTACCATCTGCAATTTTCTTTGCAGTCACTGTTTTACTTAGCCAAGGCATTGCTGGGTCAGACAGTCACTTTAAAACTAGAAGAAACCAGGTGCTTTTTATATAAACATAATTAAGCAATTTAATGAAAATCTGTTGAGTCCACCTCTCTCTGAGAATATGCAGGGCTCAGCTTGGTTTATTTCTGCTTGTTTTTCAATGCATGCTGCACTTAAATGTAACTTTGCTGTCACCAACAGGTTGCCATGAGAATTAAATATTTTTCCTTTTTTTTTTTTAAATTTTATACATCAGGCTAAAAATACAAATGTGACTCACCCAGACTTACTGTTAGTGAGTATTGTTTTAATTTGTAAGTAGTCCTGTTAACTTTGATGTAATTAACGATGACTTAGTAATCTCTGACTGAGAGAGACAAATATGGTATGGGAAGGCAGATGAAAGTTGCTGCTATTCAAAACACTACAGACAAAGAGAGAATATAATTAAATTATCTATCTGATTTTTCAAATTGTAACAGAGAGATGCATCACACAGCATGTCACTTGTGGTTTCTCAGAGAGCTTACTCTTCTTTTTATTATGAACAGAATCATCTGTATCCGCTGCATGAGACAATTGATTGGCTTCAGTATAACTGAATGTTTTGCCAGCCTTCACTGTGCTCCCACTCAATATGTCATGTAAAATAATGTGCTGAAAACTGGCTGACCTACCTGTCTGCTTGGTGTTTATAAGGAGTTTGTCTCCATGGTATTTCAGTTCTTTATCAGAAAACAAAACAGGAGATACAAGAAGCCAAGGAAACCTTGAAAGGAAAGCCATAACGGTGATAAATAAGATTTGATGGCCCAGACACAATCCTGAGAGGCTAATGACATGTCAGCACTCTCACCCTGCTTCCTGAGCAGCCCTGGGAACACCACAATTCTCTCCCTGCTTCCACCTTGCTCAGGGCATTTACCCTGCTCTCCCCTCCTCATAAGCACATCACATACAAGGAGGCTGAGCTGCCAGGCACTGGGGGAGAGCAGAGCCAGGGTGGGACCCAGCCTTACCACCTCCATCAGAGCTCCACCCTGTCCAGCCTGCTTCCTCCAGGGTCATGTCCTGGTTTCAACTGGGGTAGAGTTAATTTTCCTTTAGGAGCAGTGCTTTAAATTTAGTGTGAAAATATGTTGATAGCACAGAGACCTTTTGTTCTTTGCTAAGTAGTGCTTACACTCAGTCAGGGATTTTTCGGGTTTCCGTGTCCTGTCAGCACAGGTGCACAAGTTGGGAGGGAGCAGAGCCAGGACAGCTGAGCTAAAGATAAGTCCAGAGGGGTGTTCCACACCATGGAATGGTGTGTCCTGTATATAAACTGGGGGACTTGGCTGGGAACTGCTCAGGGGCAGGCTGGACAGCCTTCAATGAGAGGTGAGAAATTGCATTGTCCATCACCTGCTTCTCTTGGGTTTTATTCCTCATACCTTCTCTCCTTCTCTTTATTTTTTTTGTGTCAATTATTAAACTGTGGGTGTCTCAACCCATCCTTTCTTTCTGATTCTCCTGCCCAGCAGAGGGAAGGAGGGGACTGAGCGAGTGGCTATGTGGTGTTTATCTGCCAGCTAGGATTAAACCACAACAGCCATTAATACTACAGACACAAAAAGCATCAGCTAAATCTTGAAATACTTGCAGGAAGCTGGCTCATAACAGCTGTGTACACGAGATCAGGCAGTGCACTGGAAAGCTGAAGAAACAGGCTGTGTACGGAACCAGACATTAGAGAGCACTGGGCACTGAGATCCAGGGCTCCACCTGCTACTGTTGGGGCCAAGCTGAATCACTTTTAGGAACTGAATTATGAGTTGTAGCTGGGACAACTCCATTTGTCATGAGTTAATCTGGTGCTCTAAGGCCTAAGTACCTTTCATACAGAGCGCTCACTTTATCGTGCACGTAAGGGCTGAAGAAACATAGCAGCAAAATGAAAAGACTGGAAGACTTAAATTCTCACTTTCTTTACTCTCTCATTCTGCATCTAATCAAGCTCAAGTAAATAATAAGGTAAACAATCACTAAATACTGTAGTAAGGGACACAATCTTCTTCATATGGCTTTGTTTCAGCCATATCTAAGGGCAGCAGAGAGGAAAGAATCTTCATAAAATCAGGCCTCCTATGTAACTTACCTAGGAATTTTAAACCACTTGCTTAGATTCTAGAGGTCTAGCACATATTAAAATATAAGGAAGATAGCCTGACAGGAGTTACGGGTTCCTGCAAGTCTCTTTAAAGGCTCAAAAGTTTTGAAAAAGTTAGACTGGGATCAGAGGCCCACAAACACCCAGACTACACAGCAGCTGCTTCTACTTCTATTTCTTACTGGCCTCTATAAGTGATGGTGCTGTGAGAGTCCCTGCAGAAGTGCACATGATGAAGAAGAAGAGGGTAATGTCACAGATGTTGTCAGGGAGTGCCAGATGGCCATGAAGCAAATTTTTCGATAAAGAAGTGGAGGCATCCAAGGAATGTGCCTGATTAAGAGACTCACTGGAAGGCTGCAGCTCATCCCCACGGCACCTTCCAGCACACAAGGCTCTGTCCAAAGCAGCACAGCAGGCTGTCTTCTGCACAGCTGAGACCCAATGCAGCCCTGGAGCCTGGCAGCAGGGCTTGCAGCAGGGAGTCCAGTGGGTCTGTCTCCTCAGATGGCCTTCAAACCATGGCACTTGATACAGATTTTTTACAGTTCTGCAAAAAAAAGAAATTACTGCTGTCCCTTGCTTTTCACTACCCTGCTTAATCTACTTTGATTTGTGTTGGCTACTTAGACAGCTGTCTCCTCTCATGCTATAACCACGTTAGGGTGTAATTCCTAGGATGACATAGGTCACAGGGATAAACAGGCCTCTAGAAAGCACCTTATGCCATAGGGCTTAGTCCTTTTGGGAAACAGGACCAAGTCATGGAATTGAAGCATGTGAACACCAGGTTAAGTACATCAGCTGCCAGGTCTGTGAGGACAGAACCGATTAAGTGACACCAGTACTGCTAAAGTGGTACAACATTTATGTTTAGTAAAGGTTGTAGAACCCTCCAGCACCTGCTGCTTAAAGGGGGATCAGGACAAGAACAAGAAGAAAACAGGAGTGGGTGAATTTCAGAGCTGTCACGTTAAAATGGCCTCGCTGCTGCAGCTGCTCTGTGCTGCAAGCTCACACAGCTCAGTGTGCTTGGGAAACAGCTGAACACCAGACAGAACAAAAACAAACAAAAAAAAGGAACTCACTCACCACCAGGAAGGTTTTCCCTGGTGTCCTCAGCTAAAATGTTAACCTGGATGTCTTTCAGGATAAATATCTCAAGAGTTATTTGTACACAATGCTGCAGTGTTTACCTTTTGATTACAGATCTTTACACTCTGTCCATTATTATTGAATTCCAGGATGAAAGGCAGCCTAAGGGCCTGAATGCAATGTTCTGTCACAAAGAAAATACAGCAAAAGTAATGGCAGGCTCTGAAAGTAGAGATATATTAGGTTGGGAAGAAATACGAGCACAGTTATCGGGGTTTCTTTTGCAAAGAGTTTGACTTTTGCTTTAAGAGAGAGAGTCATGCAGTTTTGCCTTGACAGTGCAATGAAAAGCCTGGATTTGGTTATAAATTGAGGATGTGGGTATAAAATCCTCGTGACTAATTTCTGCCTCTTGCATTTGTGTCTGTACAAATAAAATGGAAATTACAGGGGTGTTAGTCTACATGCCTTTCTATCCAGAACCACCAGGAACACTATACTGTGCTTTAAGCTGTCTAGAACCCTGATTTTTAAACATCCTAATGAGGCTTAGTTTGTGGTTATACTCATGTTTCAAATTAGTCATAAAAATATCTATGATTTTTATTGATCTTCTCTTCTAGCACTGGCATATGGCTTACTCCTTAGTCTGCTGCTCGAGTCACACAACTCGTTTGCAATTTTTATACTCATGTTCCAGCAGTCCAGATTTGGATTTTGAAAGGCCAAAGCCTGGGGCTGTTTCCAGAAAGCATTTTGATGTGTCACCTGATACAGATGATTCACGTTTTCAACCAAGTCACTTGTGAAGTCTAGACAGCAGCAGAGGTGTGCAGACTTCTTTTTAAAATTGCATCATGATACTGCCCCACTTATCAGCACACTTTCTTCCACTGGCCAAATTTTGGCATGATTTTTAAAGAAAAACCTTTCCACAGCTACTTATTAGTGTACCTGCACTGACTGGTTAATGCAGACTACCTGTAAATCTTGAGGTTTTTTTATTTTTGGTTCTCTTTTACAACATCTCAATGCTTGCTGCAATGCTTCTAAGAATACCAAACCCTCTTACTACACTTAAAACCTCCTACTTGTTAGATCCACTTGAAAATTTTCTTGTCATAGGCCAGTTAGGCTAAAATATCACAGCACCACCTGACTTCAAAGAACAAGGAAAATACTGATTTCAAGCACATACAACTGCTTTACATTTAAGGGTAGGAAAGCAGGCAGTAACAATTTTTCATACAATCAGATTTAATTCTTATTAATAAGAAATAGAGTCATTAACAGTATTAAAATCTGATTCCATTAGCAATTTTCTATCAAGTCATGTATGAGTATTTAAGTATTGATATTTGTTTTTCTTAATGGGATTCAAAAGAGTCTTTCTTTTGTGGTTAAAGTGGAATGAATCTTTATGAAAAACAAGACACTTCTAATAGCCAGAGATGGTATATTCCCTTAACATCACACAACACAATCACCTTCCTCTTCAGCACTATAGCCACAACAGAAAATCAAATAAATGTACTTAGTGCTGCAAGAGCACAACTGTGAGTCCCTTTCTCCTCTTCTCATTCCTCTCTCCATGCCCAGCTGTTTTACAGTTTGTAAGAACTGAGTAATAAGGACAGGTATAACAAAACCTTTTGACCCTTTAAAATAACACTAAGAGCAGGATTTTGCAACATTGATTAGTTATATTTATAAAAGCTTGATCGTGGACAGAGTTGCAATGGAATAAATTATTCCTCTCAAGAAATTGAAACAAGAAAGAGCAAAAAAGCCCAGTTTGCCAGACAACTGCCCCATACAGTTTGTCAACACCCTATGTTTCAGCAGAGCTATTGTAGCAACATTTGGCTAGATTAGGCTGGTCTCAGTTATATTTTCTAAGCACAACTGGTAATAATAGATTGTAAGCTAAAAGCTTCCATTGCCACTGGAAGCTTCCCTGCTCTAGAGAAACACACACTGCCTTCAACCCAGTTAAACATTTCCAAGAGACAGCTTACCCTTGCCTGTGTTCAACATTGAACCACATGTCTGTGTAGCAGAAACCTCTGCTAAGATGGAGAGAGGTGGCAGAGGTAAGGAAGCCAAAACAACAGATATTCAGGAAATTCAGGACCTCCTAGAACATCAAGAAAACGATTAAATAATTATGTGAGTACAGAACACCAGTAAAATCAGCCATCCCTTAACAGTCTAGGACTTGTATTCCACCTGTGGACTGAACCAGCAGTCATTCTATCCTGACAGCAGCCTGTCCTTCAGTTATGCCACTTGTTTTGCCATTGATGATATATGGAACTGTGTTGCTGCTTTAGTCTTCAAAAATCAGAGCACTTTACCACAAATTGCAGATCTAAAGTGCTCCTCAGCATGCTGGCTTTGCTTTTTCTTACCATGTACAGATCAATGACAGGTTAATGCTTAGTTAACATTTATTAAGAGCAACATGGTTTCAGAAAATTCAGACTAAAGGTGTCAATTAGGTGACAGATCCTTCATGAAAGATGAAAGAAGCTCTGTGTTGGGCAGACACTCATGCTTTTCTGTCAATGGTTTATTAGTTACAAGGTTCCAAGTGTCCAAGCTTATCAGGAATGAGAAAAGCAGGTATGAACTAAAGGGTATTGTTGATTCTTTATTTCACAGAATCTCACTAATGACTAATGGTATCACAATAGTCCAGAAATTACAGATTCACACAGACTTACAGTGACTACCACAAACTAACATAGCATAGAATGGTTTGGGTTGGAAGGGTCCTTAAAGATAATCTCATTCCAAACCCCTGCCATGGGCAGGGACGACTCCCACTATCCCAGTTTGCTCCAAGCCTTGTCCAGCCTGGTCTTGGACACTTCCAGGGATCCAGGGGCATCCATAATTTCTTTGGGCCTGGGCCTCCCCATCCTTACAGGGAAGAATGACTTTCTAATATCCCATCTGACCCTGCTCTCTGTCAGTTTGAAGCCATTCTCCTTTGTCCTACCACTCCAGGCCCTTGCCCCAAGCCCATCTCCAGCTCTCTTGGAGGCCCTTCAGGCACTGGAAGAGGCTCTAAGGTCTCCCTGGATCTTTCTCCAGGTGAACACCCCCAGCTTGCTGAGTTGGCTCCACAGCAGAGGGGCTCCAGCCCTTGGCCTCCTCTGGACTTGCTCCAGCAGCTCCCCATCCTCATGCTGGCCCCTGGAGCTGGGCACAGAGCTCCAGGTAGGGTCTCACCAGAGCAAGGCAGAGGGGCAGGACCCTCTCTGGACCTGCTGCCCACGCTGCTCCTGATGAGCAGGACACGGCCAGTTCTGGGCTGTGAGCTCTCACTGCTGGGGCAGCTGAGCTTCTCCTCAACCCACACCCACAACCCACAAGTCCTCCTCCTCAGACACGGTGTCAGGGAGCCAGCAGTGTGAGGGAAGCCTGCTAAAAGCCTCTGGAAGGGCAGCCAATCCATACTCAAGGTCACTCTACAAATCAGAAACATCAATGCTGATTACAAATTAAATTCTCTACTGTCTGTTATGTTGGTGCAGACACAGACTGTGTGAAGTGTCTGACATCCTGTATGCAATTATACTAAATCTGAATGGGAGAGATTCATACCCACTCGAGCAGTGTACAAATGCTGGCTCTGTGACAGGGCAGCAGCGACTTGGGACGCCTGACTAGGCAGATTTTTACACCCAAGAGGTTTTCACACCTTTTCAATCTGTGAACTCTCAACAGTTTGCTAGCACAGATGTAAACTCAGTGCAGCTGCCTGAAAATGCTCTGGCTTTACCTATCTGTGCCCTGGAGATCAAACCCCACAGTACCAGACTGTCATGCACAGTCTGAAGGGCTGCACAAACCACAGAAAGTCACCAGGAAGCCAGATATGCAAGCTTAACCTTAGTTCAGCTTTAGAGCACAAAATTCAAATAAAAGCATGCTACAAAGGACAGTCAATATCCAGAGTACAAACCCGTCAAGCACACAGGAGTTTCAGAAGCTCCACACTATCACCTTACAAGGAAGAACATCTTTGTAGAACTGACCCATGTCTTTGTGTGGACTGACAAACAGTCTGACTTTTTCTCTTGCTTCCAGTAAGACTCACTTATCAGTACCTTCAAAATCACCTCCTAAAGAAATATCACAAAATCTGTGTTAGAAAAGACATAATGCTCAGAAAAATCTTTCCCCATCTTCTTTGTGTGTGTTGCAGACTCACTTTCTTTCACGGCAGAAGTCATGATGATAATCATCCCAAACCTGCAAGAAGATTTCCATTACACATATTTATTTTTCAGTGTGTACAGCACTGAACCTGACCTCAGTTTATCAATAACAGAAATATTAGGAATACCTTTTGGTGCAGGAGATTTATTCCTTTTTAATCATTACCCATCAGTAGAAAAAAATATCCCTAAGCAATAGAAATAAATCAATAAATTGGACTGACAAAATTTTTAAAAGGGGAGAAAACCAGATCTTTTTGCAAAAACAGGGACAGTAAATTCTTTTACAAAAAGGTATTACCAGAAGATCTTCTGTATCTCAATCAAAAGGCTGCAGGCTACAGCCTTGAATTTCAATTGCCCATGGTAAGATGACATACAATTAATATGATTCTATTTATGTAGTCTAATCAAAGCATGAGAGAGCAGGAAAAACAAATGTAACATACTGTGTGTCTTCAGTTTCAACCTATGATGCACTGAAAGAGACCGTTAGCATTTCATTACCAAATTCACATTAATTTCCCTGCATCTGCAAGTGTTCCTTTCTTTCTCAACACCATCATGCCATCCTGAGCCAGAGGCAGCTCTTATCTCTGAGGTATTTACAGAAACTGCCAAGAACACTTTTCTTCCCCTCTGGAATGCACCAGATGATATATCAGGTGTCAGATTTTTCTGCCAAAGTTTCCCCAAGGGTAGATCATAACATCTTCTTTGTTATATGTCACTCATCTCATATTTGACTACCCCCTTCCCCTGTTCCTCCATTATTCTTTGTGCAAAAAGAAAAAAACAAACACTACCTACTGGAAGAACAGTGTTTGCTCCTGATCACACTCTGACATCTTCACTTTGTGTCTCTGCATCTTCTACAGGCACGAAAACCTTCAGTGCTTCCCTGCTCACCACACGCACCTGACTAAAATCTCAGCGCACGGTGCTGTGATCAGGTCTTTGTTACGGTTTTGTTTCATTGCAGTGACAATGGATTTCTGTCCATCTGGATTACTGAAAGCTGCAGAGAACAAGGGGAATGTTCTGTGGGGAACAATGGTGTTTTGCTAAAAAAAAAGAGAGGCTTTAAGATGACTAATAACTCTTTTCTATTCCCTATAATGCACCAGCGTAGTTACTTTTCGTAAATAGCTTCCTTTCTTAAGAAGCCTGTTCTTGGCATAATAGAGCTCAGCTGTTAGCTACCCAGTTCTGATTTTCTGGTATATTACTACATCAGAAGATGAAAAAAACTACAACCACATAACAGTGACTGACAAAGAGACATATTTGTGAATATAAAAGGGACAAATTCATGTATTCTGATCTTATATGTACAACTTATTTGTGCTTTAAACTGGGATTTACCCCAAAAAACAGGAAAAAAGCCCTCCAAAAAGAGATCCTAAAATAAGGACAGATCTCAAAATGTTGAGAAAATGACAATTTACTACTTTTTTCTCAGTACAGCACCAGATTCATAGAAACTATTGGTTTATTGCTCTCAACCTCGTATATTTTTTTTCCTCCTAATCATTTTATTGTACCAATTGATTTATTTTACTGTACTAGGTGAGGTAGCATGTGTCCCTACAGTCCTTTGCAAGGTGAGACACAGGTGGACATGTTAAAGCCTCGAAAAAGAAGCTGGTATGCTAGAGAAGCTGGTTTGCTGTACCAGCTGCTGAAAACCACCACCAGTTGCTGATTTGGCTGAAGAATTGTCCATAAACACAACATCCTCCAAATGAAGCCATTTCTTCAGCTCCAAGACCCTCAGCTCAAGCACAAAATGCACTCAATGCTTCATGCAAATTAATTTCATTCATCAGATGCCTCGCAGACTGGCATTACAAAAATTCATCACCATTTAGCAGAGCTCAATCTGTCTCTGTGAGGATCCAGCCACAACCAGCACTGTGCTCAGTATGGGGCTGCTAATACAGAACATTAACGGTGCGTGGGTAATGGTCTGTACCACTGCACAGGCTGAATTCCATCCTTTTAACTGCATGACAGGTCATTTGGTACTGCTTCTGCTCCCCCTTTGCATGAGAATAATTGTGTGAGCTCTCAGATCAAAACTGTGCCTGTTTGAACATGCACACCAACAAAACCTTCCTTCTCTGAACCTCCCAAACAATACACAGAAAGAATGGTTAGATAATGCAATAACATACTCCAGCATCAGCTTCTGTAGAAAATTTTAAATAATATTTTCCCATAATTTAGGCTGATCTGTCTGTGTCTGTCTTTGCGGCTCAGCTCAAAAGTTCATCCATTCTTGGTGACTTAGTCAAAATTAATTTTCATCCTACATATGAAATTAAGACCATGAATGCCATTGTGCTGTGAGAGATAATACCCTTTTACATTCACTTCAGTTGTTACTCCTACAGAGTACAACATATGTACAGTGTGACAAGCATGTAGAATGTTAAATGAAACATGAATGACTAATTCTCCCTCTACACTTAATTAATTAATCAATTTTCAAGCATATAAGTAAATGTTAATAGCAAAGGTTTAATGCCAGTGCATAATAAATAAACTTAAATATCACTGGCATATATTTTGAAACATCAAAGGAAGGAAAGGAAAAAGGAATTGTGAAAGTGAACAGTTTAAAAGAAAATGAAGTTTAGGTGACCTAATTAAAGGCTTTTCCTCAGCTACAAAAAGACATCAAAGTACTGCTTCTGAAGTTCTTTTGCCAAACCAACAGCCTCAAATTAAAAGACTGCATTAATTTCAAGGAGTGAGTCAGAGAACTACTACTGTAAGAGCCTTCAGTCCCTCTGTGTTGCCACAGAAACAGAACATTATGGCTAGTTTATAATCCAAGTGCTCCATTTATACAAGAAAATTTATTTTTCATTTTCACCTTTTCATTTACTCTTCCAGATATATAAGAAAGCCCCTCAGAAATTAGTGATGCTTCTGCCATGACTGACAGCTGGAGTTTGGATGCCAAACAATGCTGGGTTTACATTGTTTTTTTCGTAATGGCTTTCTGCAGAAGCAACAATGTATTTGCACAGCAGAACAGCCAAACTGGTCAGCCTCTGGCAGAGCTGGGCTCAGATCCTCTGAAATAAAGCCAGGATCCAGAAACTGACCAGAGCTCCCAGCAGCAGTGTCCCTGTGGGCAGGCACAACAGAGGAAACACGTTTCTGGTACGCCCAGACGACACCAGGAATATTTAGGGGACACCTTGGGCTGTCACTCAGGTGTGAGGTGCACTGGGTGCAGTTCAGAGCCCACCTCTGCCCCACACATTGCTGCTGCCAGTGAGATGACTTTTGCCACTGGTGTTTGCGGACTTTACTGGCTCTATGTTGAACCTGGCGTAATCCAGCTTCTAACATAAACAGAGGAAATTGGGGATAGATGTAAACTCCACCCAGATAGTTCCTTTCAGGATAAAATTGACATCAGCCTTTGTTCACTCATCCTGTGTACACTTTGCTACAAAGGACACAAACCTTAAATTCTACATAAATTCAATATATATATATACTATGCTCAAAATACAAGTTAATCAGGTTGAGTGCTACCTTCTTGGAAACAACTAGCAACATGTCTTGTTTCTATGGCTTTAATGAATATTCTAAATTGAAGAAATGCATAAACATAAGGGTAATTTACATTGCTAAAGTTAATCAGTTTTCTTATACATTTTATGCATCCGTGTGATTTTTCATCTGTACTGCATAAATGCATCTTCTCGTTTTTAATATGCACATGTACATCCAAACACTCCACTCATGCCTATTTGCTTTTACAAATTTCTAGAACCACGCCTGTCTCAAGATTTAAGAAGTCTGTGGCTTACAAGAAAAATTATCAGCAAAAGGTTTTAAAATATTTACGGATTCAAGGAAGCATTTAACTCAGATGTGAACTTGTACTTTTGTAACTCAGTTTTTCTATCAGTAAAATGATAATAGAAGAATCTCCTTCAGAAGCTGGCGTATCAGCAAATGTCCAATACAAAGGACAGCTCCATTAAAGAAATGGTTTTGTACATACAAATGTTAGGTAAGAAATTTGACAAGGGTACAGCAAATCTTCACTGATAAGCATTTGCAAAGGTCCCTGAGATGCAGAGATGAAAGGTCTCTTCACTATGAAACAAAATGCATATTTGTTATTGACATCATTCTACATTTAAAAGCTTTCCCAGTCCACCCTAAGTAGATACTAATGAACCTTCAAACATTTCTCTAGTTCATTCCAGCAAGGTCTTGGCAGGGTCAAGAGAGTTAGGTACCTAACAAAATAACTTATGGTTGTTTTCTCAAAAGAGTTGACCTTTACCTGATTTTGTTTCAACCACTATACATCCAAGTCAAGTCCCCATCTCTTTACACGGGTAGAGTTAGAAGGAGTATAAACTTCATTCTTCAATATGCAACATTTCATTATTTACAAACCAACAAAAGAGTTTAATAATATAATTTGGGAACTGAAGCACACCAGCTAGTTGAAGGGACTTTTAGATCAGTGAAGCTGCTATTAAAGTGCCATCAAAGCATTTTTTACTCCATAGAATTAATCATGAAATCTGTTCCTGCCAGCTCACTTATCATATTCGAAATATTAATTTTGAGCAAAATTAAATTGGACACCTACCGACAGCAACATTTTGCCCTTCAGAACTCCCCTTCACATTGATTTATTAACGGCTGCCAGCACAGTGTACCAGAGCAATTTATTACTACTTTTCTCGATGTTTCCCTGTGCTTACAAATAGTTCTCCAGACTGAAAGGTGCTACCTGACAGCATTCTGACAAAGGTGCGTTTTTCGATTTGCATAATGTTCTTCAGATTTATTAGGATGTAAGGAAAGGTATTTCTTTTCATTACCAGTGGGAATGGGTGATTCACAGAGTGGAGATTCTGTGTTGAGTTGCTTTCCAACAAAGCAGACCCAGCATTTCCATTAGTACTTGGTGTGATTTCAGACAGAAGAGTCAGCAAATTCTTTTGTTTTATTCATCAAAATCACTTTCGTTGCCTGCAAGACAGCCAAAGACATTTGTACTGAGCAGTAAGTAGAAGTGGGTCTGAAGATGCAGTGTTAGCCCAAAGAGAGATAAGGGTAGAAACACACATATGCCTTACAACTTTTTGAAAAATATCATGCTAGAAAAGCACTTTTCATTGAGTGAAAAGAAAAACCACACCCACCAAAGTTCCATGTTGACTGAATTGAGGTTTCTTCCCTCTGCAGCTAGAAGCCTTGGGAGAGATCCACATAAAACATGAAAGTTTGGCCTGGGGTGTTTTAATTTGACATCATACAAGTACAGCTAAGAGAAAGCAAACTTCAGGCCTTGGTATACCTGGTCTGTGTTTGAGTTACTACATCAAGTGGTCAGCCTGATCCAAATCCCTAACTTTCAAATGGACTCTGCAAACTTTGAAGTATTCAGCATCGGGAAGAAGATTCTAATTCCGTGGCTTTTAATTCCTTTCTGTAGAATATTCCATCCTTCCTGTTTCTTCCATTTCTGTGGCTCCACAAAGCAGAAGCAGTCCCACTGTTAGAGACACTGGTTTATGAACTTGCTGCCGGAGAGAAAGACAATTCATAAATACCATGGCTGCTGCCTGTTAATATTCCTGGCTCCAATCCAACTCTTCAATCTATGTGCTTATTTTTAAGCATGAATAGTCCCATTAACGTCAATTGGGCTGCCTGTGTTCTTAAGTAAAACAGGTGTTTAAGCACTTTGCTGCATCAGAGCCTATAAATGCACATCTGCCATCTTCTCTGGCTCAGTTAAAGGTTCCTTCCTAATCATTATACATTTATCCAGGAATTCCTCTACTTTATACATGCATACACACATTCAGACTTTGCAACAGGCTACTTGACACATTTAAAAGCAGTTGTGTTTGTAATCAGAGACAAAACTGTCTAGCAATATAAATTTGAATATATATGTTGAGGGACCACACGTAGCTGAAGGTATAATGGGGAGAAGAATGCATGGTTGGACATTAGTGGAAGGGAAGTTTCCAGTAATTGTCTGGAAAGCAAAAGAAGTTAAACATGCACAGAACCAATTAAGACACTCCAGATGGGACTAGAAAAAAATGTCACCAGCACATAGCAGAAACCAGCCTTTTAAAACATGAACATTAAAAGTAAAAAACTGTTAATGCTGTTGTCAACTCTAAAAATTCATTAAATACAAAGACTCCTGTCCTTTCTAGAGCCACCTATGGAAAACCTGCTGCTAGCACTTATTTGCATCATTGTATGTAGTCAAGGCCAACATTTCCAATTCCGTGTGAAACTGGAACTCCTTTTTAACAAAACATAAAAATTCTCTTGTGTCCCCTGCCATTGTGCTCCTGGGTATATATGCAGCATGCTATGGTGTTTTATACTCTACCCTGATTGTCATTAAGTGGTAAAGATCCCTCTTGGGAATATTTAACATGGTTGTTTGACAGTCTTTGACAGCCTACCAGGAGCCAACTTCGTGGCCAAGCTGGCTCTCTCACAGTGTGCAGTTTGGTATTTTTTACCCTAAAACTTGAGCAGCTTAACATTGTCCTTGCCTCTCAAAGAACGATAAAGGAACACAGCTACACCCCCAAAGTCACATACTGATGTACCAAAGGTTACAATTCTGCCCAAGAAGTGCTGATGTGTAAAAGTGGCTATGGCAGGAAAAGGGCTGGCACAAACCAATCTCTGGGATTTCCCCATCTGCTCCTGAACTTGGCAGACAGAAATCATGCCTCTAACAGATCAAAAGTCTGAATCAAGGTATGTATTTCTTAAAACCTGCTCCAAAGCCTCATGGATTATCTTAGTTTTACAACAGAGCTCTCTTTTCCAGTCTTCTGATTTGTCTTTTGGAAAGCCTATTTCCTATTAAAGATTTTAAAGTTTAGCCTTTGGAGTATTTTCTGCTCTAATCATATTGTCAACAACAAGCCTAATTTTGTAGTCTTCACCAAGATCAGTTACCTTCAGTCTTGCTCTTCTTTCAGGAAACACAAGGTGTCACAATAAAAGTAGAGTGATCATTATGATGGTGCAGAAGTGCAAAAGCTTTAGACCATCACTCTGCACTCAGCATTAGAAATAGAACGGGGCCTGCCTGATTTATCCCCCTACCAATTCCAGATTTCATACCATGTTGTATTCAATGCTCCATTTCAAAAATTATTAAACCCAATTCCACCCTCAAGTTATTTATGCCATCTAGAATAATTTACTCATTATTTTAGTAAATACTGCTTGATTTCTTTTTACTTTTTGTTTCATAGCACCCATTATTCCTACTCATAGTTTAAGCAAGCTATCATGTTTTCTAAACCTAGTTATCCTCCAGTGTTCTCAGACATTTATTATATCGATATTTTATCATCATTTTGGCAAATTATTTAATCACTTCACTGTTTTTTTCTATATCAGCCTTTCTAGTTCTTTAATCCACAATTTTTGCTGAACTCTTCTCCTGTACCTTCACTTTTGGTAACTGATTTCAACCTCTGATATGCATAAGAGATCAGTATTGCCAAAGTAGTACTTACAATTTAAGACTCAAATATACCAATATAAGGTTAAAAACACAGTGCTTTTGAAAAAAATACTTGAATTTCTGTAAGAGACTTGAAGATCACAGATACCTTAAACACTGTTTAAGATCACCAGACTTTTCCCACTGTAGCAAAGAAGCAACTGCTCATCTGTGACCACCGAACTGCCCCAGCCCTGAGCACAGGACATTCACATCCCCACGTAGGCCAAGGGTATTTGTCCCTTCCAAGGGAGCAGAGCTGGCTCAGCTATGACATGAGAGGCAGCTGTCATGTCTTAGAAAGTGTCATAAACCATCAAAGACCCCCGAAATACCCCCAGTCTCATTTTCCACCTAAGGACTGCACGTGACCCACAGTGTTACAACAGATCCAGAGTGTTGTAAAAGACAATTTAAAGCTTCTCCCTGTGGAGGTTCTTGGGCATTCCCAGGTACACCTGAATTTATAATAACCCACTGAACTCTACATTTTGTGGGATCCCCACCACCAAGAAACCCAGAAGAAAAGGACCAACAGGACACTATCTAGAGCCATGAGTGGTGATATCTTTTTAGTAAATCTGTCTCTCTGTAACTCTTTCTCCCCCACTTCCTGCTTTTTTTTCTATTTATTTCTATCCCTACTTCACATTTATTGTTAAATAAATTTGTACTACTGGCTTTGGCCTCATTTGCACCTTAATTCAGGCAGAGGCATCTCTCTAATAATCAACAGTTTTTTACTTGTCTTATGAGGTAATTCTTTTTCTGATTTAAATGCCAAAGCTAAAAACTATTTGAAAATAAAAAATGAGACTCTTATAATAGCATCAGGAACACAGAAGCATTCAAAAAAGAAGATACTAATGACTTTGAATTTCATTGCCCAATCCACAGCAAGTTGAAGCAAATGTACGAATTCAGTCTTCACCATTATTGTACGCCTAGTTTATTGCATAATAGTCCTGTGACTATTCCTTGACAATCGCTTCCCCATTATTTCACACACGTTTCACATTGTAAAACCATACTGTTTCCACTATTTCATCTCCTTCATCGTGAAGTGTTGCTCTCTTATTACATTAAACACTAGTTTCTCAATTTGCATACTTTCTAGATGACATTATTTATTATTTTCTGTCCTATTTCTAACTGCAGGATCTTTAAGTTATCATCCAATCTCACAGCTCTTCCAAAATGTAATACAACCTGCGAATTTATTTGCCATGCTGCTTACAGTACCTTCTGTATTATTAAGGTGTTAAATAAAACCAGGTGTACCAATAAACTCAGAAATATCTCCCCATAACTCAGTGCATCTATTTACCAACTTTTGTGACAGATAGTGCTCATTTCTAAGATAATTTAAACTATTTTTTCACAAGTAAGCTATGGCAACCTATGAGATTAAGTTCTTCTCCTGGATGTTACTATGCAAATACCAAACATAAAACCAGTGTCATGTATGGGGAATCAGATTTGACGTAGATTTCTCAACTACCCATTGCTGTTGATCTTCCCTACATTACTAGATCTATGCATATTTTATAGATAGACCTATAATGGCACTAGAAAATCTGTTCTTTTCTTAATAGATCTGAAATACATATTGATCACAAACATATTTATATACTACTTTGATCAAGTTTATCAGAAAAATATTACAATATGTACATATTCACAAGACACAAATGAAGAGCTTATGATCCAAAGTATACACTGAGATAGTGAAAGAATACAATAACCATGGGGGGACTAAAATAAGCCCAAATGATCTATTTTCAATGTCTTAAAGAATGAATGAAGAATGAGGAAAGGCTCCAATTCAGCAGAAAAAATGCCTTCATCCTGAGGTAGGAAGAAAAGAATTATTCTACACTGCCTAGTCCCTCTTCCCTTCCTGGAGTAAAGCTTTTTGTGCTTTGGTCCCTCATGTATCCATCAAAATTAAAAATAGTCAGGCCAGGATCTGTCACTGAGAAAGGGTCTTCTCCTTCCTTCATTACAATCAAGCAACTGCTCGCCTCCGCACCTTAATGGACTCTGCTGACTTGGACACCGGTGGAAAAAGCCCTGCCTATCTTGTTTCAATCTTCTCTAAGTTCCTGGCTTCAATTTACTCACGGGGATGAATCTGACTCGGAATCCCCCTCCCCCAGTTCTTATCTATTTATCTCCCTTGAGAGAGAGAATTTTTACTAGTGAGCCGGTCCTTCAGCCCGAGTTGAGCAGTGCAACAGTGACATCCGATGGCTGCCTACATCAGGCTCCAGACAGCTTTCCTGGCTTGGAAGTGGCCTCCCCTGCCGTGGTAAAGAAAACTGATGATGACTGAATATTAGCTGTCCTCAGTGCATTTTATCCATTTACCTCGACATTAAAACTACCTGGGCAGCTTTCTCCATGTTCTAAAGCACTAGGAATTGTCTTCACATGCAGCCTTAAACTCAGACTTACTGAGCTCTCCTTGCACTGCATGTTAACGAGGCAGACTCAGGGACAGACAGGTGTGTAGGTGTTCTTATCATTCCTCATTTATGCCTGCAAGGGAGGTGTACATGAGACATTTTTTGTGATGAACGCAGCTCTCAGGAGTCTGCTGCCTTTTTTCTTATATCAAAAAGGTAACTGGAGCCTAATAGAAACACTGTGTGTGTGTGTGTGTGTGTGTGTGTACAGCAGTGTTCTGTATGCAAAGGGAGTGGGAAGGCTATGAGAAGTGCTAAATACAGAATCGCTGTTTAGTTCAAAGGGATCGGAAATCTACATTCCTCAGAGACCAACTCCAAGGCTAAGTGAGCAAACTAAACCTGAGCTTTTCATTGCCTCAAGTCTGAACTCCAAATTTGTCTTAACACCTGATGTGAGGAATAGCTTCTATAATTTGATGGCAAAGGATTTAATTAGGCAATTTTATTATGTTTATCTAATGCTGCTTTGCACTAAGGTGTGGCAAGGACTAAACAAATTTCATTATGCTTTCCCATGCTCTAAGAGGGCTCTATTCTGGTGCTCCTCAGGGTGCCTGGGAACCTCCATTGGCCTTACCATGTACAAATGCTCTCGTATTTTCTCCGCACAGACATAAATTTTTCAGTCTTAACTGAACAGTTTGGTAACTTAAGTACCAAAACCTCCCTCAACACAACATAAATCTGACCCAGCAGCCCAACAGGAGCAGCCCAAATAAACTACGCTACCCATGATCAGAATGAATCCGCAACACAAAGCTGTAAGACGAGAACCAGTGACTGTCCTGATCCAGTATTCTGTATTTGTAGAATACAGGCAACCATCCAATACATTTCTAATTCAAAATATTTACTTCACATGCTCACATAAAGACCTTCACAAACTAAGCAAGTCTTGAGACCGAAAGGCCACAAGTCACTGGTATATTGTCTCACAGGTGGAGTCAAGATGAAGCTCCATTCTTTGTTAGTAAAGCTCTGTTTGCACATGAAGTACTAAAACATGTGGCACCTTCTACTCCATCCATTTCCATCAAAAAAAATTTTAGTTGGATCAAGCTTTGTTATTAACTAATGCAGTATGCAGCTGATATTTTTTAAAGCCTGAAACATCTACAACTGTGTTCTCTTTATAATTTGTTCCTATTATGTTTGTATGGAAAAGTCATTATAAGGAACTGCCACTCTTCCCACAGACTATTAAGAGGACTGCAAGCCATGTGTAACTATCCATTTTTAGTCTAAAAACTTTCCCTTGTGTGCAGAATGCTTTCCAATTTACACAGACACACTCCTTTCAAACTAAAAAAAGAAACAAAACCCGACTTGAAGTGAAGGAATTTTGCCATTTTCCTTTCTTCTTCATTCCCCTCCCCCCCCTTTGTGCTATTTGTCTACTTTGTTCTGGTTTTTCCACTAATGAATCTTACTTTGCCCAAGTCTTATTGTCATTTTGTTGAAACTATTCAAAGTGCCTCAAGCTGCTAAACAGCTGGCAAAATACACAAACATTTAGGACTTTAGTCTGAATATTAAATCACGGTTTCCAGGAGAGAACAATGTGGTCCTTTCTGATTTAATACCTTCTTTTGAACTGTGTGCCATTTTTGCTTTCAAATTAATCTAAGCATGGGAAACAGGTTGAATATATTTTTATTAGAAGACATTCCAAATATTTAAACAGTCATTTTAATCATGTTGTGGCAAAATTATTATGCTTGTCAGTCTGAAAACATACAATTTCCATATTTCCCTTACATTAACTCTCTTTAACAAAGGATTATTAAAATCTTAAATGCTATTTACGCTTCTTTTCCCCTCCCTCTCTGGCATGCATACTTAAAAGAAGCCCTAATAAAATATTTGGGCTGCATTAAGAAACATCTGAATTGCAGTTGCAATTCTAGTGTAGTCACAAGCTTGTCATTAAAATGCATAGCACAGTGCTAGTGCAGCTGTACACAGCTTTTATTATTCAGACTGCTAAATAGATGAAACATATTTTAATTCAATGTAAACTGCAACTAGAAAAACGAGAGTTTGAGGCTTTTTTATTTCCTCAGGAGAAGCCCAGATCCTTGAGCTCAATAACTTCTCTTAGCCAAGGGCCAATCTAGATTTATTGCAAGAGTCCCTGTGCTGCCTCTCCAAACACAGGTTTTGTAATACATGAAGAGGCTGGTGGGAAAGGCAAGTTTCCAGCCTCCACCACCTCTTTTTATTAACGTGTACCTGTTAATACTTTCAGGCTCTAACTCCATATTCCCTAGGTACGATACAGGCAGCCGCTCTCAGGCTGGGAATCAGCTCTGATACCACAGGAGTCAGCTGACCCAGGGGTGCACCAGAACCCGGGGCCTCACTGCTGAGTTAGAGAACAAAAATGTCCCCAACTCTGCAGCTTTAGACACATGCCACACCTTTCATTGGTGCCCTGAGGAGTTCATGACAGCTTAAACACTCTCCTGCAAAGAATGAGTCAATCTCTATCCTGACCAAATTCTAGCTGACCAGTCCATAAAAAAGCTTTAATACAAACCTCATGTCTCAAGCATTAATCTGTATTACTAGCTGATAAACATCAATTATTTATAATCACAGCCTGTGCAATCATCTCTAATTTTTATTTTGAATTCAATGTATCAGGATAACAATAAAGCAGAAGAAAAGCCCCAAAGCTCACACACAAACCTTCAGGAATAAGTTGCTGAAATAACATGGAAGAATCATAGAGGTACCAGAGAAGACCACACAGAAGAGACAGCAGCAGACAAAGAGTTTGGCAGATACACCCCTCTTTAAGGCAACTGTGCAGCAGAAATGCAACAGAACAGAACAGTACAGGCTCTAAAGGACAGTGAGTAGAGCCCATGAGCCAGATGAGCCATCACTGTGAGAATTAAAGCATATAACCCTAAAAGGAAGCAAGTCCTTTGCTAGATTTCAGCCCTCTGTAAGCTGAGCAACAAGGAATTTTCTGGCCCATTGTGTGCCCTTCTATTGAGGTGGCAGCAGAGCCTCATTATCTCCGTGGGCTGTAAAAGTGCCTCTAATTAGCGAGTCACCAATGCTCTACCAGAGGGTATTTTGGAGTAGATATATTCTAATTGTCTCTGCTGGGTGTCTGCAGCGATTCCATAGAAAACAACCTTCACACAGGGTATGCTCAGCTTGGAGGCATTCCTGTCTGCTCTTTCACTCATTCACAGCATTTTGAGCCTGGATGCCACATAAAGCTGAGGTGGACGTGCCACGATTAAAGACAGAATAAAAATGAAATGAACCAATAGACCGAGGTTAAAAATTGGAAGTAGCAACAGTTAATTAGTTCCATAGTTGAAAAGAGAGAAACCACAGTGCTTATGCTCAAGAGGCTTAGTGCTGCTATTAGAATATGCTGCTATTAGAATGTTCCAGCAATGGATTTCTACATTTCTATTATTTAAAAAATAACATGTTATTTTTATTGATTTCCAATAGCTAAAGCTTCCATATTTATCAGTCATCCTGTAGCAAACTGTTGCTCCTCACTGATATCTACAAGGACAGTCAATACCGAATTCACCCACACCACAGAAGAGGGCTCCAAAATGCAAAGCAAAAGAGAATATTTGTTAGTTATGATGAAAATTACTCGACTCACAGTCTTCATCTTATTTTCCTCTGCTCTCTAAAGCAGTCATAAACATTCAATCGACTTGTATCCCTTCCTTGTAATATTGGTGATACAGATACTCACTTAAAACACAACAGGCTTTCATTCTGTCACCTAGATCCAAAGGGCCAAGTTTTCCTGTATTCCACACCTCCAGGGCTAAGGGAATCCATACATGTCTTACTATACATATTTATTTATGGAGAAAGACAAAAAATGGTTACTTAGAAAAGCCGTTATGCCACCCTATTTTCAGAATTTGTAATTTCCAAGGATCTTAGTGATAGGTTCTTGGGGTAACATCTTTTGAAGTGCAAATTATTTCCTATGATTCACACATTTGGAGTAAAAAAATTTTAAAACCTAAGCTAAACAAAAAGTCATATATATATATATAACACAACATGTAAGTGACTCAGATTCCAGACATTTCACTTAAAATATGTTATCATCTGCCTGCTGACAGGATACTACTGAATCTGAGAAGAGTTATCAGTCTTTATCTTTTCTGTTATTGTTTTTATAGCAGAAACTGGACCCCACTGGTGTCCAGGCAAACTTCAGTCTAGACCAGTTTTGGTCCCGTGACAGGTTCATTTGCAGCACCATCAGTCTGAGCTAACTGGCCCCCAGGCAGATAGCAGCCACTGGTAGCACAAGGAAGTTTTCACTCTGGTGGAAGAAATTTTTCTTTTCTAAGTCTGCTTAGTCATTCCTCTGTCCTATAATTATCACTAAAATTTGTAGAAAGGAGCAAAAGATCACTGAGTAATGCTGTCACACCAGAGGCTCAACATACACCAGTAACCTCAGTGTGTTTGTATTAATCTTGGCTACATATATGTGTCACATCCAAGAGTATTTCTGTTTACAGCAGGATATTCCCAAAAGCTTTCTCATTTACCATGCAGTTCGCTTTTTCTTTTTTTGTTGGCTGCTTATGAGAATATTTAATCCACTCCCTTTAAGTTTGAAGGTTACTGGAGTTGTCATTCACTCAAATTTCACAGGCTCATGCATGACTTACACTTTGATCACAAATGCAAATCAGCAGCATATTTCCATGAATTTATTGCTTTTAATCAAAAATTAGACTTTCATGTCTGGAGATTTATCTAGATACTTCATCACTTAAGTAAGGACACATCTTAATGAAAAATCACAGGATGCCAACAACACTGCTTGAAAAGTTACTATTTTCTATGAACACCATGTTCATCCCTTCTGTAAATCAGATGTCTATATGCTTAACAATCAGAATATTTTTCAAAAATAGCATCCAAAACAATGTCTAAATTCCCTTCAGCTCTGAGAAACACGTTTTGGTTGACTGAACAAATTACTTAATATAAAGTATACACATAACTGAGTTTTCTCTGCCTTTCACTCCTTTTAATCTTGCTGATATGTTATTTACATTCTATTCAATAAATAAAATCAAGATTAAAAAGTTGAGCTGCCTGAGGGCACTCTTTTTTAACAGAGATTTTCAAGTGTACAACTTGTTTTCAACTTTTAATAACATCCAGAGAGATGGTTTGTTTTATAAGCTATCTACCCATGTGATGTGTGTGCGTAACCAATGAAACTCCCAAAAATTAATAACATTTTCTCTTCTATGTACCTGCCATCTACTTTTTGATTGTTCTCTGTGATCTGTATGAACACTCCACTCTAACAGTACCTCACCAGCTTGCTGGGTGAGAACTAGGAGATCAGAAATTCATGGTATGAACACACAGAAACCCTCAAGGAGAGTAAGGGTGATGAGGTAGTGTTTAAGAATGACAGAGCAGATGCACCTCACTGGTGGAGAACTGGGATCAGCCTCTGGGAGGCACACTGGGTTCGTTTGGGGACCTGTATTGTGTGCGGCCCCAAGTTGAGTGGGATTTGTTGCCAGACCAACAATCATCATTGTTTATTAGAGCCATTTTTCCTCAACCAGTGAAGTGAAAATGACAAGAAAATAATCACCAGTTGTCTGAGAACATAAGCCACCAGCGAGCAGTCCTTCGCAACAGCATGGAAACAAAAAAAAGAGCAGCCATTAAGCTTCCTTAACACAGCTGGAACTGGAACTGGCTGTGCTTCTGAATTGCTGCAGAAAGCAATGGAAAAGCCCAATTGGGAAAGAAGTAGCTGTAGCAGCCAAATTGCAAATGGCTTGGAAAGAGGCCTTTTCAGCTGACACATTCTTCAGCAACCTCTGAGGACTGGTGTGACAGATGGTTCACTTCCTTCCCAAACTGGGGGTCAACTGTGCAAGAAGGACTTTGTGCAGAAAGTTGTCCATCAGGATTTCTACCCAGTTTCCCTTGTTGCCCGGGTTCTGCCGCTTCTCTCAGCATGTTGCAGTTCCCAACCCAGAGGTCTGTGTCAATGATGCCTTGTGCCATCCAAGACTTGTGCTGGTTCTGTCTGTAGTATATATATGCCACAGGTCACCATCCTCTTCCATTCTCCATGCCACCAACGTATGTGACACTCAGGAGGCACATCTGAGAGAGGGGCACAACTACAGAAAGTGTTTCAGAATTATCCTTGCTGGTTCCTCCCTGAGAGATAACCAGAAGACTGACATTGGTTGCTTTCTGAGGCCAAAACACTTCCTGACAATTAAACAACGTGTCCTCTGTCCTCAGCTGAACAGGATCTCAGAGCAGCATCAGGACACCATGAAAGAGATCATGCAAACTATCTGCCCCTCTCCCTTTCTGGGAAACGGGTTCCTTCCTATCATTCGTCTGTCTCATCCGTCCCTTTTCTTCTTTCCCTTCCCCATTAGTGCAGTTACAAGAAGAAAGTTGTAACCATGATAATGCTGCACCTCAGGAAAGTGGGAAATGGCACAGGATTACTTTTATTATACCTTGAAGTGTCCAAGGCTTAGGGACTGCAATGCTCATAAATAGCACTTCCAGCAACTCTACTAGAGGTCCTTAGTTCATTATGACATAACTGCACTCTTCCAGGTGCACTACATAGCCTGCAACCATTCCAGAGAATTGCTAAAAATTAAAATAGAAAAATAATTTAAAAGTTCACCAGCTCACATAAAGGTTTGTATTTTAAAAAAATAGCACTAAACTCTACTTGCATTCAGGTATTCCTCAGAAAAAGTCACCAACTGCCTGAGATCCCATTTACTTGCCTAAATGTACAGAAAGAAACAAATTGAAATTACTAATGAATAGTTTCCGAAAAAATACAGAGACATCCAACCTACTGTTAATTCCTGAGGATTTACTAAGAAGTTCCAACAAGTATCTGAAATTCCACATTCTTGATCGTATTTCTCAAAATACACCGTCTACAATCAAAACCTTGAAACCAAAATCCACTTAATTCTGAGGTTTTTCTTTTTATACATCATTACCTTTTTCCTTATAAGGGGAATTTATTTAAAGAGATTAAAATCTGAATATTGCATTTAATCCCATAATGCCTAATAAATGACTTATTTAAGTGTTTCTTAACCGTGAAGAGCAAAGAAGCTTCTTGAGAAGAAAGAACAAAAGAAACAAGCAGCAAATAAAAGTGATCAGCCACATGACTGTCTGGAAACGTATTAATTCATATTTCTGTTTTTGAAAGATGTTAATCACCTGTCATTAGGTCAGCTAGGAATTGTGAGATTTTAAAAAGCATAATTCTTTAGTTCTTCTTAGTAATTACCTTCACAGAACTCTTCCAATTTTCCTCTGTGCCCCACAATTCAATAACGCCCCACTTGGTCCGGTTCATTTTTTATCTGTAGATTTTAGTAGAAACTAATTGAGCTTGACAAGGGTCAGAAGGGCTGACCACCCCAGATGCAAGTAGGAAAAGCCCCCACATATACCTGGGTTTAGTTTTGGGTTGGACTTTTACTTCCTGAGGACCCTTTCTCCTTTGGCTCCAGCCAGCAGATCCCACCCGCACCCAGAGACGAGGCTGTCCCCAGCACCTCCTGAGCGAGGCTCACAGCAGGCCTTACCCATCCCAGGCTGCTTTAAATAACAGCAAACTCATTTTCTCCTGGCTTCAGGAATATTTTTCCTGTGAAGTAAAACTGAGAGGTCTATCTCTACTAAATCTGTAACTGTTTTTCCCGTCTGGCTCCACACTCCTCGGATGGCTTTTGCCAGTGCTCGCTTGCAGGGTGGGGTCTCTCTCCATAGGCTCTTGCTGAGCTTTCCCAGGTCATGCAGCACTTGTCTCCCTTGTTCCACTATTGTTGTCTTGCCATCCAATTCTTTTATCCTGTGTACGTGATCAAGGTGTCATTTAAATAGACTGCATCAGCCACCACCATGATTTCTTATTATTCATCCAGCAGGATGAAATTGTCATACCCCACACTGGTATCTAAATATTTCCTTCAGATAAATGACTGAATAGTCCTTGAAATTGTATCCATTATGCTCCCGACCCCCATTTGCCACCTGCAGTCACCATCTTTGTCCATCTGCACTCATCATGGCTGTTCATCTTTGTCAAATTTACAGCAAAGAGTCTTGAAAGGAACAATGCACCAAGCACAACTGTAAAGATGAGAAACCAAACAGAGCGTGGGGGTTGGGGTGTCTCTAACAAAAGCCAGGTGTAGAAGTTATTAATTAACTGCAGAGATATGGCAAAAATTACTCAACTACAATTTAAGTAATTGGCACAATGCATTTGCTTGATGCAGCTGAGAATTATGTGCTTTCACTAAAGCACTACAGAACATAAAATTATTTGGGAAAGCATGTTCATTAAATTCTACCACATCGTGAGAAGCAAGCCTTAACCAAAGTACTTAGAACAAAATATTCCTATTTCAGATGATACAGGCAGTAAATTTTGACAGCATCCAATCTCAGGGACCACAGTATCTATACTCAAGGCCCCAGAGCAGTTTTATTAATTGTTTCTTTTTTAAAGCAGTGCTTAAAAAAAAAGCTTTAATTTGATCAGGTGAAACTTAATGAAGGTGATTTAGCCTATAAAGTACATCATCACTTTGGTGTCACTTTCACAGGATTTGGAGATTTCCCATTCTGAGGCAGGAATGCAAACGTCACAGAAAAGGGCACATCCGTGTTTCTCCACTATCGGTTCTACAGATAAAGAAGAAGGTGCAGTGTCTGATTCACAGGCACACTGCTTTTCCCAGTTGCTTTATGATAAATATAATCTTCCTCTTCTTGGACTTATTTGTAGATAAGCCTCTATTCCACATAGCTATCTGTGTGCTCTCCTGGCTCCCCTGTGTGTATTTCTGTGCTTTCTAGAGCACCTTAAAGGAAGGAAGGTCTATTAAACCCTCGTCTGCTGGGCCAGGCTTTCCCCTGCACTCTCAGAGCCTGATCCAATGTCCACATTAAATCAACAGGAGTGTTCCCAGTAAATGCAATGTGCATTCAGTCACGTCCCTGATTCCTCACCTCTGTCCCCCATTATTCAGCCTGCAGAGCATTATGAAGGCCCCACACACAACTGCAATAAGGACAAGTTATTTTCCCCATTTTAAATTATCTTCCTGAAGTAAATGTGGCCTGGGGCTGTAGGGGCCAAAAGGATTGTCCAGAGATTTCCATGCTATTTCACTTTTTTTCTAGCAACCAAAATCACCAGAGAGATCATGAATGCTGAAACTACGATTAGATGACCTACATAATTTAAAACTATTTTCTACATCATGTCCAAAAGTAATTTCTTTTCATTACATTTATATTGGTAATAATAAACAGAAGGTAAGGTCTGGTGCCAAGGTAGATTATCTTGTTTCTGTGGGAGAGAAATTTGGCTTTGTGAATCCAGCTATTTAGTATCACACACATATGTGTTCACAATATTCTCCTCCTCCAGCCAAACAGGCCAGCATGAGGCGGCATCAAAACCCAGCATTATGATTAATTAATTAGCAATGAACAGGATTTAGGACCCTAACTCTTTAGGATTCACTGTAGTCACTGTATTCAGAACACAAAAGGCAGTTCCTGAAAAGTGTTTGAACCCACAATACCACATTTAGATGGGAAACTCCGTTCCATGTTTGAGCTTTCTCACGTTTCCTCTTTGTCTTCTCTGTGACATGTTTTCCACTGCTTTGCTACCCAGTAAAATTAACCTGAACAGAAACACAGAGGCACTTTCATCTACCAGAGCCAGTTCAAAGTTGTCAGATCTCAACTTTGAATTCTTTACTTTTGCTCATTCACGTTCTATCAATTGCCAGCAACTAAAAATGGGGGGGTTGTGTAACAGGCAGCTTTTACTTGTGAAATATATAAGATTTTGATAAATACTATAATTTTAAGTGTTTTAAAGCCTGCTTTATACTGTTAATGATGTCATACAATAAGGAAATGGCAATTACAATGAATTTCTTTAAAGCTACTCCGCTTAGAAAATAAAATGCTTGCACAAATTTGCCAGTTAAAAATCAAAATTGTCATATGCTAGATGTAAGTCTTTAGTACAAATAGAACTTCTGACAGATTTATGTTCAGGATAAAAAATGTTACCTGTCAAAAACAGCCATAAAAAATTAAATATCTGCTTAATGTGTGGCTTCAAGGATTGCAAATGTAGCATTCATTATCATAAATACAGTAGTATGGTCTAATTATGTATTCTGTACTAAGTTTGTCAGATAACACAACTCGAAAATGGCACAACTAAATCGAATATGTTCTACTTACCTATTGAGTGTTAGTGAAATTGCAGATAAAAAGGCTTCTTTACAGTCAATTTTAAGACGCTGCATCTTTGTGACAGGCTTTACTTTATTTTAAGATTTCATCAGCAGTTTACCAACCGATTTTAGAGCTTTTTCCAACAGGAAATCTTGTTTTCCAAACACAAATAGGTGAGTTCCTGTATGAATCATCAATCTCATAATGTTTATCCTCAACTCACAGTGACCAAGTGTGCCCATTTTTTCACTGCCCTGTGATCACAGGATAGGCAAAGGCAAGGTAAGTCTTTACAAACCACACAAATGAAACAGAAAAACAAGGCAAAAATATGAAGGCCAGTTTGCCTGGGTTTGTCCTGGTTTGGGCTGGGATGGAGTTCATTTCCTTCCTAATATTAGTCCCTAATATGGGATGTCAAATAGGTCTGACTTTTGCTTTCTGCTCAGACTCCTATGCCCTCAACTTTTTCTCTCAGTAGCAGTGGAAAAACACAACTTCTGCTGTCTCACCCTTCAGCTGGGGTCATTTTCTCTGGAATGATCCCTCCCCTGCCTCTCTGCAGTACAGATTTGCCCTCACAGCCTTGTGACACAATGCTTGTTCACCAGGTGCATTTTTAACTGCTCTACAGAAATCAAGAGCTGCACCTGCTGTCTGGGGTGGTCTGAAGTTTCTACTTCTTCCATTGCTCCCTCCCTGCCAAGTGAGGTTTTGATCATTCCCTTGTTCTCTGGCTCCCAGCTTCTTTCATGTCAGTCTGAACATATTCTCACAGTGCCTCTTTGTATATGTTATGACGTCTGACGGGAGCATCTCAATAGGATTTGAAAAACTGTGTTAACACAAGGAAATAGCCTAATTATGATCATCATCATTTCCATTCCTGCTTCTTGCAAAACTGATCCTGGGGTGACAGTCCTATTCTATTTAACACATATGCACAAAACTTTCAGCCAAGAGACCTTCTCTGCAAAAGAGGCTGTAAAAATGGGTTCTGAAAAATCACTGTAGCTCCTTCTTGACTAAAAGGAAGATGTCTCATTTACTGAGATGTCTGTATTCAGGTTTTTTCCTAAATTTTTTAAACTTCTAAAAGCAAATTTCTATCTTTTTCATGAAAAACAGGGTAAAGAGTGATCCTCCTACGTGCATTTAGAAAGTGACATAAGGCTGTAAAGGTACATAGAAGAAAAGGGGGGAAACTGAGGGTAAACACACATTTAAAAGTTATTCACATAAAAGTTAATATTTACTTCCAAATCCCAATTCTATTATGACCCTAATAAAACAAACCTAGGTATAGATGAGATACAGGCCACAAGCATCTGTGAGTACCTGCTGCCCACCAAGCACAGCAGTACAACTCTTCCAGTCAAAGGAAATGCTGGGCTTAAGCATCTTCAGAAACCAAGCACCCAAATTTCATCTTAGTAATACAAAGCAAGGGACTAAATTATTTTTACCTCAACATTCACCCTGCCATGATATTGTTCAAAAAGAGTGAAGAATTAAAAAAAAACCAAAAAACAAACCTTCAAAAGAAATGAAAAACCAGAAACTCTCTTCATAATGTTGCAGCTAAATTATGAATTAAAATCATTCCATTATTATGCCACACAATTGGGGCCTACTGGGGAATATTGCCACACTACAAATTAGAGTTGTAATAATACAATTCTTGATTCCTAATACTTAAAATTTTCCCCATGGTGATGATGGTCAGAATAATAATAATAATGTGCAATAACAGTAATTAATCTAATTAGTTCATTAAAATGATGATGGCTATTAACACTATAGGTCATAAATTAAGACAAGACCTTCTCTGAACATTAATAGAGATGAAATATGTTTTCCTCTGCACAATGGACAAGGCACCAGCTGCTTCTTTGGTGGAAAAAATAGCAAGATGATTATCTAAAGATGCAAATGGAGTTTCTTTCTCTACCCACTGTGAAGGTTGAATATCAATGACACAAAAATAATTTTTCTTCAGATGGAAAGGAAACAGTCACAGCCCACTGCAGAACAGGGAGAGCTTTTCATTTCCCAGTTCAAGGCTTATGACCTGGCAGCACTTCCCCTGCCCTACTGTTCCTCCTTTGTCCCCTTCCTCATAAGAAACTTCCCTGTGAATTGCTGTATTGATCACTAAACTTTTAATGGTACATTTGCTTGCTCTCTATAACACAT
Organism: Orthonyx spaldingii; assembly: GCA_013397795.1. Taxonomy (NCBI): domain Eukaryota; kingdom Metazoa; phylum Chordata; class Aves; order Passeriformes; family Orthonychidae; genus Orthonyx; species Orthonyx spaldingii. Next base: position 845,057 of record VZTJ01005473.1, read on the forward strand.
TTATGGTGTTTCATTCATGAGCTTTTGGGTATTCATTTGCATGCATTAACCCTACCTATGTGAAACATCACATATGATAATAAATACGTGTCTTGGTATGTGGAGGTGAAAACCTTGTGCAAAGTTGCAGAAACATATAATAAATCAATTATTTATGTCCTTTTTATTGCTTCACTGGCCAGATAATTCTGTGTTCCCTGGAGCTTTAACATTCCAATCCAGTGAACAGATTACAGCATCCATCATTTGCTTGAAATCCACATGCCAAATAAATATTTTTTCCATCTGCCTCTAATGTGAAATGTCACCTCTTTTCTACAGGCACTGGTATGATTCAGTCTTGAAAGAGCTCCAGGTTTTCCTGCTGTAAAAGCTTTGAAGTCTAACCCAGGCCAAGGAAAATGATGCCATCAAGACAAGACATTCCAGTGCCCTGCTCACATCTACTCCAAGCCTTTTGAAGAACCCAAACCATCTTCCTTGAAAACAGGGAATTCACATGCGAAATATTTTGTCAGAAATCCGTATGACTGGAATCCATCCTTTCCTGGGTTTCCCAAGAAAATGTACCAGTGGAAGATGTCACTATGTGAAGCTCTCCATGCAGGTCAGCCTTGTGCACCCTAAATATTATCTCCCTCTTCACACCCCCAAGCCAGCTGGAAAATTACCTCCTACAGGAGACAGCAAGACAGAGAGAAAAGTGGAACCTGCAGAGAGATTTTGCCAAATGACAGAATTTGCAGAGATCACAGACAGAAGAAAGGTCGCAAAAAATAAAGTGCCCTATGGCTTCTGGGTTAGCAGACCTGTGGCTGACCTCCAGCCAAGTGATCATTTATCCTGTTTACACAAGTTGTTTAACATGGTTTTGGTTCTTTCATAAACAAATATTCTATTCAGAAACTATGTTTACTGTATCCTGAGTTGCATCCTTCACATGTTACTGCTGGTAAGCTTCAGAAATGGGGGTTCTGTTCATAGACAGACAAAGGCCATTTGCCCACTTCTCTGACAGCACAGAAACCTCTTTCTCGTGAGAAAATCTATCTGTTGATGTAAACAAAGATAAAAGTGTTCATAGCTCTCATGGATCCAGGTGGCCAATCAGCTGCAAGAGGCAAACAGCTATTGGCCAGTCATGTGAGAGTCCATTTTGTATATAAAAGCTGAATTTAATAAATAATATGGTTCTGGCTGCTATTTGATCCCAACTGCTTCTTGTTTCGACATCGGCTCAACAACGACACACTTCCCTCCCAAAGCAGCCCTTCTGTAGCATGGCTACTCCTTCACCAGCCTCCCAGATATGTGCTTTGGGATGATAAAATTTTAAATTCACTTATTTTGTAATTTCCTACCCTAACAATTGATGTTAATGTCAGTTGATACAGGCATGAGTAAACCAGAAATATGGCCAAACTCTAATATCTCCCTATTCAAAAAATAACATGATAAAAAGAAATTATCTAAAAACTTGTAAGGAATTGCAACAAAATTGCACTTCAGCTGGGAAATGGCACCTGATTTTTCATTCAAATATAAATTCAGAGAAGTCACAAAACAGACAACTCTCAAAGTATGACAATTAATAAGAATTCATGGATGCTGTCTAGGCATGGCTTTATTTTTGTTTAATGTACAACTTCAGTGGCAGTCTTAAGTTAGAAAAAAAATGGTTATTTTCTGTGCATTTTTAAAGGAAATAATGAATAATTCAATTTTAAGGAAGGAATCATAGGAACAATTGACACAATCTTTCCTTTTCATTGTATTATTTGTACTGGCCTTTATTTCCATAAGAGATAAACCTCTCTTTAAAGAACTAATACTTCTAGAACAATTGTTTTTAATTACAAAATCTCAAAACATTTTCCTAGGACTGAGTCTCATTTTGTGAAATAAGCTTGATAAAAAATAGGAAAAGACAAAAGAGCCTAACATTTGAATAATATCCAATAGCAATTTTGACCAAAGAGTTACAGACTATTAGCATTTTTCTTCCTATGGGCTGTTCTATTTACAGGAAGAAAAATCCTGGTCTGTGGAAGGATCTGATGCAAAATGGGGGAAAATCCCAATCTCTGAAAAAACACAACTTTTTAGTATTTTGCTCTATGCCATCATTTTCCTTGCCTTACCCTTCTCAGAGCCTGGGTGCTCTTGGAAAGGTAAACTGAGACAGAGGCAAATGATTTCTTTTACAATTCATGATTGCTTTTCACTCTGCTTTATTTTGTTCTTAATAAGCCAACTACTGTTCATGCTCCATATATAGTGTACTGTAGTTCTTCCTTGTAAAGAAACACAATAACTCCAAGGGGCAAAAAAATCTCCCCCTCCTTCCAAATTAAAAGCAAATTGTTATAGATCTAAAGACCTTGTTTCCAAAATAATGGCTTTGGTATTCGTTCTTTTATTTGCCTCCCTCTTTTTCAGTTTTCTCTGTGGAGTTATGGTTCATGTTTTCAACTTCTCGGGAACAATGAGAAGCAAAAACAAATATAGCACTTTAAAAAATGAAAGCTGACTCTTGCAAAATACTACCATCCTGACAGCTGGAGCTTTATAAATAATATCAAATATTGCAAGGAAATAAAAACTGAGAAAATAATTGTTAGAGAACACTAAAGACAAATTTCCTTAGAAGAGAAAAACTTTGTCAGAAAAACCCAGAAGCTGAAGATGACCAACCAGCCTCTTCCTCTTGTCTTACACCCTGCACTTGTAACTTCGTGGTTATTCTGGATTTTGCATGCTGATCAACACTACTTGCAAGCATACAAGAAAAATTACAGAACCTTGTTCAAGGTCCTGTTTTTAACTCTGGTATTTTCTGTCTGCATCTTCGGAGAAATATTAATATCCAGGTTAGACATTCATGAGGTCTAAAAATCTTACCAAAAAATATCTGTGTTAACTTGGAGAACTTTTACCTCGCTGACACTGGATACACAGATATCTCATCCTTAAAAAATAAGCTCACTGAAAGTTTATGCATAAACAGACTTTGATTATGTATTTGCTGGTAGAGTGCCCTTGTTGATCTTATGAAGGCAGTGGAAAGTTAGAGAAACAAACAGCGGGAGCTGCTTGTAACACCTTCAGCACAATGGTTTCTTCCTTAAGGCATAGATATCTTAGAAACACTGCTGGGAGGTTTCCCTTTGTTCACGGTGCTCCTGCTGAGTCCAGATGTTTGCCTTTGCTCCACTCCAGACAGAAGAATCACGGGAGGTTTCCTGCTCGTGGGCAGAGCTGTGTAAGCACACCTGGTCCAGCCCAGTGCCACAGAGCCTCCCTGGCTCCAGAGGGGAAGGACAAACAACTGCAGAGCTCCGTTCAATGGCTGCCAGTCACGATTCTGCTGCACCTTTGAGTGAGGAGCTGAAACACTTTTGAGCCAGTCTGGATCATCTGCATCTCTTCAGATCACCCAGTGCAGGCCTGTGCCATCAAAAGTACACTACACTTCTCCTGGGCAGCTGGACCATCCTTTTTCTATCCCATTAAAAAATATTGCCTTCAGTCAGGACCTTGACATGAAAAACAAACTGGAACCCCTATGCTAAGAACTTCCAGTGATTCAGGTTTTTTAAAATGCAGGTGCTCAGCACTTTCTAAGAATCTTGGAAGATACTCAGATATCCAGAGGATGCTATGTACCTGAGCACGAGGCAGTTCAAGTCAATGGTCAGATTTGAACACCTTATCCCTCCTTTGGAGAAGTAATGTGGTGAGGAATTGCCATATTCCACTGCTGGAGCTGCAGGGATCCTTGACACGCAATTCCAAGGCTACAGCACGGCCAGCACAGGCACCCTCCGGGGCTCCTGCACCAGCCCCGCGCTCCACGCACTCCCTGACAGCCCAGCCCACGCAGCACGTTCAAGGAAAGTCTTCATTGGTTTAATTTCAGGGGGAAACAGGTCATTCTTTCAAGTTTATAATCTCCTAGATTTTCCTGTCTGTGCTATAGGTATAATTCTTCTTTGTTGATTCCCATGGGGCTGAGCTCATGCTCAGACAGAAAACATCTCTCCTAAGGTCAGAGGTTTTTGCCTGGTGACACTCATGATTACATTAAGTTCTGATGTTTGGCTGTCAGAATTCATTCTATTAAAGAACACTGAGTATAAATTGCATAGTTGTGTCACTAATGATAATTTTTAAAAAGGAAACATTTTTTCATATAAAAATAGTTTTTTTTAAAAAATCGGCATTTTTTCTGGCTTAAAACCAAAACATGAGTTTTCTCTACTGCACTAGAAACAAATAAAACAATTAAAAGGAAAAACTACTTTGCTTCTCGAAAAAATTATTATTTTTTCTTAACCAAATTCATGAATTTGAAGCAGAAAGTACCTTAATGTGTGAAGGGAAAATGGCAATTTTCAGAGCTCTTCTCCCTGGAAGGATATTACATTATATCTTTTCCATTCTGAATGTCCCAGACATATTTTACAAGTGCCTACTGATACCTTAAAGTTAGGATTGAATTCTGTATTTAAATTGCAACCCATCTCCAGTTTCAGGTCATTGAGACACAAAAGGTCGTGATATTTGCCTTTCATTTCTCTCCTCTCAGAATACTAAAACTTGAGACTATAAAGAATGCTGTATGAAATATAATTTCTTGCCAATTGCATGAAGAATATACAGTGATTAAGTAAGTAGTTTGACCTGAGTTGTTTAATCCTATTCACCTAGGATCACCTTCAAGAATTTGGCTTCTCAATGCAAGTACGAATATTTTAAAGAATACAGGAAAAGATTCAAGGTGAAAAAAGTCCACAAAAGATGAGAATCTGCTTCATTTTTAGGTCAAAAACATCATCTCTGAATAAAAACAATGAAGAAAAGATATAAGTGCCTTTTCTTTTACATTCAGCAGAGAATATATTATTTTCCATGTGGGACCTGAGAATGTAAAGTATGATAAAAGAGAATCTAGGGTAGATGGACTCTCTCCTCCCATCCCAAAAAAACTTGTAGACAGGTTTTGAAATAAAGCTTTCAATCCTAATTCCACACAACCCCTTTTTACTGCCCCACTAGTGAAGAAAGTAGACAAAGTCAGTAGCTCTTGCATCTACTTTAAAGCTGCTTAACACTTCCAGACGGATGTGAAGAGGTCACAGTGCAAATGACAGTCAGAGGCAGCATTTCTACTGAAATTATTAGATTCACCAATTTATAGGAACTGAAATGGACCATTATCATCATCCAGTCTGACCTCCTGCATATTGACAACCATATTCTTTTACCAATTTATTCCTGAAGTGAGTCTGTAATATCTATTCCAGCTATCCTATGTCTTTTGAAATACGCCCATTTTGATTTGGGCACATTAAGGAATGGATATTCTGTCTCATTTCTCAGTAAATTTTCAATTGAGCAAATCAGTGTCGTTATTAAAATGTAGTGCCTCAGTGCTAGGACAACATCGAGTTCCATATTTTTCATGTGCTGTCAGTACGTTGTCAAAACTTTGCACATCACTTTTGCCAAGCACATATTTATGCCTCAAAACAAAAAGCTGCCTTTTAGCAGCCCATAGCAGGGACTCCCCAGACTCGAAATAGTCCATAAAAGTTACTGTGACAGGAAGTACAAGGACAGTTCCTGCACAATTAGCTGCCAGAGACCAGCCCTGAGGGCCAGCTGCCATGGGGACACTGCCTCCTGTGCTCTTCACCTGCTTTGCCTTTGCTCATGCCAGGGGCTCAAGGCACCTCTCAGGGTTTCATTGCATGCAGCAATATACAGATATAGCCCAAAAATATGGTCTTGTCTCAAAGTAACAGCACTGACTGCCCCCATCAGACCCCACACCACAGCGAGCTCTGCTGGGAGACTTCTCATCCTGCAAACACTGAGCACATGAAAGTGTGCCTTTCCTAACACTTCCACATTCACAGCACCCTCAACCCAAAAAATCAGCTCAGAGTTGTGAGACTTGTTCCCTTTCCCCATCACTTCATCCCTTCAGGTGTGCTGACAGACCACAAGGCAGTGCCTGAGCTGGCTGAGCTTCCCCCTTTTCCTCTCCTCCTTATCCAGCTCAGAGGTCAGACAGCAGCCCTGCAAGGGAGGGAGAGAGGGGAGGCCACCGGCAAGAGGGAAACGGAAGCACAGGGACACCTGGAGCTCCAAACCCTTCCCTCTGGCAGCATCCTGGAGGTGGGATTTAACCCAGGTACCCACGGGCACAAAGGAACAGAGACAGGGCTGTGACACTCCCTGCCCCCCGCCCTACTGAGGGAGCCAAATCCACACCGGGCCTGGTGTGGGCAGTCACAAAATAATGTCAGAACCCACCAATGCCAATAAGAAGCTCCTGATTATCCTTGGAGGAACACATCCAGACTGCACTCCCCAGCCAGTAAGGGCTTTCTATTTACACAGCTGTGGATCTCCAAAGATAACTGATTTTTTAATTTTTTTTTAATCTGCTTCTTTTGAAGAGATAAAGTATTCAGCGGGTTGATAGAGCTTTTAGCTGCAACTCTCTTGCTTCCTCACTCTTAAGCCTAATAGCTCATCAGGATGCAGCTTGCCAAATCTGCTTCTTCTCCTCCTCCCCCATCATTTCTGTTGTCCTTTTCAGCATCCAGGGTCTTAAAGAGTTTCTCTTTATGGGATTTAGAGGCAAGGCATTCATAAGTCTGCTGATAATGCATCATGTTACTTACTGGTTTTTAATCCCAAATCAGTATCTTCTCACCTTTAAATAGAAGTTGTATCTTTACTAGCTATTTGGTTTGTAAAATTTAAATTTGACTTTGTTCTGTGACTACTAATGTAATGCATTTCAGCAGTTTCAGCTCCAAACTGCTGAAAACCACTTCATTCTCTTTTCATGAACATCACCTACAAATATCTATTTAACTTCCTCGAATATATTACCCAATCATCTTATGCATTTATGATCTTACTCTTAGGCAGAAGCTGCAATTTATTACCATTAAAATCTTGTTATAGAGGATTATTTTCAATTTGTTGAAATTTAGCTTCTGTGCTAGAAAACAGGGAAGAAAGGTGGAAAGCAAGACCATGATGGACTTATTTTCCAGGATGCTTGTCTGCATTCATGCTAAGAGTATTAAATGGATTTATTTCCTCAAAGAGGAGTTAGAAGGGAGTTAAAGATAAAAGGAAGACGATTAGTTTGACACGGAAGGACTGAGAAGTTTTTTTAAAAGTATTTAGGAAAAAAAGGAGAAATATAAAACCTAGCTTAAGCCAAAACTTCCTCCCACCCTTGGCTCCACCGTAGGTTATATAGGTATTCAAAATTTTCAAGTAATTTATTATTGAAAAAAAACGACTACTAAATTGTTTTCTGTTAAGGAGATAGAACACATAAATAACTCTCCATTCTTTCACTTTGAAGTGTCAGGTGTCACTTTACAGTGCAAAGTTTATTAGCCTAAAAAGTCTTTTTCTTCTTTTGCTTTGTGCTACTGCTCTTTTTATCATGTGTCACATTTATGGAAATTTTAACTAACATTTCAGAGTGCCCTGTTTATACCACAGATGGTATATTTTTAATTTATATATTTATTTTTATTTACTGTTCTCTCTTCTCTGACTCAGAAATTTAATGAGCTCTCCCACACCTCATACCCAGGGGAAGCAAAAAGACTGAAGAGGGCACATAAGAAGCAGTAGCTGATTTTATAGCTGTTAAATGTGAAATATGCTACTTATAATAGAGAAATTGAAGCCCATGGCCACTATAAAAATGCTCAAAGTGAGGAAGAGATGCCTTTAGTTGTGGGGAAAAGTAACTTCTTCCCAAGTCATCCTACTAAATTTAACAGGAATTCCTGTGGAACAACTGAGTGTAGAAAACGAGCGACTACTACAGAGTAACATATCATAAAATCAAAAAATGGTTTGGGTTGGAAGAGACATTAAAGCTCACCCAGTCCCATCCCCTGCTATGACCAGGGACACCTTCCAGTATCCCAGGTTGCTCCAAGCCCCTCCAACCTGGCCTTGAAGAGTTCCAGGGATCCAGGGGCAGCCACAGCTTCTCTGGGCACGCTGTGCCAGAGCCTCAGCACCCTCTCTGTACTTGTTGTAGCACCCACCATGTGAGCTGGGTGTCCCGGGTGGGACAGGCTTTATTCCACACACACGTGTGCAGTCTGGCCACTGCAGGGACGCTGTTTCTGACGGCAGAAACGCTGACATCAAACGTGCTGTGGCAGACAATCCTCTGTGCCTCTATTTACACATCAGCTGGGGAAGCATGCCTTCTGTATTACTCAGTTAACTTTGCAGCTATTTCCATTTTCCCCCTATGGCTTCAAAGAAGTCAATAAGCAATTGATAAATCTTCTGTCGCCCTGGGCAATTAATGGGAGTTACACAGCGTTGACTGCATCAATTCTCGTGTATGTGAAAAGCAAAAAATTGATTTCACAAATTTACTGGTGCCTATTGATTTAGTGGCTCTTCCCCAGGCTATTCCCATTTAATGCTTTTGTGAGGTCATTGAAAAAAAAAATTCAAGACTGTCAAATAAAATCTGTTTCTTCAGAGCTTTATCTGTTACATTATTTTGCAAGTATTTTTAGCCTCAGCAATAAGTTTTCAGGCTGAGCTTCAGGCTTGTAAGATTTTCATCATCTAGAAAGTAAGCATAAGCAAACCAACCCAACCAACCATGAAGTGAAGGTGTTTTGAAGGTTCAGGATCCTTTTAAAAAGCAAAAATTCCACCTACAAAAATGCTTACTGAGACTTCATAGGCTCGAGATGAGTTTACAATCAAAGTATTTGTGTGTCTAACCATCCAATTTGCATCTGCATGCATCTGATTGGCAGCTGAATACCATGAACATCCATAAAAACTGTTAGGCCAAGCACCAGATTTGTTCCTAGGACTGAACTTCTAGCAGAGGATCACAGAGACAGATGCAGCAAAAGTAAACTGAATGTATCAAACAGCAGCCTTTTGGGAAATTTGTCCTCATGCACCTGTAGCTCACAGCTCATCACCCACATTTGTGAAGACACAATAGGCAGAACAGCAAGAAAAAATTACTTTTCCTTTTTTTTTTAAAAGATAAATAACTCATATTTTGTTAAAAAATAACATTGAATGGGAAGTCATTTGATTCTGCATTCCCTTTACTCTCATCCTGTTTCAGGCCTTACAGTCAGCAGTGCGGGTTTGATCTCATTGTCAGCACAGGGATACTCTGAGAAACCTTTTGCTTCTTTTCCACAGAGGTTATTTCCTAGAACCTTCTGTCAGGACCAACCAGCAACCTCAGGTTGCTTCAAGGAGCAGCTAAACTGAGATTTAGAAATTCCTAACGAGATACCAGTCATCCTCTTTTGCAAAGGAATGACTTATCCCCTGATCTTTAAACATGGAAGTAAATTGACTTTTTTCAGCCTATTTTAATAAGGAAATCATTTCTACAGGATGTATGGATGTAAGTGCTGTGCTGAGCTGTGAAGGGAGTGAGGATGAGAAACAGTAGGGTCCTTACCTACTTTGAAAATTCAGTAGACTGGCTTTTGGAGCAACATTGCATCCAAAATTCAAAACCTCAAGTCAACAATCTAAGTGAAAATTTACTTCTATGGACATGAAGCCTATGTGCATTATCTGATATACACAAAAGAGTGGGGTAAGAATATGTCTGCAATCAGAACCCAAGACCAGCAAAGTCAATCCCTCCATATGCAAGTGCCAGCCTCATATAAATCAAAAGGTGCTTTAAGGTCTCTGAGTGCATTAAACTTTATTTGTTCCTCCACCCCCAGGCCATCACACCTTTGCTTGCTGAGAAGCCTTGGTTGTGTCTGAGCACACATCAGGTCCCACAGGCTCCAAAAACCCACTGGGTGCAGTGGCTGTCCAGGGCTTAAACAATCTGCACTCACTGTCTTCTTCTGTGAAACAAGAAAAGGAACAGCTTTTCAACAGAGCCTGGTTTTTATTGCATGTATAGAGCAACGAGATCTCTGAAAAATGAAATGAAAACTCAGAACACTGTAATTTATAAATACATGGTAAGTAGTAAGGTAAGCTTTAATATGTGAATTACAGTAAAAGAAACTAGAAATAACAAAGAAAAATATTCCAACTGTGTAACTGATATCAAAAACTCCATCTGCATATATCAAAATACTGTGAAAGAATAATCAAAATAATTTTTAATAGGAACTAACAAACTGAAATTTAACAGGATGACTTGTCAGCTTGATATCCACCAAGTCAATGATCCCATATCTGAGTAAGGACAACTAATTATTTAAGCAGTGTTGTTGTAGTGACAGTGTCAATCCCATAAAATGTTTCCATTTTTCATTTGACAGAATAAAGGATCCCTATTTATTCTAGTAATGACTACCTTTGAATGATAGAGAAATGTTCTCTGAAGTATTTCTAAAGGAACAATAAACAAATAAATAGTTACTTCTTTCTTATGTTGTTTAATAGTTGCACTTTAACACCCATTGAAAAACGTATAAAATATTTAACTCCTTTTTAAGTACTTATTAGGAAACACTGATTTGCTACTAGAAAGATGTTTCTCTAGTATGAAAATGAAAACACAAATGACCATGACATTATAAAAGAAATAAAGATGTTACAATGACACATATAAACAAAAGAACTGGTGCTGGAAAAGTTGAAAACCATGACAATTGTATTTTGAAGTTTATGTAGAGATGAAGAAGCTTCATTCTTTTCAAAACTGCTTTGATATCTTTACAAATACAATTACTATTTCAATACAGTTCTTTTATCTGGACTGTCCTTGCTCTGTAACTTACCATTCTTATTGTGAATATGACTTTTATAGCTTATAAATGTATAATTTTCATAACATTACAAATTAAAGCTGCACAGAATTCTGTTTCACTTATATAAAGAATTTGCAAGAGCCGATTTTACTTCAATAAAAAACGCAATCTGTTAGTTTCATGGTTACGTTGATAAACAAACTGAAAAACACAAAAATACATGGTTATTACTTTTCTATATCTTCTCAAACAGATTACAAGCACCAAGATATAAAAAGGAGGACAAGCTTTACAAACACTAAGGATATTAGGAATCAAATTAAAATAGCTGTAAAATATGGATATTTTACAGGGGAGGCAGCTCCTTCTGTCATCCCATTAGAGAATTAAATAAATAAAGCTTAAAAAGTAATATATTAATTAATCAACTTTATCAGCAACCTCGCTACTACAAAATCTGGGCTGTGAGGAAATAGCATCAAGTCATTTCAAACTATCACGCTACTTGCAACAGAAAAAGAGCATTTTACTGCTATATATTGTAATTTATAACCCACTAAAGGTCTAATGGCACGCCTCATATCAGGTAGCACTTCACTGATATGAACTTCAAATTCCGTGGCTTTTGGTGGATACAGACTGGAGAGCGAACATGAAAACCTGGAGTTCTCACTGTGACTGCCACACCCTTTTTGTCACCTGCCCACACCAACTCCACTCCACCAGCCACTGCTGCACCCACGCCAGCTGTGACCGATGCAGCACCAGTGACCAAAGGCAACGACACAGGGGGGGCAGATGTTGAAAATGCCATCAGATCACACTCATTGCAGACAAGAGAAGGATTCAGACTGCTCTGTGGTAAGACATTCACGCTGGAAAACAAAGATGCTGCTCACTGTGACGTAGCACACACGTGGATATTGGGCTGCTCAGAAAGCAGTTGAGCAGAAAGCAGATCGCTATGACATTTCCAGTGTCAGGAGATTCTGTTTCCCAATATCATTGCCATTTTATGCCTGCAGTTTTTAACTTTTGGACTCTTCTTGCCTCCACACAACAGATCAACAAAGAGCTGGTAACAAAAACGTTTTAATACCACTGTGGTCATTGATGGGATTTGTGCCAGTCAAGAGAAAAGGCTCACTGGTAACTATCAGTTCAATTTCAGAAGTTTAGAGGAAGAATTATCAAAAAATCTAACAAAATAAAAACCCCAACCAAAGACTTTCAAATTGCATCCCTGCAGTAATGATGGAAATAAAACCACCTGTCTGAATATTCCTCTTTGTTTGCTCTGTACAGACTGAAGTGATTACAAGAGGCAGAACAGGAAAGAAACATCATTAAAAGCTGCACACCAAAACTTGTAACTGCTTTCCCAGGAAGAAAGGTTTAATCCTTTTTGAAATACACAACATCTTCATCATTCCTAAAAATCAGAACACAATTCAAAGCAGGACCATGAGTTTATGGTCTCAGTAAACACAAACCAGCATCACCGTCTTGATGAAAAGAAAATTAACATCAGGCTGTATGTATCATCCTGAATTTATAAACACTGGAAATAGTTGGTGTGTTTAGGGGCCATACATTTTGGAGCTATTTACCACTGAAAAAACTGAAAGAATTTTAGAAATAAGCCCACACCTTTTGTGGCATTTAAAGCCTTTGTTCCCATTGAAATTCCTCAGTGCCATTTCCAAAAAGGATTAAAATGCTCAAGAAACAGTCAGATAATTGGAAAATAATTACATGCTAAAATTCAACCAAGAACAAAGAAAAAGTGTGTTACACCTGTCATGTAATCCACTCACAGTACAAAAGAAATTACATTTTAATGGTATTACAAATATTACATTTATTCAGTGTGTATGATTTATTATTAAAACAGTAAAATGAAATATTCTGTTTAATCAAATGTATTCCAAGTAGCTTTCTTGGCCGAAAATGTAAAAGCCAATTTTCTTTTTAGCTCTCCAGGGAGATTCTCTCCCAGACAGGGACTGTGCCCATGCTCCACGGTGAGCACTGAGGTTCTGCATGGCACCGCTCCCCCTGTGCCCAGGAGCTCCTCACTCTGCTGCTTCTGCCCCCCGACCCAGCCTTGCAAGGGATCTAATTTGAAACCCACTGAGCTGAGCAGAAAGACCTGCACTGATTTCTCTGAGCTGTGGACCATCCATCTCCAAGCAGCATGGGCTGGACTCGATGAACTTGAAGGTCTCTTCCAAATTAGTGATTCTGTGTGTGTGATTCTGTATCAATTAAAACATTGATGCAGACACCACTGATTCCAGAGCTTAAGTTTTCCATTCAGTCTTAAGAACCAACTCAACCTTTTTCCATTTCAGAAGCCTATATTTTCTATGTAAATCAATAGTAAAAATAATTTAAAAACCTCTTTGTTTACAAAATTCCAATATAGATTTGAAGAATCTCTGAGAATAAATGCAGTTTTCAGATATTTTTAAACCTCTGGAGTAATTTTATAACAGCATTGATGCCAAAGACCAAGAGAGAGGTTTTCTTGGCTAATGGACAGCTCAGCCAGATCCAAGGAGCCAGTTAGGAACAGCAGGAGCAACACAGCCACACCACTGTGGCATCCTAAACCAGTTCCCTCCAGGGCAGCAGCTCAGCTCAGGCAGACCAGGCTCTCCAGGGTCTGGCACTCCTAAGGAGCTGCTCAGAGGTGCTGCAGGTAATTGTGGACATGCCAGGTGGAGTTGTGCTAAAACGAGCTGCTCCTGCCAATGTTAGCGTATCCTAAAACTTCATTTGTCAAAACTATCTCTTAATTTATTCCTTTCATGCACATTTCCCCTCCTCTGTCTTTCCGCGGCCTTCAGCTGAGGCCAGCCCACTTCACTATTATTGATCTTAAGTTCATTTTTCTATGTACAAAGTCTCTGCAAGGATATGCTTTGTATTTTGAAAGGAGAAGTTTGCTTGATGTGTAAAAAGAAAATGAGAACTTTCAGTTGTAGTTGAAAACCTTATCAACATCAGATATTGAATTGTCATTCAACTGTCACCCAAGATCTAGTAAACATCTGTAAAACCTGGTTTTTTAATTATGTTGGTAGCTTTCTATAGTGTATTCAGTAAAAGTGGGGGTATATTGTACAAATTGACAAAAAAACGCCAAACAAACAACAACAAAACAGAACTCACAAACAAAGCAGCACAAACCCACCAAAAACAAAGCACATTTTAGTGCTTCTCCTTCTCAGTAAAAATTTTTTCAGGGACTTGGGATTTAAAGATATTAACTAGTTGCTACTTCAATGGACATTCTTTGTCAGCAATTTAAAAATCTGTTGTCATAGGAAGAATGTAAGAGAAATAGATTGCTGGAGAGTTAATTTCAAAAACAAAATTAAAAACAAGCATACATGAAATGAACACTCTAAAGAACTCGAGAATAAAAAGGTAAGCAGATACCTTAATGCATAGTTTTTTATACTGAATATTTTCCAAATGAAAGATTCAGAGTATTAACGTTTTATTGTTGTGGGAATAGCCAAGTGTAAATCGAAAGAATGAGCTACTGCATAGCACACCGCGTAGGTTAATTTTCCACCAAAGCACAGTTACTGATTTCAAGAGCAGTGTGAAGTCTGACTGTGTTAGCGACAGTTTGGTTATCAAAGCATTCGATTACATTTTGGTTGTTGTTATGAGACTCCATCTGCATATTGATTTTATACGGTGCTTGCAATTGGTCCTCCACAAAAAAGTCTCGTGTGCATTTTTCACCTGTAACAGCTCCACTCGAGCAGCAGGAGCCCCTGAATGAGGAGGAAGATGCTCTCTGTTACTACCCAGTCATTTTTATTTTCCTTTCTTTCATGTTCTACTACACAAACACAGAAAATACAAATACTGCCTTCTATCCATCCCCATGTTTCAGGTTCCACATCGTCCTGCCACAGAGATCATCTACCATACTTTATTTTCTAGTCCATCCTTTAAACTCACTGTACTGCAGCTGTTAAGGTGCTTCTGGCTGCTGTCTTCTGCTGCAGAAACCAGAGGAACTCGAATTTAAATTCAAATACCTAAACCTAACACTGAATATAACAGTTCTTTAAGTATTCTGTAAAACGTCTTTCATGGACCAACCATTACTTAATTGTAAATTTTTCCTGACAAGAAAAATAGACACATTACTGTTCTATATCCAAAGCTGTACTGAGGGGAAGGTCCAGCCCTCCTTTGATACATTAACACAATAATAAAGCAAAACATCTTCCACTACAGTTTCAGAAAGAGCTAGTGAGACTGCCTGGGAACTGACAGTTCCCATCCCAGCCTTCCCGAATTTTTCTGGGCTTTTCAGGTTGGATTATCTAACTCTCCTCAAAGCCTACCCAGCTGAATGTTGACATCTCTTTTTACCAGGCCAAAGCCAAAGATAAATGCTAGAGTGAAATGCAGTGGAGAAAAACATCATGGTTTAAAATATTGACAAGAAATCTAAATGTTATTTTTCCTGTACTGAACCAGCTCATTGCAGTTCCATCAAAATCAGAGAAGCAGCACTCAGTGTTGGGTCTTCATAACAAACTGATTATCCCTTTAGTAAAGTAGATCATGTAGCAATAATCTGATGAAAAATTGCTGACATTTGGGTTACAAAATAGCAACTACGTTAATTCAAAAGGTGAAGTACACCAGAGCTTGCCTGAATCCTAAATAGTTGCCAGCAGCTGTAAATAACTAGAGGCCAAGTGGACTGCAGTGTCTGTTATCCTCTACCTGCCTGAGATCAAATCTGCAGTCATTAGTTTCACCTGGAAAAACAATCAAGTTTTCTGCTCCTCTGCATTTCCTTGGGTGGGAGAGGATGGCAAACCAGACTCTGGAGTTTAGGTAGTGTATGGCACTTGAACCACGTGCTGCACATCCTCTCCATGGTCAGTGGTCAGAGAGAAACCATCCTTTCACAGCTGCTGCACTTGTCTCTCTGTTCTGGCAACAGGTGCCTTATCTTCTAGATATCATCAAAGACATGTTGGATCTTAGTCCTCCTACAGAGAGTAACAGCAATCCCTAGTGTTACATACACAAAAACAGAACCTACATGAGTTAGTTATAAGGTGTAAATGCATTTAGTCCCCAGAAACAGATCTTTTTCCTCTAGCCAATCCTTGTTTTTCTTGTATATAGAGTCAACAATGGTTTTTTCTTTCCCATTTATTCTTTTTATTTCCTCTATCTCCTTTTTGGCATAGTCAGTCTCCTCATCAATTTAGCTTCAATAATACACAAGACTGAAAAAACTTGTAACCACAGATGGTCGTGTTTTGGCTTCTGTGATAAGAGGGAGTCTCCTAGGCCTCATTTTAAAAGGATCTTTCTTAATGAATTTTGTAGCTTATGGTTTTCATGCAGTGCTTTTCTTTCAATGCTATAACAAATGCTTGTCAGTAAGGGGAATTTGCCACTGAATCCTTGATAATGCCCTTTATTCTGCAGTTCTCTGCAGATTTGGAGTAATCCAGTTCTGTATTTGTTCAATTAATGCTACTATGCATTTTATGCTGGTCATCCAGTCATCTTAAGCTCCTCAATGAAATAACAGGAGCTTAATTTTCTATTGCCTTAGGATCTGAAGGCTTATAAATGAAAGATAAAGACTTAATCCTGGTTGATCGGTTTAGTGAAAACTGTTTTTCTTTACATATCAATCCCATAATTTCTGCAGTTTTAAAAAATATTCAAATCATGGTCCAACCTAAAGCCATGGGAAAAAACAAGAGGTACATGCACATTTTGCATAAAAACAGGTGAACAACCATTTGTTGAATGGCAGAGCTTGGTGAGGTTTTGCTTTGCTAAAGGCAGTGTTTGTCCAGGAATAAGGTACGTTTTGCAGATATAGATAGATATTGTTTATTTATTTATTTATTCAAGTTTGGGAGAACTCCTAAGCACATTCTGGCTTGAGTCTATTCCCCAGCACGGGGCAGAGCTGTTGAATTTAATACAACCAGCACAGTGTTCAGAGTCATTCCATGCTGTTCCACCAGCCTCCCACGAGAGCTGTGCCTATGGGGATTTAACCAAATCCTGCTGAAGTCAGCAGCAGCACTTGCAGTGATCAGGACAAGTTCTGTGCCAGTTCCATGATGAAAGGAAGCAACACTGCCACCTCTTTTGTGATCTGTATCACAGAACTGCTTATGACTTCACTGTGCCTCCCAGTGACAAACAGCTGCTCAGGAACAGCAAAAACAGGTTCTTACAGCTGAGCTGCACAGAGGGTACAGCACCATGGCAAAGATCCAGCAAAGCAATACATAAACCAGAAAGGAGATTTGTGACTTTGTGTTTCAAGTTAAGATATAGCAGGGCACTTTCTCCTTATAAGGTTGCTTCTGTGTGCCATTGATTTTGCAGTTTATTATTAAAGTGTCTTACAAGAGAAATGGCAAGCAGATTTGACACTGGGAGACATATTAATGGCATGAAACCTTAGAAAAATGGGCACTCTGATAGTTATTAATCAGACTGAGCTACGGCACGAGCCTCCCCTTGCTCCCCTTTGATTTGACAAAGAAGCAAATCCTCTGGCATCCTCCAACTCATTTTAACAGTTCCACAACTGCAGATTTCCCTCCTGCTCACGACACAAACTGCTTCTTCAAGAACTGTCACCCTGCTTCCCAAGCAGCACTTACACTTCCTGACTCTACAACAGCATAATACATTAAAAAGTAATAAAAGCTTGTTCTTTACTTTAAAAAAAAAAAAATTGGAAAAAGAAAAAAGAAGTACAAAAAGTTACATTCCTGTAGCGAGCCGTGATTATTTCCAATCGAGGTCTCTGGAGGAGGAGGAGGAGGAGGACAGGACATGGCATTTAAGCCAATTGAGCCCCTCTATTCCAAAAGGGTTATTCCTAATAGCATTGAGGGGAAAAATTGATTCTTTTGATCTTGTATTTTAATCTTAAATTTTAATTTGAACCATAAAACTTTAATAACTGTCCTCTAGGTTTCAAAGAGAACAGCACTAAGTATTTTCTGCACACTGCATATTACACATGTAAAGCCAGAATCCTTTGTATCTGCAGGAACTGTGAGGGCTGCTTATTAAATTAGTAATGACCAGAAGTCAATGGCTTTCAACCCCTTGGAGTGCCTGTTGTATCTTAAGCCAAGAAAAATAAAATCACTGTTGTCCGTGTAGAGCCTTTATTTGCATAAGCGTCAGGGCATTTTAAATTAATTATGCGTACCGACTTCATATGGGATTTGGAAAAAATGCAAGATTTCCCTAATGAAACTTACCAGGTTTCACAAGGTTGAAATGCAAAGTAATAACTTGTGTCCTTCCAAGATCTAAAAAACTGATAATTAATTTTATATGGTACAAACATACACCAGCTTGTGTAATAATTTCACCATGCTTCTGGTAAGCAACAAATTCTCTGATATGAGCCCAAGAGGAGAGAAAGTGGGTTCTGCTAAAAGGCAATTATTGCAACCTGAACAGTTGTCACGGCATACTTAGAAATGACCAACAGCTCTATTTTGCAAATCAGAGATTTGATTTTTATCTGAACAGGAAGAGAAAACTGTACTTAAGTTCTCCTGGCAGAATAACTTCATAAATGGCAATAATTTGTGTGCCACCTAACTTGGTGTAATGTGTCTGTCTGTCCTGCCACAGCACAGAGGGTACCCATGAGAAGCGTGCTGCCTTCTGCAGTTTGTGCAGCTCACACCAGCTTAGAGATCCAGACAGCAACTTTGACTTTTTCCACTTTCAGAGGCAGCAAATGTTGTTCCCACTGATGGCATAATTACCCAGAATAGGAGCAGCCATGGAAGAAGTTAAACTCTGCTTTGTTTTACAGTATCAGCTGTTTGCCTACAGTTCTTAGTTTAAAAGGCCAGGAAGGTTTCCAGTGTTTGCAAAATGTGCTACTATGAGGTTAAGGCCAAAAAAAAAAGGATAATTCTGAGGCAATAAAGACCTCTTTCATTTCAAATTCCCTTTAATGTAGTTTCTATTCACGATGCAATTGCCTTGCATTTTCCAGGCAATAAAAAGGGGGGAAAAACTTTTTGGTAAATGATTCTACACCTGCATGCTATTTTTAAATCATATTTGCTTGTCTGCAAGGTAGGAGAGCCTTATAGAAGGCTCAGACTTGAACCAAATTCAGAAGGTATGATTAATGGCAATTTTTACCCAAACCCACGGTTTTTTTCTGTTGTTGCTATAATGTAAGACTGGAAAAAAATACTGATGGTGTTTAAACCAGGGTGAAGAATGATGTACAAGCACATTACTGAGGCTTCTTGTTGCTGTATCTCCTGTCTGTGCCTCTACCATACCACCAGCATAGCACTTTGCTCAGTGCCAGTAACACCTCTGCTCTCACTCCAACATCCTGGTGCCAGCTTTGAGAGAGGTCAGCATGGAGAACAAGATTATGGCTGCACCTTCTCATCTCCTCCAGCCTCAGGGCAGATCAAACCTTGGCTTGTTGCCCACATCACTGTGAGTTTTACTGCATAAAGCTGCTGGGGTGCTACTGCAGGGACATCAGAGCTCACATACGAAGAACTGAGTCAAAGGCTGAATGAAGGCATCTTTGGATTAAAAATATCCACTTAGAATAAAAAGTTAAAGTCAATCTGTTGTCTTTTGTAGTTCTGCAAATAAAGATGGCTATTTCTGAAGTAGAACTGTTTACTTAACTGCTGCTCTGAGATACAGCACAGATGTCACTGTTGAGCCAATGTCGAAACAGAGGCACATGAGAGAGATTGCTGAGAAAAGGGAATTATTTATTTAAATGCAGCTTTTATATACAAAATGAACGCTTACTGGGATTGGCCACAACCCTCTGTTCCCCAGGGCTGATTGGCCACAGGCATTCACTGCCTGTTCCCAAAGGAGCTCTGAACACCATAGCTTGTGTTTACCATAAACAGAAAGATTTTCTCGTGAGAAAGAGGTTCTGTGCTGTCACACACACATATTCATCTCAACATATCATATTAAGAGGCTTGCTCCTGAATCCTTCTCACAGCTCTCCTTTTGGATGTCTAGGCAGAAAACACCCAGAAAGGAAATTTTTAAGACACTCTAAGATGATGTTCTTTGAAAACAGAACACACTAGGTTGTCAGGAGCTGCAAAATAATATTGGTAATTTTGGCAATTAGTTTACCTGAATTGCAGCCCAAGTGAAATGGTACCATTGTTAGGATGCTTATGGAAAAAACAGATCATAGCTGATACCCTCTCCCCTCCACACACACACACTGCCCTTGAGGTGCAGCCCATACCTGCTGAGAAACACTAAGGGATTTGGCATGAGTATTTCACTGAATCTGAGGGGGATTTCTGAGTGGTACCTTTACACTCACAGCTATAGATGCACACATCTGTGTGTGTGAATTAATTATGGTATGAACACTGTTATCACGAGTCTACAATTAAGTCACAGCTATAATTGTAGTAAATCCTATTAAATCAGTTATTAAATATTAAATTAGTCAATGAGTAACTGCTGCTAAGTCCTTGTGAATCCTTACGTTTTGTATCCATATCCTTTGCACCCTGATCCTTTTTCAGCCTGTATCCATGCAAACTATTCAAAACTGATTCTAATCCAACTTTCCCATATAGGATTCATCTGTGCACCAAGAAATGGAGTGAACCTCACCACTGAACTCTGTTAAGTTGCACTTCCACAAATTTACAGTGATTCTTTAAAAGGGGCCCTGCAGATCGGGTGGGAATGTCTATAAAACCAAGCAAGACCTCCAAGGGAGAGAACAACTGCTGACCTAAGAGGAATGGACAAAGACAAGTTTCCAGTTGCAAAGTAGTAACTGCAAACAGGTAGGACTGTGTAAAATATTAATTGTTCAATTCCAGCCCAGCAATCAGCAGCAGAACTCCTTTGCTCTTGCTCTCCCCCTCCCTGTGTTCCCGTGCATTGTGACAGACTGGCTGTGCACTGACAGAACACCTGCCTGCAAAGGGAAAGCTTTCCAAATTCAAAGCTTGTCAAAAGCATCAGTTATTGCCTGTACACATTTGATTTCATTCTGTCAAAATCTTAGGCTGATGTACGTTACCTGGTGCAGTGTAACACTGACATGAAAGCTGGCACTGATTTTCTACCTTCTCTAATGCTGATTTAATTATATTATATTTAAGAACGTGCAGCCAGCATACTCAAAAAAAACCGTGGATGAATTAATTTCAACAAATTCTATTATCAGTAAAATAGCTTTTATTTTTAACAAGCTTCAGATAGGAATTCTGTATTTCTAGGCTAAAACACTGCCTTTTTTTTTTCTTTTTCCAAAGCCATTCACACAGAGAGCATTTTAATTTTCCACACTATAGCTATGTTGACCTTCCAGACCTTGCAAAGTAAAGTATTTATGATCCCAGAGTTTTTTATGGTATTGTTTCAATATTTTTGTAACATTTGTATTTCTTGCTGATGTTTTTGGCATTAAAAATCACTCAAGCTGTGCTGAAATATAATGATATTCACTGAACCATAGTATGGAAGGATAATTCAGTTCAGGGAGGTTATTCTAGCTCATCATGTACACAAAGGCTTGAAAGAAAATGCAGAGGATTCTCCGTTCTTGACATGTGCACTATTCAATCTCTCTTTAAAGAAAATAATGTGACACGGAGAAGATTTCACTTACATATCAAAATATGCAGCTTTTGTCTGCAGAGGCAGGCAGGCAAAACAAGTATCCAAAATGCACACACAAAAACACCTTTTATGTTCTTCCCAGAAACACACTGTCTTTTAGATTCAATTGATCATGGAAAGCTCAAGTGTGCAAGAACCTCCTTTTTCTTTTCTTCTGGTAGCGGTGCCTGTCACCCATTAATTCATTGCATCTCAAAATACTATAAGCAAGTCACAAAACATCACTGTGTTAGTTTTCCTACAGGCTATGCTGTGCCTTACATTTATCCCCTTTTTTTTCTTTTTAATTCCTGTTATCCATTCCATCTTTTGTCTTTTTCTTGTCTTTTCTGTGGCTTTTAATGGCAGAGGTGAAACTCATGTGAAGGAAGACTGTTCTGCCTCATCTGGACCATTTTGATGCCATGACTCCACAAACTTCATTCCTAGTCTCTCCTGAAGCTGACAATTTTGCAAACTCCAAGGGGACCAGTGTCAGAAAATCAAACATAGATCTCTGCTTTTTTCAGGTTGGAACACCAGTTCCACCTTCAATACCCACAGCCTGAGCTGCTCAACTGTATATTAATTTAATACAGGCTTTCCAGTCTTCTAAAAATCTCTGATATGAGACCACTTGAATGCGGAAAATCTGTCTTGGCACCAAGTGCTGTGCAGCCAATTTGGAGTTTACAGTGCTATGAGGCACAAATTTGACTCTTTAGAGCAGTGAACCCTTTCTCTTGACTGAACACCTGGTCACATCAGCATTCTCTGGATTTCTGAACAATGCTGTTATATGAAGTGCATGATGACCAACCTGGAATATGTAAGAAGACAATGAAGTAATCCATAAAGATTACAACATTGCATAATGAGTTCAGGTGATTTATTGCTGTGATGCATAATATGAAAAGCAAATAGTGAAACTTAGCTGAGCATGGATCCTAAACGCTGTCATTCTATTTTATACAGGATGCTTTCAATAGAATTTCTCTCTAAGAGCCAAGTCTCAGGGAGAAAACCTTCACTGCCTCCCATGCACAGCATGTCTAAAATAAAAGAGTTCAGAAACAAGAGCTAAGAAATATTTTAGACTCCTGTGTTATTCATTACACTTTATAATGTTAATATGTTCTATTTATGAAATATAAATTGATATACAAGAATAGGCTCAGCAACCCAGCGGGTACAAGAAGTCAGAGCATTTGCAACATTTTAAGTCATTAAAAATGGACTCACCCCTAAAATAGATCTATATTTTTACGGTTTTCCGTGAGACATTTAATTAAGTTCTCATCACAATTCAAAAATTTCAATGAAGAATATAATCATAATGCTGGATTCCCAAGTCTTTGAAGGAAGTTGATATATTTATGAATAAGGATCCATCACAGGAAGCAGTAGAAACACTGTATGCCAGGGTTTTTTATTTCTTTTCTCTATCCCAGTCAAGCATGATTTTCTCATGCATTATGAGTGCAAAAGTAGTCAATACATTACAGATAATTTCCATTTCCACTCATAAGTTTTTTATGGACAAATTTTGTAACAATTACAGAAACCTATAAATTGTGCAAAATTAGCTGTTCAGCTACCAGTGTAAAATAAGCTGCCAGGAGCCCTCGCTTACTTTGAGACTAGATACAACAATTCACTAGAGTACAAATATTTGCCTTTTTTTGTTTGTTTGTTTGGTTGTTTAGTTTTTAAAGCCTGGAGATACAATAACATTTGTTGAATGTCTGCTATGAATAGTCAGCTTTTTACATCTACATACTACACACAAAAATTGTTTTGTACCCTAAGTACCATAAAAATACCACTGTGGGGAAACCCCACCAGTCATGATGCTCACAACTCCTTCAGATATATGTAAAATATTTTTTAATAGCTCACTTCCTACATTCATGATTTTCTGATTTTATTTAATAAGTAGGCTTCTTATACCTGCTAGAAGAGAGAAGCTGGGAAAGAAATCAAGATAAATTATTGTATATATTTGTTAAATATCAAGGATTCTAAATAATTTCATATTTTAGGCAGACATGGGCCACTATTTTTGAACGTTTGCATTTGATCTGCAGGTGACCTTGTGAGGACTGACACCTGCTCTGTTCTGAAGGGTGTCTGTCCTTAGGAGACAACCAGATCCTTCTCAGGGAGCTTCCACTTGCATGAAGTAACACAGCTCCAAAAGTCAGCCTGAGAAAATCACCATGAAGTTGCATTCAGATCACATCTCATTTCATTTTAGGGCTCTGTTTAAAATCTGAGTGTTGGTTTTCCTCCGTGCCTTCTGTAGATCCTCCAGGAATCAAGATCTGTGTAGAAAGGACCATCTTCTTTACAGATCATAATCTCAACAAATCTAATCCTGCTTTTAACTGGCTGCACACGAGCTGCATTTTTTCTTGCAAATACACAAGACCAATGAAGTCTTATGGACAAAATCCTGTGCTCAAAGAAGTCACTGCAAAAAGAAAGGCTGAAGTGCCATTCTGTATTTCAGTTTTCCAGCTGGGACTTGGTTGGTTTATCACTTATTGCAGAACAGTGAAAAATGGTATTTATTATGTGGAGAAGTAAGATTGCTTTTCTTCATAAACTTGGTTTTGTCACAACTATGGACCCATTTGTTATGAGTAAGATTGCAAAGAGACCATCAAGTTCAGCATCACCAGCAAATCCAGGTTATTATTTTCAGCCTGAAAACTTGTGCCTAGCTCTATTATAATTCAAATAATGTCCACTTTTATGACTACAACAGTAAGAACTAATCACTGGCTGACATTTTTATTCAATTGTGGATTCTGGGGACTAACAATTTGCCAAAAAGTCTTCTATCCAAATTCTTCTGGAGGATAATTGGTTTTCATTGCGACTTTGTGAATCTATTTTCCATCTTAAGAAACATGTATGGACCTGTTAGCCACATATCTCTGTTCTTCACCTATCTAGAAAACTTCAGTTCTTATCTGCAAATTCTCTAAATTTTTACAGTGCCATCATTCCTGAAATTCATAGTCTCTGTCTGTGTGCTGAGTCTTCACATTTCTTTTGAAAATGACACTGAGGCTTTCACAGCCTAACTTTAACTTAGGGTATTTCATATTACCTGATTCTCTTCCACAGACAACAGAGGAAAATGATAAGGAAAAGGCCTCAAGTTGCACCAGGAGAGATTTAGAGTGGATGTTAGGAAAAATTTCTTCACTGCAAGAGTTTTCAGACATTGGAACAGGTTGCCCAGGGACATGGTGGAGTGCCATCCCTGCAGGAGTTGTGAGATGTGGTACTGGGGATGTGCTTTAGGGGTGCACTCAGCAGTGCTGGGTTAACAGTGGCCTCAAAGGTCTTTTCAAAGCCAAAAGATTCTGTCATTGTATGACTGATGTTCTCTGAACACCTCCGTGAAGGGATCTCTGCTGACTGTAACCAGAACACAAGGGAATTAGCTTCTCCTAGAAAACGTACCCCTTGTGTGTCCTTCTCTTGAATCCTTAAATCACTCAAATGCTTTAGAGTACTTGGTCCGTGTGTCCTCTCCCTCACTCACCAATAACTGCTGTGCATTTGTACTTAAAAATCAAATGTTTTGCATGTACAATGTCACTGATGTCCCGTCCAACACCTGCTCACAGAACCCTCGTACAGGCCAAGTATGAAAACCACTTATGCAGACACACTCACCCAACAGGAGTAATTTTAAGATTTATGCAAAAAGGCAGAGCAGTACTTCCAAGACAGCAGTTCCATGGCTTAAATGTTTTTCAATAGGGTTTTCATAACCTCATAGCACAGTTGCTGCCCACTTTCTATGTATCTTTTGGGAAACACTAAGAAAGAAAATCAGCATTTCAAGTGGCCAAGTGAATACACAGCCTTACTGGAGCTTTATAGGTACATTTAGGCACTGTTTTAATTCAGAGTCAAAGAGGGGATAACAAACTTGCCATTTTAGGAGGTTTAATCTGAACACTTGCCCCTTGTATTTCTGTGCTGGGAGATATTTATATTATCTCTTCAGCACTACACCAGCCATCAGGCTGACTGTTCCCTGCAGCTCTGCTGACTCAAAATAATGACTTGCAGGAGAGCTCTAATGACAGAACAAGGGGCAATTACAGCCACAGCATGAGCCTTGGAATAACTGTGTGATGTATTTTGTGCAGTTGATTGACCCTATGTTCAAGTTCATTTGGGCTCTGCTGCCGTAGATCTGGCCTATGCCTGAAGGTATATGGCTTGTTAATCTCAATATAAGAAGACAGAACAGATTAGATCAAATCAGATCATTCAGACAAAAGCAAAACTGCTCTAGTGCTGGGACAAAAAATGATGGCAAAAATATGTGACTCTGAAAGCAAATATTCCTTTGCCCACAGACAGTAAGATCTGAGGTTGTAAAAACAGGTTATTCAGCCATTTTTAATCTTAATCTCCATGTATGAAAAAAAGAGAAAGTGACTTTTTTCCTTAGATATTGAAAAAGACTATCAGGAATTTTCAGTGGTCAGAATAAATAAACTTATAAAGAAAAAAGCTCCCATGAGAATTAGTCTATAAACCAAGGGCAAAACCAATCAGACCATGTCCCTTCATGTTCTTGTCTCTCTGAAATACAACCCTGCTGCAGTTGCTCAAGACAGAAGAGCTTTTCTGATAACTTGTCACAATCCCAAATCCAATAATTGCTACTAAAGAACAGAGAAGAGCAAACTGTAGGTGGTTTCTTACACCAATATTAGCATTTTTCATCAAATCAACTACAGTTATCCAGTGTTCATGTGAGAAAACACAACACAAGGAGACAATGTTTCTGAATGTTTCTGAAGCACTTCTCTCAGAAACAAGATGTGGATTTTAAACTGGGTCAAACTAGTGCTCCTCACTGGAGCTTTTTTACAAGCACTCCCACTCACCTGTCTTTCGAAATGACTGTTAATATTGATATTAATATTTAATATAAACGTAGAAAAAACCTATAGAAACAAGTTTGTTACAAGCGTGTGCATGAGAAAGGAGCTATATCTGGGTTGTGCAAACACAAAAATGTTTGTAAAGACATTTTATTCCAAAAGTATTCCCTCTGATACACATGCTTATGCTAATTTGTGCTGAAAGGTGTTTTTTTTTAAAAAAATATGTGTCACTGTGAAAAACTTAAAGCTAGCACATCATTTCTACCTATTTTATGATATCTTTAAAATGCTAGAAATACATGAAATGATCTCATAAAATCACACTTAGGAGCACAGAATTTCGTGCAAAATACAGGTTAAGCTTCTCTAAATAATAGTGATGTTTGACTAGTTTAGAATAATTGCACATTGTGCCAGCCAGCAAAGTACCTGAATGGTTGTGTATGTTACAGACATGACAGAGAACTTGCATCCAAATATAAGGCAGCAAGACAAATGCCAATCAAGTGCGTGGAAACCTCCAGCGAATGCACAATCTTGCCAGGCAATATATTTACATGATTTATAATTTTTATATTTACTCTTTAGGTAGTTGAACATGGAAATCAATTTACCCTTGGCCACAATAAATGTCGCTTGGAAATTTGTTTAGATTTTTTCAGAAGAGCTTTACTTTGATCAAGCCACATTTCTAATTTCTTCCTCTAATGAGTGTAGTTAAACCCCCCTACATTTGAATCCAGTGGAATTCTTGTGCCACCACAAGAACAGGCCCTCATAACGCAAATATTTAAACAGTGAAGCAAGACATTTAGCCAGAAACAAGGCAAACACAACAGTGAAATAAATTATTCAAAACGTAGTAGACTACATCAACCAGAAGACAAACACAAGTTTTCTGTTTAAATGCTCAGAAATGAGCTTATGACTTAGCACTTCAAAGTGATCAAGGAAACAGAACATCTGCCAGGAGGAACTGGAAGGGCCAGGCCTTGGAAACAGGAAAGTCTTCCGGGGGAAGATCATGGTTAATAAAATTGATGAGTGCAGAACCCTTCTCCCTCAATCTTAAATCAACGGACCTAGGAACAGCCCATGGAAACTGGAGGGGTTAAGAACAGATCACTGACAGTAAAGCTAAGATTCCTCGCTCCTTAGGGTTTCAGCTCATAAGACAGTTTCTTACATGAACTAGAAGAGTAAAAGACACATGGGACATTTGACTTAGTCCTTTACACCTTGTTTTAGTATAAATATTCTCAGGCATTGTGCTCTATTGCTTAAAAGGGCATTTACACCTGTAGAAAAGGTGTAAGAAAAGAAAAGTCTTCAAAGACTTTCAGCAGAGGTAAAGCTTGGGATAGTTTTCCCCCAATATTTCAATAATTTATTGAAATAATTTTCAAAGGACGTTCAACAGTCAAAAGCAGTGGATTGAAGCATTGTGCACCAGCTCAGAATGGAAGCTCCAGTTCTCTTTAGGTGCTGACCAGTGCAATGCAAGACAGCAGTGACTAATTTGAGGCTGGAAATGGAAATGGGTAAAAGGCAGATGTTTCATCTTGTGACACTTGCACATGAATTAAGAAGATAGAGAGAGAAAAGATTCCAAAACATCCCACAACTCTTCTCAGTCTCAGACAGAGCAGCATGAAAATGGGTTTCTCTTGTTCTCAAATGTTAGTGTTGTTTCTGGGAAGAAATCTATCAGAGGATGAACACCTAGAAAACACCAGGAACCAGCTCCCAGCCCTCCCTGCTGCACCTCCCATCCCTGCAGAGGGATTTCAGAACAGCCATGGCACCCTGGCATCACTGCCCCTGGAGTGACAAGGATGTCCCTTTCCCTTTTGATGATTAAATGGCCCAAATGAAAGGCAAAGGACAGATACATCTTTTCATCCCATTTTCCCCCCACAAGGTTTTGCTTTAACAGCTTCAACAAAGTTTAAAAAAAATTACTTTTGAGACTGTCTGGAGAAGATTAATTTGCTCACTGATCATTTTGCACAAGTAATTAGTCACAAATGCTACAAGGGGGGGAGAAGGAAAAAGAGCTAGAAAGCAGATTAAAGAAACAAACCATAACAAATTCCAGAAAGTCTCTGCAAATGTCAAAACCTTGTCAATCTTATAATTGACTATGTAAATATCCAGGTTTTATTCCCAGAGGCTTAACAACTTCCATTTAAGAAGGAAATGTCTGAATATATAATAATTGCTTGTTCATTTTGCATGCACTATAGTTCATTAAAATAAAACTCATACTCGGCTGGATATCCAGTACTTAACAGTGATTTTACAGCACATGTAGATGGTGATAAATTTAGTTGACAAAACCTGACTGAGGATATATTCTAAACTCTACTGGAATTTTAGCTTCTTCCTTTAATTGTGCCAGTGGTAACTAAGAGGGAATATACCACAAACATAAGATGGAGAAAGCACTATATTTTCAAGTGTTTCTTAGATATGTAAGAAGAACCCAAACAGTATTTTCACACACTTAGGCAGCTTGCTCCTGTAGCAATCAGGAATATAACACAGTTTTGTACAATCAGTGGGTCCAGTAAATTCTTTTCAATTCCTTCAGCAAATGAAATCTTTCACCAAATAGTTAGTGGGGGAAAAAACCTCAAAAAGCATTTCAATTACACACATAAAACACCAGCTCAGTTAAATAGGTGGAAGTGACATCATTACCAATATCAGTGTGGCCAAGTTATATTTGAACACATATTTAAATGACTGCAGCTTGAAACTGAAAGTTTCAGTTCTCTGTATGGCGATTGAATTCTTTTCCTCTTTCCTCTCCCACCTCCAGTACTTGACACCCTTTCTCTTCAGCTGGAACCTTCACTTTCCTCAGGGAAGCGGGGATGGCTCCGTGTTACAATCCCACACCCACACCGGTTCCCTTCCCTCAGACCCCTGCACGGAGCCCCAGAGAACAAGGACAGGCAAAAAGCTGATAGAAAGCAGATGGTGTTACTTCAGCACCTCAAAGAAGTGCCTCAGGTTAAGAGTTCTGGCAGTGGAGAGAAGATTCTTAAAGATGCAGGCTTTGGGCAGGTAGGCAGAACCCCTTCCTGCCCTCTGCATTTAGCACTGTGGCCTTGGTTTTTGCACACAACACAGAGACCAGTGCTCCACTGTTTGAAATACTTCCTTGCACATCACCTTCCTTTTCCAAATATAAAACATTCGGCTCTTTGCTGTACCCACTGCAAAATATCCACAAGTTGTCAGTTGGTTTGATTTATGGGCATAGACCTAAATAATTCAAAGAGGAATTTTTGTAGCAAACAAAACAGTTCAGCTCAAGACATTTTTCTATCCAAACTAGAAAAATCACATAAAATAAACCCACAAAACAAAACAAACCCCCACACAAGCAAGTAGACTACATTCTTGTAAAAACACCAATTCAACGTGTATCTGAAACCTCTGATTAATGTATACAGTAACACTAAAGCAATATTGGTGGAATACAGTGTTTGGATTTCAGATTAGATGCCAGCAGAATAAATCTGAGCACCAAGCCTGACAGTCACAACATTTTAAAAGTTTCTCATGTGCTCATTACTCCGCCAGTGATCTGACACACCACTGACACGCTGTCATGGCCTACTAAGCAGAAGATAGGGAGGGCGAGGGCCTTGCAGGAGGTCTTGTTTTTTCTCCCAGAAAGGAAGTGGCAGAAAGAGGCAGGTTTTCATAAAACTCAGGCTTATGTAAAACTACATTTGTTCAAGTGTGGAGTGATGCACGGGTTCAGAGCCCCTCAGGGAAATCGTCATTACAGAGGTGGGATGTACACTGACATCTAAAAATAACTCAGCTTTGGTGTCAGATGCAGCCCCTCTTTCTGAAATCTGCCCCTGCTATGACTTCAAGAGAAAACATTCAGATCCTCAAAGACCTCTCTCCTGCGCTAAAGAAAATCTCCATTATCATTTGGCAGCAAGAGATTTGACATTCTCTCAGCATTTCCTGCTGCTAGAGGGCATGAACATTAGACCTGCAAGCAAAACACACGTATGCAGAAAGGAAGTAACAAAAAGTGCACTGAGGGGAAAAAATGTCTTTTTAACAAATCTCTCATGACCTATTTTGATATATCAATGACAATTTTTATTTAAAAGTTAGGGGGGTGGGAATTGCCAATCCTATTTCGATTAAATCATTCCCTGCAAGGTATCCGACCTCATTCGTTGTTTCAAAGGATGACTGGATGAGCACTAAAAGGCAGAAAGTATTATCAGGGCAATGACCCCTCTGATGCTTTATAGATTCACAAAATGCAGCTTTATTGATATGATTTTAAAGAGCTCTCAGAGGCACAAAATGCAGTTGCTATAGGAATAAATAGCAGACATCCCTTTGAGAACAACAGATGGCATCCAAGGTGACTTATCTGCCAAACAGGTAAGCACTCATTTTCACTTATTTGTAAATAGCCATCATTTATCCTGGTCTGTGCAGCGGGTCCCAGTGGTGTCACCTGCATCAACAACTCAAAGAAACAGATGACAAAAATATAATGCAAAAGTGCAAGTTTAACTTCTCTTGCCCCTCAGCATATCTGAGACCTGAAGTGCTGCATAAAGAAACCTGTGAAAATAAAAAGTAATGGTACTCTTGATAAAAATTATGCATTCCAGTAGATTCTGAATACATCATAGGGGAATCCTAATGTCCTTTCTTTCCTGCTGAGATTTTAGTATAAAAAGAACTTACCTCACTAGAACATCTGGCTAAAAACAAGTTTTTTAAGTAGCCTGGTTATCAAGAATGAGCATTAACAACTTAAGTGGAGATGCACAGCTGCAAGCTGCTTATTAAAATGCTTTATCATTCATTAAGTCCCAAAGGCAGAATCAGAGGAGCTGGAAGACCTTCCATGCTGTTCTTAGAAAGTGGTTCACAATCAGCATTAGAGTTAACTCAATTAAAGAGAAATCATGTCTCAACTACCACAAAAAAACCAAACCAAGCAAACAAACAGAAAAAACCCCACCACACACAAACAAAAAAACCACAAAACACTTGGCTACTAGATGGCATTTAGTCTATACAACCAGAGCAAAAAGTAGCTTAAAGCAAGCTTCTCCCCACTCCTGCCAGGTCCTTCCTGCTCCACAGATCTGCTCCTACCTGCACCGTACTGTTGGTAACACATTTATTTCCAGAGCACTGAAGGATCCCACATTATGGTACTAAACTGCAACATCATTTTTCACACAACTCAGCAATCCTTCTGGTACAGATACAGCAGTCCTCCTCTTCCTCAGCTTGGGTGAGACCCTGTTCCAGCCTAGGTCTCTGGTCTGCATTTTGCTTTTTTGTGGGTATTTCTAGACCAGCCTTTACAAGTTCTCAAATAAAATGCATGATTTCTTAAATATTCAGTACCTCACAGAACTCGTAATCTTTAAAGCTGATGAATAACTACATTTTTGGCAGTGTTATTGAATGGTAGAGCGAAATATCACTTTTCTTATATCTGAGGAATAAACTAGTGACCAGATTACAATGCTTAGTTTTTCTGTTGTCACACCTTGAGTCCCGGCAATGTAGGACAAACATTACCTCCCATAAGATTTTTCTTCTGTAAAGTCTTGAAAGAGAATCAAGGAAGGAAAAAAGGAGAAAAGGTTGTGACTATTAAGCTCAATTTTGCAAACAAAAAGAATTCCTTTTGGCTGCAACTACAGTTTACTTCAGATTGCTACTCCCCTTTGTACTGTTACAGAGGTTTTGTTTTAAGTTGATGCAGTGGATCTTACGTATCATTCAATTATCTCTAGCCTCTCCAGCAAGGCCATTTATACTTGATTTTGCATTAAGGTTGCATGTCTGGGAGGAAAGAGAAAGGAAACAGGTTTGATTTCTCCTCCTGTTAGAGGATTTCCACAGAAACATTGTCACAGTTCTGTCCCATGGTCACAGGGAAACCCACAGAGAACTTAACCAAGGGGAAATCTACACCAGGCAGAAAAGGTACTCAGTGCTGAGTGTCAGTGAACCTTGCAGGATGGAGAATGGGCCCACAAACAGATGTTTCTCCACTGTGAAATGGGGCTGACATCACACAGAGCTCTCTCATCTTGGCCAAGCTTCACCTCCATGGCCACCATGCACAATCACTGCCTGGTGTCCCATTTCTGGTAAAATAAAGCTAATCACTAATAAATTTCTGAGGCCCCTCAAATACTCATTTCTCAAATTATTGCAGCGTGAAAAGGAAAATCACCCTTTACAATGCAGAGAAGGACTGGTGGCCCTTGAGGACCTGATGTAAAGTAACACAAGGCATCCTTCAGCAGGTGAATATTGCCCTCACAACAATGCCCCAACCAGCAGCAGGCAGTAAAGATTTCAGAGGAGCATCATCCAGCCATCAGCAGTTCCACCACACTACACAGTCACACTCCAAATTTAGGCTCCTCTCCTCTCTGTTTTTTCTACAATTTCTGAAGAGGGAAGGAGTAGAAAAGTGGCTGTGAACAAAATAAGCAATAACAGGAAAGATTTGATTTTCCTTAACAAATTGTTAAAGAGAGCTGAAAAATGCTCAGTTTACCAATATGAAGATGTATTTTGGTGATAAGTTTCCAAACTGCAGACAACATCTCCTACCCTCCCTCCCAAAATGTTATTCATGAAATATTAGCATTCAAATTCATCTGTCAAAATGATTGTTGATGTAGCATAGAAAGGCTATATTATCATCTGCTCTGCAGTTTGCCTCGGAGCAAACTTGATTCAGATATTTACATAACCAAAGATTATGACATCTTTTCCAGCCCTTTTGATGTGTCTGTCAGCAAGATGTCAATCAGATTAATTCTAGCTAGATTCTTTCCTGATACCCAAGAGTAGCTGTGAGGCATGAAGCAGTCATTTTGCCAAGGAGAAAGTTTGTTTTCCAAAAAAGACCCCTGATAAATCATTTGAGGCAGAAAACACATTTACACAAGAGCGAAAAATGCATGCTTTATTATCCTCGAGGCCCAGGATGTGGTGGATGTGAAGGCAAGCATGACCACTGGTAGAAATATCTCCAAGAATATCTTAAAAGTACTAAAATATCTCCTATGGCTTATATCAAATATCTTAATTTTTTATTGCTAGTCCTTGTAATATAGTGATAGATGCAAACTGTGGAAAAGAATATGCTAAAGGACATAGAATTGGCCAATATTCAGACAAATCTTGCAAAGCTCAACTACTTCCAGACAGTGTTGAGACTTGTCAAGGTTCACAGGTTACACATCTTAAATCTCCATAAAGCCCCCCCTTACCCCCAAACCGCACATCCATTTTGCTTAACACTCTCCTTCCTCCACAGCAAGAGGAATGGAACAGAGCTTGTTGACATTGATTAAAATTTTCTTCTAACTTTTCACAGCTGATTCAGGTGACAAAATGGGCAAAGACATTTGTTCTTTGTCAACATTGAGACTACTTTGTGCAATTGTTGAATAAGTGAAGCCAGATGGTAACACAGAAGAAAATTCTTATAAAGATCAATATCCAAGCACAGAATGAATTGATGCAGAGTAATTCTCTACTAAGACCTTACAGCACAAAATATAAAAAATACTTACAGAGAATATGTTTGTATATAAATTGGTGTTGCAGGAAAGATTATTGAGTAACTAACAGAAAAATGTCCAAACAGACAGATTAAAGGACCAGATAGAAAGAGAAGAAATGAACTAAAAGAAGGATTGGCATCTTACACATCAGCAAGAGGAAATAAGAACAATCAAAAGCAATGCAGCAGATGAACTAACAAAGGGTAGATCCAAATCCCAAACTAGGGCTCTAGAAGAGACCAAACAAAGACTCAGACAACTCATAAGAATTTCTCCAAGTCTTTCATTCACTTCTTGCTGCTGATGGGAGAGTAAATGGGGTGATCTTTACTATCAAAGGCTGGATGTCACAGACATCACAATGGTGGAAGTGAATTTGACTTACAAACATTCTCAATAGCCCCAAATATTTTACATTTTCCAGATTGTTTTGAGAACCTTCGAGTCCTTCCAGAAAACATTTCTCCTGTTTGTCTAACATCTCTCAGTGCCAGGAAGAGGTCACTGAGCAATGATATGTCGGATGCAGAACACCTGCGGACCACATTTCCTTGTTCATTGATAGATGTATCATCGCAGAGATAAAACCCATCGTCTACAAAGGCCCAAGTTAAATATCATCTCAAGAATTCTTGCCCTCAGAATACAGTAACTACTGTCATTTCCAATCACCTGTTGGCTCAACTGTCAGGTTTAAATCTTCCTCCATAATTTTAAAGCTTTTTTCTCCAGTGTACAGCACCTGGCATTATATGAATCATACAGATGAAAGACAAAGGTACCTGACTGATATTAAATGCTGTCACTCAGCTGGGGCTGGGTGGATGCCAACTGGTCAAATTCTCCAAAATCTTTGAACAGATGCTGTGGCTATTCCAGTTTTATTTCAATTTCACACTCTTCCTATCTATGCTGACAGCTGGTTTTGACAGTCTGCTCTCTTCTTCTCAGCCCTCCTGTCAATCTCAGACACATAAAAGATGGATTAGAGCTTAAACAATAGTGATTAGATCAGGTAGAAGAGGAAGCATGGTGGCAATAAAAAATAAGATGCTTCAGTAAACCTTCAAACTCTAGCCACTTCAGCTGAAAGCAAATTTACAGAAACTCATCCAGAAAGACAAAAATTATCCAGAAGAAAAGAGTAGGAATTTTATCAAAGCTTGGGGATATCTTGTTGGTTTTGTGAGGTTTTTTAAAAACACATTAATATTAATTTCCATGAAAGAGCTTCACTGAACAATTCTATCTGCACAGTCTCAGTATTTAGAAGGGTCAACAGGTTGCAGTTACATCCTTGGCAGTTCTCTGTGAAAAGGCCCTGCACCCTGCAAGTCATTTGATGCAATTCAGCCCTCATTAAAATAATGAAGGCCCTTGCCTTTGCAAATCATTTTAACATAGGTTAAATATCAAATAAATAATCAGAAGAAAGAGTTGTGAATCAGACCCCATCACATTCAAGCATGCCAAGGAGTGCTGTATTCTGTCAACAGTAAAACCCAGCCCCACGTAAACACCGCTCTCCTCCACAGTAGGGACAGGGGTAATGTTGGAAATGCATTTTTGCCATCTGTTAAATAATTCACACAAACAAGAACTGAAGATGCATTTTTTCCCAGAAATGCTGGGTGTATATTTAAAAAGGTAACCTCTACAATTCTCACACCCGTAATTAAGTTTGTGTGTAGACTAAAGAAAAGAATTCCATTTGCAGAAAAGCTCAACAGATGGTATTGTGTATTAAAGCAGAAGCATGTGAAAACTATTTGAACAAATGGCAGATGTGTCTGTCAACCTTCTCCTGTGCCATTAAATATTGGCATTTAGGCTAATAATCATACTCCCAGAACTTCACAAAAGTCCTCTGAAGCTTGTGTTGGCTAAGGACCTTTGCAGGGCGAGAGATAAGCAGCCAGGGGGAACAAAAAAAAAGTGTGGGACTTGCATGGCATATAGGTTGGTCTCCTTATCCTGATCCACTCTCAGTTTCTTTCCAAAGCCCTGTTTTGAGTACACAGGAGAAACTGCACTTGGCTGAACTTCAGGCAACCCTGAATGGCAGCCCATTATGGCAGTTTCAGAGGTTTTCTTCCTGTAA
Organism: Orthonyx spaldingii; assembly: GCA_013397795.1. Classification (NCBI taxonomy): domain Eukaryota; kingdom Metazoa; phylum Chordata; class Aves; order Passeriformes; family Orthonychidae; genus Orthonyx; species Orthonyx spaldingii. The sequence goes on from VZTJ01005473.1 coordinate 881,154, forward strand.
GGCTGAACGTCCTGCCTGGGTTTGACCAGCAAGGAGAAACACTGCTTCAAGAAACATTGTCTTCTACCTGGACTCTTCTGCAATGGCTTTACTTAATTAGAGCTCGTGGAGAGCTCTCAGAGGAGAGACAAGAAAGCACAAAAGAGCAACCTATTAATGGTTCACAAGAGGCCAGTATTTTAGCGTTCTGTTTCTTCCACATGAAATGTAGCGTTTCTCAGATGGTACCTATTGGTAATGCACCCTTTTTTGTTTAAAGCGTGCATTCTTTTAGCATGGGACCAACAGTGAACTGTGTTATATCATAGTCTGTGTAATCTGGGACCACTGCAAGCTCATGTCTCTGAACACATACACTTCATGTGCATGGACTTTCTCCTAAGTGCCTACACCTGCTGCTACTGAAATGAGGCAGGAGGTTTCCCATTCATACAGCAAAATTAGAGGTGCCTATTCATGGAACCAGTAAGAATAAAAAAAATTGTTCAGTTACAAGAAAAAACGCTGCTAAAACACACATAATATAAAAGACAATCTGTTTTACTTTGAAGAGCTTAGATAATTTTATTTTTAGGAATACCTTCGAAAGACTCAAATTCTCTCTAAGCAGCAATTGCCCAAAGCAATGAAACACATCAATATTTTCACGATAAAAAATCCACAGTTATCTGTTATGGAAGCTAATTCTTAATTTAGGCTTATTTTAGGCTTTTGTTTACCCAGAACACATGAGCTATCTTCCTCAGGGAAGAACAGAGAGCCTGCTGGCTAGTTCTGATTAGCAAGGAATCAAAGCCTGTCTCACACTCTAACACTTCAGGAACTGCCTGGTCCCAGTTCTGTGTGACCTGCAATCCAAGCTCCAATTCTACACTATCCCAGAGACTTCCATTCTAATTGAGTCACTTCCATTCTAATGAATTCTCTTACTAAGAGAAACCTTGCCTCGTCGAAAATGAACAAGGGCCCTTAGAGCCAGCACGGGCTCAAAATGTTTTCTCCTTGTTCATGCTGGTTTTAAGAATCTTGATCCAAATTCAGTGTCAAAGGGAAGGGCCTGTCTGATGCTTGGGAGGCAGAACACACAACCATCACATCAGCTGCTCAAACCCAAGGGATCCCATCATACACATTGGGATGTGCAAGAGGCCTCCAGGCCAACAGGGAGAGGCTGCTCCACTGCCAGGGCCAGGAGTCACAGCTCCGTGCAGCACAAATGTAAATGAAAGGCGACTGCAGCCCATGGAACATCCAGAGAAAAAAACCCAACACACAACTCTCCTCCCTTCACCCCCAGACCCGGTGTATTTTGGGAGTATACAGGTACACTGACTGCTCTTTGTGTAACCCCCTGCAAAAGCAAATCCCTTTATCAAAGAAAGCACAGATGAATGGATTCCTCAACTTCACAAGCAGAGTTTATGCAGAGAGCCCTTCTCACTGATACCATATTCTGCATCTTCTGAACTATTGGCAGACAATTGCTGCAAATTTCTCCTACTTTACTGCATCTTCCCACTTTCATGAACTCATTGGAGATTAAATTCTTATCTTGAAAAGCAATTTCTTTAATGCAGCTTTTTCTCTTCAATTTCGCATACAACACTTCTTTTCTGCTATCAACTCCAGCTACTTCAGGGAAAAGTGTTTAAGCCTGCAGCTAAGTGGGCTGTTTTTCTAAAGAGTTAATTCTGTACAGATTCCTGCTTTCTCAGTAGGCTGCAAAGAAAATGGATGCACAAATGTGCCTGCAAATATAGATTAAAACATTGACATCACATCCTTATCTTAAAATGGAGTATATGGAGTTTGCAATTTTGCTTGTGTTGCATAGACTGTATCACGGAATAAGAGAAAACCTTTTGTTGCTTTTGTAGCTTAAGTTAGTCACAAAACAAATAACAGGTAAGTGCACCAACCCGAAGATCACACACAGCAAAATTAGTTTGCATTGACTTAAAAGGGTTTGGATTGTTTACACTACAGCAGGTCTGTAAATGAACACACAGGATCAATTCACAGCTCTAGATGAAGATCCACAACTAACCAGGAAGACAGCAATCTCAGAAACAAACTACAGTACTTTCAGTTCTGTTGTGTTTTGGGATTTGGTTTCATTTGTTTTTAAACAGAGCAGAGAGAAAATCCACTGAGAACACCTTCAGCGTCACCAAGACCCTGCAGCTCCAGCTGGTCAGCAGCACTGCTGTGTGCTGAAGAGACTGGTACAAGAGATGGTACAACACTAACTACTATTAGTGAGATAATTGTTCAAGTACAGAAAATAATTTCAAGCAATATATTCCCAAAACAATTTCTTTTTGTAATTGACCTTACAACTTTTTGCTTTATCCTGAATAATATCAGGGCTTAAAGATCAAATTATAAAAGAATGAAATACCAATTGCTAATTAAGAGCAAAGGAAGTATTTTCAGGAATGCACATGGTATGGCTGGAAGAAGTTATTAAACCTTGCCGTTTAGTTCTGTTTACATTTTGAATTTTTTTTCTTAGAAGAAATGGCTTAACTTGTTAGCATCTATGGCTAAAAAAGCCACATCAGGGCAAAGCATAAATTGTATCTTAGAAATGGTTATCTTCTTTGTCTGCACTAAACATGTGCCTTTCTCCCTGAAGATCAAGTGCTGAGCAACACTAAAACAGTGCAAATACAGCATAGACAGAGCTCTTCCTATCCAAAGAATTAAAAAGGCAGCTGAGAATTACACACTTTTTCCACCAAATCAAATCATCAAATCAATTCCGTACTGATGGTCGTCATTTACAGGTTCATGTTACATCACCTGGACAGCCCTAAACAGAGTTGGTAGGAACACAAGCAGAAAAGGAGCCTCTGACAAACAGTAAAGTGCCAACACACACATCTCTGAGTGAAATCTGCACTGGCACTGCTTGGGTGGGCCGGAGGATTTTTTTGGAAGGAGATTGCAGTCCTAATTGTTATCAATCTCCTTCATTTGTGTTAAACTCACTCCAATAAAAGAATCCAAGAAACAAACAAACAAAAAATCTTCTTGCCTCCTCCTGATCAAAATCCCATGCAGGTTGTTCAGGTGAATTTTTTTTTTTTTGAAAAATATTTCCATTCCCATTTCTAAAGCACATTGCATTTAGAAAATCAGAGTGAAGAAACCATGCCTCTAACTCTTTTACAAGAATGAAGTCCTATTTGTGACATGACTTATCTGCTCACACGGAACTTAAATCATTATCACCTTTATACCTGTGCAACATGCCACAGTGATGTACTGCACACTGACAATGTTTGGGTTTGATGCTGTTTTTTATACTAAAACCCACATTACACTGGTTATCGATCCAGTGAAAAGCATGATTGATTTCCTACTTGGCTTTGCCATTAACGAGAGAAAGTCCCAGCAAATGGCTCTCTCTGTAAGGTGTCCTACTACATGAAAATCAGTGCCTACCCCTTAATTGCTGACAGATAGCTAAACTCTAACTACAAGCTCTTAGACAAGTAGGATAAATGCACCAGAGAGCTGACATGGATTAGATGTAAACTTAACACACCTTCTGATAAAGTTAGAACTTTTAAGAGGAAACATTTTGGGTGACTGAATTCTTATCTTCCTATTCTTGAATCTCCTGTATTTAATCAGCCCTTGACACATAGTTTTAAGACTTTCTGCTATATGACATAATATCAATCAGGCTGCTTAGCTGTTTTCATCTTTTGACACCATATCCCTCTTCAGATTGTCTGCATGGATGTAGACTGAAAACAGAAGTTTGACATCGAGAAAAACTGTTTGCAGTAAAACTGATTTTTTTCTTTTTCCGGGCAACAACTGACAGAACAAGAGGACACAGTCTTAAGTTGCGCCAAGGTAAATATAGGTTAGATATTAGGAGGAACTTTTTTACAGAAAGAGTGATAAAATATTGGAATGGTCTGCCTGGGAAGGTGGTGGAGTCACCATCCCTGGACGTGTTTAAAAAGAGATTGGATGTGGCGCTCGGTGCCATGGTTTAGTTTAGTTGAGGTGTTAGGACAGAGGTTGGACTCGATGATCTTGAAGGTCTCTTCCAACCTGGTAATTCTGTGATTCTGTGATTTTGCTGATGATGTGAACAGAACTCAGTTCATATCCAAGATCTACCTGACTACTTGAGGAAGTTAAAAGAAAAAAAAAAAAAGATAGATACTTCAACAAAAATAGAATCAGGCAATTACATTTTTACACTATCATTACATTCATGTTCTACCAAACCTCAATTCAAAGTATCACATCAGAATTTACTGTCCCTCATCTCATTTACCTGTCAACAGAAGAATATCTTAAAGCCACCACAGAACAGCAATCGAAGACAGACCAAGTCTCATGCAGCTAAATGTAAGAACGATACAGTGAAGCCTAGATCTGATGCACTTCACAGAACTGGATTATTTTGCTCTAGTTTTTCACTATAATATGCAGTCCTTTCAGACCGAAAAATAATGGTGTTGTATGCACATCTTTCAAGTAACATTTGGTTATTTTAATAAAGCCTTCTCAAGACTTGCAGACCTGCTTCTTGTCTCCCTTCAGAAAAGGTGTTATTCTGCCAGGTGGTTTATCCAGACTCCCTCAAGTTTTAATTATCTCTTTACTTAATGAGTACAGTAGCTGATCTAGATTTATTGCAGTAGCTAGAAGCTTGTGTGAATAAAATATCAGTTCTGTTTGTGATGTGCCAGTTATCTTTGTTTGCAGACTTTTCTAATTACTTCCAGGTCATTAAGCCCATCTCCAGTAGGTATTTTACTGTCATTAGAAAAAGTGTTATAATGACACTAAAAAAGTCAATGAGTACAGGAAAAAAAAAAAGTCAGAAAAGGTCAAAATAAAGCTCTGGCCTGTTAATTCAAATCTGGATTACAGGCACAGAAATCACGCACACGTCCTATGAGACACCACAGCAACCAATAGGTTACACTGGGCATGTGTCAGGGCAGAATTTCGCTTACAAGTCATCACATCAAGTCATTTGTTTTATACTGAGGTTAAATTATAAGAACAGGTTAAGTTTCTCATTAGTTTAAACACTGACTTCCCAATATGCAACATGTGGAGGAAAGGATGCCTACACTCCAAAGTACATATTCAGACACATACACACGTGTCAGAACTGACAGAGAATAAATTAGCAAAGCTGTCGGTGCTTGACCAATGGCAGCACTAGACGAGGTAATTTTTTTTTTCCTTTTCACTCCTGAACATTTTTTTCAGAGGCAGAAATCCAAACACATGCATTTGCCATGTCTCCTGTCTCTTCCAGAGACACTCTTTGCTGAGGCAGAAACCCTGGCTCTAATTGCTTGATCCACTTGTTCACTGAAAGATTGCCTCCATTACCGGCATTTTCTTGTACCAACCCATCCACTCCCCATCCTTTCTTCAGTTGTTTGTGATGTATTTTAAGAAGGTATAGCCATGGGGATTTCAGCAATAAATAGATTCTGCCACTTCAGCTATCCAGTCAATGGCTGTGATTATAATGCCAAAGGAAGATTTCCAAATGCAATCCACGAGAACATCTAAAAAACAAGGCAGTTTAACCTAAACATTCAATTGACCACTTATGCTGACAGTCTTAATTGTTCACAAGTGGACAACACTATGCATTAAAATGTCTTTTGGCATTGTCCTAAATCAAAGATGTGGCTTCAATGACCATGTTTGTATTCAAAAACTAATTGCATCTCTTCCCTTTTCTTTCAAATGCTGTTCCTACAATTTAAATGCCTGCCAAGACACTGTTGGAGAAATACTTCTGTCCTTAAAAACAAAAAGGCATTATTCAGCATTTACAAAAAAATGGAATACAGAGCTTCACATTCAGTGTGGATTTTCAAGATGTTTCTGACCTCCCTGGCTAAGTGCACAGTGTCGCTTTTCATGCCCTATTAACTGGGTATGTGTAGGAACAGACTGTAAGGGTGAAAAAACCAGAGTTAACACACATAGCTTGCAGCTTTGGAGTTAGACTTAAGAAAGGAGAACTGAAATAAGGAAGATTTAAAGAGCAATGTCTAATAGAAATTGTACCTGCATATTATGCCTGATCCCACAATTGTCAAAACTCCTGGCTCAAAGAGGGTAATAGAGGGGAAAATTTCCTGCTAGTGTTTGCATTTCATCTCTAGTTTTTCTTCCAGCTCCGCCCTATGAGCAGGTGTCACCTTAAGCTGAAGATCATACATTTTTATCTTTTGATCAAAAAAACCTTTCCCAGTAATAAATAAGAATCTCAGGCTGCATAGTGTGGTCAGTACATTTAGTCCACTAGGCTTGTTTTATAAGGTATGTTTGTGCATATTTGCTCTTTTATTCATGTAGATTTGACAGAAAATCATCATGGTAGCACAAATTTGCCCTTTCTTTTGCATAGTTCCTGTTCTGTTTAAGTATGTCTTGACAGTGTACACTGGTCCCTCTCTCTCATTCCTTGGATTTTAGCTCTTTAAAATGCTGCACTGGTAAATGAATGATGTCAGGCACCAGAAACCAAACAAAAACCCAACACAACCAACCAAAACAACACAACTACACACAAAAACCAGCATCACCAAGTATCAGATTTCAGAGAACAGAGGATGTGACCAGTTCCCTACATTAAACATACTGGGTCAGCATGTCAATTGTAACTGTAGAATGAGTGCTATTATAATTTCTGAATCAGCCCTCTCACTTCATCACTAAAGTGATCATCTAAGGCTCACTAATACATGTGAAGCTATATTTTATATATATATATATATATATATATATGTAATTGGTACAGTGTGCTAGACAACAAGGCTTTACAGGCTCAGCCAGGTGAACCAGAGGCTGGGAAATGCAGAAGCAGCAGCTGCATTGTGGTGCAGCTGTCAAACAGGTAAGTCACTGCTGCACTAAGGAACTTTATGTCAGTGTTCCACTGGAACACCATACATTTCACATGGGCTTCTCTTCACAATGCCTAAAGGGAGATACAGATGCACTGCCTGTTCCCCAAATGCAGCAGCAGCAGCCTCAGAGCTTTGCTTTTTCTTTTCCTCTGCAGCCCCCGAGGCCTCAGGCAGCCCAGGGCTCCAGAGCCCTGACAGACCCTTGTGCAGTTAAAAACCCACTGGCAGCCGCTTTAGTCCTTTCTAAAGCTTCACTCTACAGCTTCAGATTTAACTCCAAATCCTTGGAATCTGAGCAGATTTTATTCCTGGAGACACTTCCTTAGACCTATTTCTTTTCTTTGCAGTACTCCTAACAGGAACTGCTTGATAACCTTTTCAGTTTTTCCTTTACTACTATGGATCACTAGAAAAGAAGAAATGGTCTTGTCACTAGACACTATTTTAGTGTCACAGACAAAACAAAATTATTCATAATCACCTAGGACTACACTGGTCTTTCCTTTGTCCCAGATATTGAAAGATTTGGTTTTTATTTTGAAGAAATGGGAAGGATACTAAAAGCACATCCTTCAGTTTGGACTGCTTAAATCAACTAACTAAGTCGATTTTTGTATTTTTTATGTGTCCAGTCACTTGCAAGCTGCAATGACTATACATCAAACAGTATCACATCCAATTGCACTCCAAAATAATAATTTAAAGGGTAGATACCATATATGTTTAGGGTCATCTTAGTGACGTTATAAAACATAAAATTTCCATGTCCTAATGAGAGATGACCTAGCAGAGAGCGAAGGAAGTCTCTCTCACCACAGACTTTTAAGAAACTATTGGAATGTGAAGTAACTCTTCCTGGGAAAGGAATTAAATAATACAGTCTTTATAATACCAGGGAGTTGTCAAGTCACTCATAGATTGCATGTATTCTATTCCTTCTTTAAAACTAAATAAGCTTTAAAAAAACAGTCACAATGTAGTGTTATTAATAAAAAAAATCTGTTTCAAATAATATTTGTTTCTGTAGCCTGATAGATACACCAGATTGGACAATTCATCTCCTTGGAAAAAAAGTTTGTGTCATTAACTTCTTCTTTTAAATATGCAATACTATACTTGTTTAATAACAGTCCATAAACCTTAGCAGACACTCCAAAAAGAACTCCCATTTTGCAAGTGAACAGTAGCTTGAATCCCAAAAGAAATGTGATACAGTATGATAAACTCTCAGGTATATTATCTATGCAATTTCTTTTGCAAAAGCATCCAAGAAATAAAGCATTGACTACAAAAAAAGTTCTAGAAGGGATACCTGTGTTGCTGACCCAGGGCTTTCAGTACCTGCCGTAACAGTAAGACACACACCTGTCCCTGACCTAGTCTGTGTTACATTTCAGAGTCAAATCATTGCATTTGCAATATCACAGAATCACAGAATCTCATGTTAAGGAGTTTTCAATTGTATTGAATTGGATATCAAGTTCTTCTTCATTTTCATCCATTTGCTTTAGACCAACTGGAAAATCTTAGGGCTTCCCAAGTTAAAACTAAGCATTAAATTCCAGGTGGAAAGACACCAAGAGTAGTGCACTCATACCGTGCTGCTCTGAAGGCTCTCTGCAGAGATGAATTTCCTTTTTTTCTGCGTAGTCTCAAATACCTCTTGAAAAATAACGGATGATTAAGTTTCAGGAATGTAAGGATTACAAATGAGAAAATGAGATCCCAGGAAAATGAGAGAACTGGAACTATTATAGCCTAGCAATTCTGTTTTGTGTGTATTAGTTAGCAGTACCAGAAAGTGCTGGTTAGGAAAGCTGCAATGAATGCAGAAAAATCTTTGATAGAAAGAAAACAGGATTGGAATTCAACAACACCCCGAATTCTGCAGCCCTAATCCTGACTAAATTAAACAGAGTTGCTGTCTTTGTCCTATAAAACAGTAGCTCCATCCCTAATGCTGATTCCAATATACCTAACTGGACTACAAATTGGAAATATTCCAAGGCCTGTTTCAACTTTTAAAAGTCTGATTTAAGCTACTGACTTCATTTGAACTGAGGCACCATTTGCACTGACCCCACTTTATGTGCTTCTCCAAGGCTGACATCCACTATTCAGCAACTTGCATTAACCTCTGCAGGCTAAGGCAGGCTCAGGGCTCCTGTCAGTGACAGGAAAACAAGCACATACATCACTGAACCACCTGCACAGCAACTGACTGTCTCAAAGGTCTTCTTTAGGTGGTCAGAAAGAGAAAGAGGATGTAAGATTAAAGCAATGCTGGCTGCCAGTCGCTTCCAAAAAACCCCAACAAAAACACCAAAAAACCCGAACCTCAAGTGGGAAAGGAGACAGGCATATTTAGTGTTTAACTTCAAGTCATTATTTATATGTTGAAGGAGGAAGGACTAGCTGCATAGCAAAGAATGCTGCTCAAGTGCTCCAGAAAAGCACTAAGTCTGCAAGGCTCCCAGAATGTTCAGTCTCCTAACCTGAGCATCTAAATTAGATTCTTACTTCAAACCCTTGCTGTCACACTTATACACAACCCTCACTCAGTGTGCTGGCACATATCTCCATGGCCTCCTACCACTAGGAGCAACCATCTTAAACCAGCAAAGAAAAAAAATCAAACAGAAAAATCAGACAGTCAAGAAGCTGTCTACCCACATGGTCACAAAGAAATCAGGTGATTTTTCAGATTGACAAAAATTGCAGTTCAAAAAGTCACTTGGCTCAGAGATTTGTGGTCCTTAATATGCACAACATTCCACATTGTGGCTAGAAGTGTTACATATAGTAAACAAATTATTATTATTAAAAATACACAGAATCCTGGAAGAAAGGCTCATATAAAACACAAATTTACAAGATCTAATTAACTCTTTATTGTTAGTAAATAGCTCTGAGGATTGAAGTGACTGTTTAGACTGCAATTATAAATTGTTATTACACCATAGTATACATAATGCTTGCATTAACAATACATTTAAATTGTCTTGTAAATAATTGTATCAATTGTAAGTTGTGTAACATAAAACTATCCAGAGAAAACACTGAGAAAAGGATTTCAAATACTCCGTGATTGCATTTCAATTCGAATAAGTTCTTTTGTCCCCACTTAAACAGCTGACTGGAATGAGTGGTTCAAACCCCTTCCTCTTGCATCCAACAGATATTTCACCACTTCCACACAGGTAGTCCCTCAGCCTTTAGCAAAGGTAAACAGGACACAGGTGCCAGCTGATCTACTGTGCAGTACAGAAACTTTGGCCAGCCAATTTTCTCTCTTCTTTTCACACACCAGCTTCACTAAAAGTCTACAAATCAATCACTTCTCCTTTTAGAGTTATTTCAGGGAAACTAAGCAATTGCAAAGGATGTTCCAAAGCATCTCTCCTTCTTCTTCCTCCTTGGAAAAATGGTTAGATCTGAAATACGTTACTGTAATGGTTCAGAAATGTTATTTTCTATGTTTTTAGGTTTTCTGTTGCTTTCTCTTTTTGATTGCTGGTGTGTTCATATCCATATCATATACAGTACACACCGACATATGACTGTATAGTCAAGATCCATAGAATAGATTTTATGCTGAATAACACAACTGGGATATTGTTTCAGAGAGGGAGAAGCCAAATCCGAGTTTGTATTTAGAGTTAAGATTAGGGTCATATGGAATTAAACTTTTGGTTGATGTGCATCTGTAGTGAAACCTCTTCAGAGTTCTGCATCGCGAAGGTTCCCATTTCCACCCAAGCTGAGTTAAAATGACTCAGAAATGCATTGTCTGTGGAGACTTACTGCTTAAATATACAAAAGGTTCAATCAGAAAAATTACTGAATCTCATGGTTTTACTTTTCTTGCACAGAGTGTATTAGGTTATTGCCTTTTACAATATTTAATTGAACAATTCTATCAATTATCCTGAGCAAATATGCAAATACAACCACAGCTGCTTCATGCAGTTTTTTCTGACTTAGCATTCATTAAAAACACTGGTAGCTTGTGTAGCACATTACATTCGTTTTGCAAACACAGCAATTGTCTTACCTAAGAAAACAGTTTCTTTATAATTAAAACATTTGCTCTTATTTGGCACTTTTCCCTCTGTAAGTTGAATTCAGAAGCTAGAAAAGGCTCCCCTGCAGTACCAGTATCTCGGGGTGGAAGCACACACTCAGGGCTGGGTTGAGGTTTATTCCCCCCTGAATGAGAAAGCTCTAATTAGCCATCAACAAAACTGCATCTTTCATATCCTCCATGCAAGAAATAATAGTCTTGTAAAACCCATCACCAGAAGATACAGCTGGAAGCAGGGCCTATGATAGACAGTCAGACTGAATACCTTCACAGAAAATGAGAACTCTACAGTGGCACAGTTAAAACAAAGACAAGGTTTTTGGGAGGGATTCGAGCTCCCCTGTGAATGTGGCTGCTCCCAACACTGTTCCAGGGCTGCCCATGCCACAGTACATCTAAGACAGTCCATGTTTAGGATTAATCTTGAATTGTGCTCAGCCACACTGCAACCTACACTTGATAAGGACTATCTAATGAATTCATGCATTGTTTCGCTTTCTCTGAACCCAACACAAGTGAGCATTAGGTGTCTGTACACAGAAGTAGATCTCTCCTAAGCATCCATACACAGGCTGGCTGTGTTCATCCCCAGGGACTCCTTGCTGCAGCATCCCTACACATTTGATCTCCTAAGAGAAGAGTGAGTTTGAAAATAGGTGACAGCAAATCTACATTGAACTGAAAATTCCACACTGAATTTGCACAAACAGGGTGAACTGCTGGCAAGATCTGAGTTTTGAGGCTTATAGCTCAGATCCTTGGCAATACAAGCTTAAGAATAACCTTCCTTTTCTAAAAGACTAAGTTCCACTCCTGGAGATGGTATATTGAAATAAATCCCCAGCCAATACACTCCTGGCACAGTCTAATGCAGCCATATAGAACCCAGCAATCTTTACGGAGCACATTGACACTCAAAGACTAACCAGGAGACAAAATGCTAGAAAAATTCTAAATAAATGATCCAAGTCAAAATAACTTATCAAGACACATCACGTTCAGTTGGTGTGGAGCAGGTTTGCTTTTGTTTCCAATATATGCTAATGGTATTTTTCTTTTGTGTCAAGGCAAATCTGTACCCAGATAAGAGTCTTTTCTTTTAGGAAAACTTTTTGAAACATTAGAAGTGTGTTTCACTTTTCTAAGCAGTTTTGAATGGACCTGCACTTTACACAGGGCTACAGGGTCTATATTTATGCAGTGGCACCACTGGCAACTGATTAAAGTGTCATTTTATCCTGAAAATGTTTACTGGAGTATCTTCATGGGAAAATTGTTGTTCATAGATAAAAAAAGCATTGTTTGACTTTTTCAAAACAGGTTACAAGTAAAATATGTGTAAAAATAAACATTTGTCAAGACCCAACAATTAAAGATACTATTTTAAGAAATGGATCTTATATGCATAAACAACATTTCTACTGTTAAAAGTAAACATAAAATTTCAAAGCAAAAATGCATTTAAGGAATTATTTTATTTTTCTTTCTTTTTATAACTCATAGCTGGAAGCTAAAATAAAAGTACAAACCACTACAAGCATGAAATCATATATTGAAACTGCATCCTGAGCACCCTAAAGCTTTTGCTGGTCTATATTTGATACACAACACGTTGCCAAAAGCACTTCCTGTCCTTATCACAATAGCTTTGTAGCTATTTAGGGAATTTAGCCACTTGAGCAAGTCTTTGCACATAAATAAAGAGTGGGAGCATGAAAGAGAAGGCTTTTTGAGGCTTTTAAAAGAGATAAGAGATTAAACAGAACATATTTCTCCATTTTATGGGTTCTCTAGACTGAAAAGTAGCGTTACATCTTTCTTTACAGGCCAGTATTTGTGTTTGCCAAATTAGAAGGTAACAGTAAGATCTCAAATCCTTTATTTTCTGAAAATGATCTGAAACAGTGCACTTCTGACTTCTGTCTCCTTCAGATATTAAAATCACCTAAAGTCAGTGGCACGAAAGTATTGACAACACTGGACTTTGAAGTACAACTCACAAGAAGCTTCTTTCAGATGTCACACGATGCTAATTTTGATCCACTGATACTTTTCACATCCTTCTTTCTATTCTGCTTTATTACTAACAAGTCTCTCCAGTAATAACAAAAATATCCAAATATAATCAGGTATCTCATTGCTAAAATGGTAAAATTACCTGATTTTTTCTTTGCTCAAGGTTATTATTGTTGTGTGCAGTGAAATATCATTTAGACACAACAACCATGGTGCATGTTGCCCTCTTTAAACTTCAATTCCTTGCAGAAAGAAACTCTTAAAGGTGGTATTACTCATAGCCAACTTGCAGTGTTATCAGATTGCATATGCATGCCAAAGAATTCACTCAATTAGGGCATTAATGATTTTTTTTATCATTACTAGTACAGTGGGGTGATATATTAGTATTTGCATGTGTAAATAAATTCAATTAATGTGTTAATTGCACAGAGACATGAAAATTAGCTTAATCAAGTCAATTAAATCATAAACAGTTCAGAAATAAGAAAGTAAGCTTGTAATGCAATTAGTGTTCTAATGTGTTAGTAACTTTAGTAAACAGAATCTTAATTATATGGTAGGTCAAAAAGACAAAATATTTTAGTTGATATTAAAAGGAGATTTTTGCTGCTACACTAGAGTCTATCTGAGTTTAGAGAAAATGAACCATGCTAATGAGATCAAAATGCTGTTATCTAGAATAAAAATAAGGATTTTTTAAATAGAAATTTATCTCCAAAGTAGTTCAGATGACTGAACGAAGCATTACTGACTGAAAGAAACTAATCATGCCATAATCTACACGTGACTGAATTATACATTCATACAATGCTCTCCCCAAAGCTTTCGGAATAATAAAACCAGATAAAAGATTTGGTAATATTTTAATATTAATCATCATAAATTAATGTTCTATTAATACAGCGAACAGCACTGCTGCTCAAAAAGCAGTGAGCTGTGCAGAAGTGATGAGTCACGAAACAGGGCATCCCTCTCATTATGGTGGAATTGTGTGTGAATTTGTGGGGCACTGGGGTCTGTGAGCAGCACAGCCAAGGTCAGGGAGCTGCAGCCCCGCACAGCCAGAGCTCTGTGCTGGCAGGGAGGGGCTGGGCAGGGCTCAGGGACCCCGTCAGCCACACTCAGCTTCACTGAGGCCATGACATCACATCTGAAATGGAGCAGATGGCCTTGCTGGTCCAAATTACAGGACAGCTAGCACGTGTTCTCATCTGTACTTAGGAAAGGGCAACAAGGGAAAGTCTCAGAGCAGAAGGAGAAAAAAAAAAGCTTATCCATAGCAATAACTTGAGTTGATAGCTGTAAATTTAAATGTTAAACTGAGCTACTCCAGAGTGCTGTACTGCTGGGACTTGGAATAGGCTGCACATGTGAACCAGCACCTCAAAAATCTGAGTCCCACGGGAGGGAGGTCCCCAGTGCAGACTCTGGCACGCCTGACACTCTCTGCTGTGTGCTGGGCACAGGGCAGTGGCAGGGCTGTGCCACCCCATCCCATCCCACTGCATGGGCAGAAGAGCAACTCCATTCCAAAACCCTGACTTCTCACACATTTTTGAAAAAAAAGGCACAAAAGGGATCAATCAGGTAAAATTTTAATAGCAACTCTTGTGAACAGTTAATTTGCACACTGAGCAAGCAATAGTTAGCTCCATATTTGAAGGATGCAATTCCAAGCTCGGTAGCATGAGACAAAGCCATTACTTGCCTGCTGTTTAATTCCAAGAAAAATCTCTGATATTTATTCCTTTATTGAATCCACAGTCCAGTGGTAAATTAATTATTAGCTTTAAAGAAAGAAGTGGATAAGAGGATTTTCCTAAGTAGTATTTGCCTAGGGTTACTACAATGAAGTCAGAATGGAAAGAAGTGTACAGAGGGAAGAAAGTGTTTTCCTACTTAACATATTTATACAAAATCATTATCATCTTATCTTGTGACACATGATATTCAATAACTTGATCATAAAAATCATCCCCCAAAGCCAAAGAAATGCAATTATTGCCTTTAAAAAAAACCAACACACACAAACATAACACAAAAAACCCAAACCACAAAAAACCCAAATCAAACAAAAATAAAAACAAGAAAACCAAAGAAAAAAAAAAAAAACAAACAAAAACAAAAACCCCCCCCCCCAAAAAAACAACCAAAAAACCAGAAAACAAAACACCCCCCCACAACACCAAAAAAAACCCCAAAACCCAGAGCTCTAGTCCAGAGATATAAATGGCTTATTTTAATTCTTTTCTGATTTTTAACAAGAAGGTTACATACTAGGATTTTCTACATGTCTTGAAATCTGGTCCTAGGGACTTCCCTCTGGTCACACACTAATTAATCATTCTGAACTGGCATTTTTTTACAAGTCATTATAAAAACAAAAAAAACCCTTTAAAAATGGAAATAAATTAATGATATTTTTACAAATATGCCACACTTGCCATAATTGGATTTGCTTAGACTTCTATGATTTTACTCCCTAAGACTGAAAAGCAAAGTTACCTCTTCCCTCAGAGCTGCCTCAAGACAAGGAGAGCAGCCCAGGGTTACAGTCTGTGACTCCCCCAGGACCTCACCACCAGAACAAGTGGCACAGGGACCCCAGAGACATTCAGGTGAAACATCTGCCCACTCTTCCCTGAAAAGAACAGCAGTCAGGCTGGGATTTCAGCCTGGGCTGGGTGGGATGGCAGGCTGAGTTAGGAAGGAGGGCATTGAGGAGGGGGAAGGGGGTTCGGTGCTGCTGTACCTGTGTGACAACACAGCACTGCTGAGCTCTCAGGTTCATGAACCAGAGCTGGACCATCGGTACCGACAGTTTGCTCCCCCTGAAGTCCTACAGGGATGGGCAGTCACTACTCGGTGACTTCTCAGTGCTCCAGAAAAAAAACCAAAACCTTCTTGCATTTCCTTAGAGCACTTCTATTACACCCCTGCCATAAATCAGAGCGTGTATGTGCTGTTCCTGTCCTTGCCTGACTTTGGAATCACCTGCACCTCCTGCAATAGAGATTAACTACAAATGGCTATTCAGCAGCCTCTGTTTTTCACAACACTCCCATGCAAAGAGATGCTGCCAGGGGTGGGAGGAACATGACTTACAGCATCTATTTTTTCAGCTAGAAGTAGTTTTTTCCTACACTGTACCCTAGTAGAATACTTAAGAACTCCCCGAACTTCACAAAAATACAGGAAAAAGATATAACGAACACACTGAGTAAAAATTTCAAGTAGCATTTTTAAACAAATTCCTGAAGCCTAAGAGCTTTCCAAAGGTATCTGGGTATTTATTAACATCACTCACTGCTATGCTGCCAACCAAGGGCCTGCTGCAGAGAGCCACCCGTCCCCTGGACACCGTGATCAGACCCACAGGTCTAAGTGTCCCCCTGGTACTTCCCTTTTCCAAACATGGGCAAGCAACACTGGAAATAAAACTTACTCTTTGCTCTCAGCAAGAACTGTGCTTATCAAACACCCTGGTCAAACACAACAAAATCACACTGGGATAGGGAATGGCTTTTGCGATTGCTTCCCAAGTTTTCATCGATGAAAAGGCGTGTTAGCAACATCTTCGTTAACCTGCTCGTCTACAGCAGCAATCACCACTCCCCCTTCAAAACGTCTGGTTTTAAAAAGCCAGTATCTTTGTTGGCACAAAGTAACAGAATGAAAAAGAAACATTGGTGGCCTGTTGTGTTGTAAAAGGAGGTCTGGACACAGACATTGACAATTGGCCATCCCTTGGACCTGCCAAGCAGCAGCAGCATGATTTTTGCAGCTGAAGCTGCAGCACAACAGACCAGCACAGGCTGTGCAGGAGACTTGGGCTTGAAAGTTCTTCGTGCTTCTCCTGCCTGGCTACTGACAAAGCCTCACACAGCACAGACCTGGCTCATATTTCATCATTTCTGCTTTCTGGGTCAGGGACCCAACAGTGACCAGCAGGATGAAATAACTGGGCTCTGGAATTTTTTCAAAACTACCAATTATGTCCGTCAGTGACAAAGCAGACAAACTTATACAGGTCTTAAATACCTAATGCAAATAGATCCAGGAGAAGTTGCACTTTCACAGTCTGGAAAAATACCTCAGTATGATGAACCACAGAGACAGCAAACTCACTCCCTTAAACCAGTATTTTATTTTCTACACTATTTTAATTAAGATGCCATGTTGACGGGACCAGGTCCACAGAAAACTTTGGGCCATACCAGATACCACTGCCTGCAAAGCAGGAAAATAGCTACTAGATAAATATAAAATCCAAAAATCCATTGAGAGGAAGTTCCATTCTACTCTTGCAGGAGAAATAACTTTAAAAACTGAAGCCTTGCATAATACAAGACAGTCTGTTTTCCCTTTCTAATGCCCACACTTTCTTCCCTGAGAAGGAACATGCTCTTTGAATAACCCATCTCAAAACTCACAGGATCTATCTCTATTTTACCAATAGAGTGAGGTACATTTATTTTGACATCCTTTTCTGAGCAAAATGAAAAGGCTAAATTCCACATCCCAGATGTGTTCCCAAAGCTTTGCACTCAAACTCCAGAGTTCCCAACCCCATCATCAAGAGGTTTTTCCACCCAGCTGTTGGTTTCCAGTTCCTCGGTACCGGCCCCATCTTCTGCAAATCCTTTTGGCACGTGTGTCTGTCCGGCAACCCCCAACTTCCAGCCCACGGAACAAAGGGTTTGGAATGATAGTCATGTATACATAGCTGGATCTGAGACAGACTATGGAGTTAATGGAAGGTAAGGCTGGAAAATCCAGCCCAGAATGAGCTCTGGGTTTCTGCTATTTGATTTCTGTTGGTTGTCAAGACAGTTCAAGAATGTTCAGCCCAGAATCACAGTTCCTGTGTCTATGGATGGCTCTATCATGTCACAAATGATCCATTTTGAACTCAGAATAAAAAAAAAAAATTTGGAATATCTACTAATTTGAAAAATATCACATATACAAACTCTGTAAATAGTCTCAGATTCTTCATTTTGTCCAGTTCATACGAAATATGACAAAAATACAAGGCACAGGAAAGATCCCAAGAATCTTCATTAAAAATCATACTTAGTTTCTGTGCCAAATTTCACTTTAAATGCTAGGTTGACATTTAAAACACCTTCTTGCACAAAGGGCACTGTTCATATTACAAAAAATTAATTAACCAGATCTCACAGACTTTTATGTATTGTAATTCATGGATTACTGAGATTCATAATTGAATAATATGTAGATGTCACCTAGAGGTACTAAACCAATTCTCCTACTTGTAATTGCCTGACTAAGTAAGAATGACACTAACTTTAGCATTTTCTCTCTGATTAAGGCTGCTATAGATTTGTGGTTGCCTCTGTGTAATATAAATCAATAAAGAATAATTTTCCAGGCAGCAAATCAATTGTCAGTTCACAGACCCTAATACCTCTGTGCAGGATTTATTGAAAAAATGAATGGCAGGCTTGTTAGTGGATGTACAACACGCTTTAGAGGCACATAATGGTGTGGGGCCCAGTCCATTCCATACCCTGCCAGGCTCCTTAACTCCTTCTGTGCTTGACACAACTGTGGTCAAAAGGAAGAAAAGTGAACAGTTTTTATAACTGGAAGAAAGGAAATAAAAAAAATTGTATTTGCTTTATATTCCTCCCCTTTAGCATCTTACTGTCTCGATGTTCCCACTTCTGTCATGAGATTGTAGGGCGAGTGTGCCACTGTGCAGCCTGAAGTTGTCAAATTACAAGTCATATAGAGCTGGGAGTGTTATTTTAGGAGTTGAGCTATCTGAAAAAGCACCAACAGGATGATAAAACATTGGAAAACATTAACCTGATTAGATCTAAACATTTTGTATGCATCTTTTTGCCATCTTTTTAAAATCAGATCAGACTCCTTTACTGTATTTGTCTCCTTGGCTTTTACACAATGTTGCACTGTTACAGGATGCTACTCCAGACCCAATGGATCTCTTCCTGGATCCCTCCTGACAATGTTCATGCTGCCACTTGAAAGTTTGGTTGTTTTTTTTTTTTGTCACCAAGTATAGCTTTAATACATCTCAGTGCCAAAAGCAATGTGCCACATGGTAAAAGGCTGTTGTGAAATTATATCTAGAAAGTCTGAAGTGCCATCTATGAACTTAAAGCACATGTACAGCTACAGAGCTTCCATGCAGCCCACACTACAGGACTAAGAGAGTTTAGCTCCTTCTTAGGCATGCTGAAGATACTCAGTGAAAACCCAGTTTTCATTATCTAAAAATGAACAACAGGCACATTCCTTATCAGCACAGGAGAAAGATGTTTGGCCCCACCTGAAGCATGACTTAAAATTAAAAATAAAATGTAAATAAAAAATAAAATTAATAAAAAATAAAATTAATACACTCCCCCAACCCAGGAAAATTGTCAAGAAAGAATTTTAAGAAACAGTTCACCAGTCTCAGCTGTGACAGCCAGTCTGTGTCACTCTAATTCACTCCCAAATCACTTAGCATTGCCACTGATGTCACCTTTAAAAATGAAAGGTATTTGAACTTTCCTCTATTCAAAGAACAATGGTTGCTCTCTTTCTTACAAAGCAGTGCAAAGAAAAGTAGAACCTAAACACAGAACTTTATGCAGAGAAGGCAAAAATTATGCCTTATGCCAGACTATTATGAAGAAAGAACTTGTCATAAATTCAAACTAGGCTCATTCTCTTACACATAAAATAAAGGTTGAGTGCAACCTTCAAGCAAAGGAGACAGAAAATGTGCAGGCATTGTAATATCCACACTCTCCCACAGTGCTGAGAAAATAGGACCTTAATTATCCAACACTGTTGCCACCTAAAATAAGAACTAATGCTCCCCCACTGGTTTCTGAAAATCTGTTCCACCCTCAATTCAGTGGAAAGCTCACATTGCATAGTCTAACTTCTCATCCTACTTTCAAGGCTTGCATTTTCTGGTATTGTGAATTCCACATCTTTACTGGGAAATAAATAGAATTGGACAAAGGGAGTCATTAAACTCCATTTCTCAAACAAAGTAGGCCTTCAAAAGGAATATTCTCCTCCCCCTAATTCCTGACATTTTTGCTGACACTTTTCAATATGAGAGTTAGATACTATTTAAAACCAGTTTGTGGATTCTTTTCATTAAGGGGAGATCTGTACATCTCATGTGAGAGAACGGATTATATAAAGGCTCTAAGAATGAAGTAAAAAAACCCCAAACACACTATATTCAAACTATTAATTCATCCATATTTGTCTTTTTCTATTTATTTAAAATAAGCTTATTTTCTTGCAGGCAAGTGCTTTTCATTCTTCTTGTCACACAAAAGGTCTTATCAGCTAACCCTAGAATGACACAGTTTAGTTTGGAAGGGAAATTTGGAGGTGTCTAACCCACTCCCCCGCTCAAAACAAGTCCAATTACTTCAGGTTGCTTAGGATTTAACTCAGATAACTTTTGAGTATCTCCAAGAATGACATTCAAAAGTCTTGCTCTTAATAACAAAGGGTGGTTTTACACAGGGCCTGATCTACAGGCCAAAAATATTTTCCTTCTAACACAAAGCTCTGAAGTTAATCTGGCTAATTTCTGTTATTTTAACCATACTTTAATACTGAGCATGATACTAAACAGTTTAACAGATCCAGATGGCTGGATGACTTGCCTGAGACACAGTCAATATTTTCTTTTTAATGAGTTTAAATGTCTACAGCTTTTTTGCTGTAATAGGCTCATCACTAAATGCAACTCAAATTACCATTTTTTAATGCACGTATATTATTTTTAATATTTGATCACTCAAAATAGATCAGAAATGAGAGAAATTGAAGGAGATCTCATCTGCAAAACTACTCTTGTTGCAAAGACATTCAAGCTGACAAGGGATTTGAACTCAAAAACAACGTAACATAAACCTCAGGAAGATTCATGCAATAATTTCAGAGCTGCATTTAGCCTTATTATATTTATCTTAAAGGCTTTTATGCATATTCTTGTCTATAATTTGCACATCACCTCGTTCATTATTGCAGTAGCATTTCAGTACATGACTAATCAAAATGATTACTACAAATTGTTTAGACCTGCAAAGCATGTGGGACTAAGCCTGCAGTTCAGAAGTCTATATAATCACACAGGGAGCTGCTCTAGAGACCTTTTATAAAGTAATCAAATTGTGAAACTTAGCAATGTAATTGATTTTCTTGTCAGAAGATCTACATCACTGCCTGGGATGCCAAACCGCTGATGAGAAATTCATTCACCTACAAGCCTGGGAGCAATCACCCACCCACCAAAACGTTTCAGGAGGTGGGGGGTCTGCTTTGAATGAGTCACCTAATTACCTGCAATGCCTTGGTACAGCAAAACAAGCAACCCTGAGGAATATGCACTTTACTCAACAGCTTCTTTCTTTTTCATTTCTCATTGGCACTTCTTCCTTCTCAAATACAGCCTCTTCTTTCATGCCATGTCAGAGAAGACATGTGATGAGCTGCAGCATTCAACGAGGAGCTGCTTCATTAACAACTGAGGGATGTGACATCCCTTTCATACCTTCCTATGTGACTGCAACATCTTGTCAAGACAGACCCTAACACCATGCACCAGCCCAGGTGGGTAGAGAGATGCTGCTTTCAGGAGCCTGCTGTCAGGACAGGATCTCTTTATTTTTTGTTCTGTAGGTTGTCCTCGCTGAAAGCTGCACAGGTCCTTCAAATACATCTTGGCAGGCCACACACTGACTCATGCATCCTACTGCACCCACTAACACGTAGCCACGTGGCACAGAACCGTTTGAGGTAAAATTGTGGACAGCACCACAGTACTGTACACCAACTACTGTTCATTCTCAGCTTGGGCTGATGCATTGTTTTGGGGTTTGTCTTGACATGATGTTGCAGTCATATAGCTCACAAAACCCATTCTCACGCATATGTTTTCCACTGACTCCAATATGTATAATTTCCTGCTTTTTCAGACAGTCGGTTCATCAGACTACAGTCATATAGACGAGCCTTTTGTTTTCTCAGCCCTTAAGTACACACTGATTAAATGCCTCTCCAGTTCTCTTTGATAAAGACAGAGGACTGCAATCCCTGAATCCCTCAGTATAATATGTATTTGAGGTTGTTCTGTAGACTTCCTCCAACAATTCAATACCATTCCTGAATTGTGTATTCTTTAACAGCCACTGGATTCTCATCAAGTAGTCTTTACTACTAGTACTCTTCCTTGTTGAAACACTAGTAGTTTCTTATGCTTCCAGAGACAAGCTAATGAGACTAACATTCAGACAAATCCTCCAACTCCAAGTCTGAATACTTCCCCAAGCAGTTCTCTGCCCTAGAGATAGAACTAATTTTCATTTAAGCATATTAAAAACATATTGCTTTCTCATACTCTCCTTTTCAAGTGAAAAAATAGCTCTCTTATCAGCAGTTGCTGCTGTTATTTACCATTTTACAATTGTTGGGACCTTTGTGAATATGGCCAGTGTTAATATTCTCTTTTGGTGGCCATTTCCCTTCATTCCCTCTTGTTGCCAATATTCCACCCTGACCTCCCACCCATCTCCACAGTCCATTCACCTCAATACCAAAGCCTGTACTAATAGACAGCAGCCTAAACAGGTTCCCATGGCTGCTGTAGATGTGCATTCATATTCTCTCAAACTGTTACAGCTTCTTGCCCAGTGAGCTACCATTTAACCAGTCTCTTCAAAAAAAGCAACTATTAGAATAAAAGATGCCCGTTCCCAGCTCTGCAAGATGATGCCCAACCTGAAGACAACTTTTACAAAGTCTAAAGTGTTTCCTGCCTTTTTTTAGTTACTGTTCATCACAATGCAAACTTTCATTTTTTTTTTCATTACTACTTTTATTACATCTTTCTCTCTCATTCTCATTTAAATAAAAGCCCTGAAAACCTATGGTTGCATAGCTTGCCCACAACCCACAATTTATGGATGCTACTTGCAACTTTCAAAAGCTTTTAAAAATAGTACTGAATCTATTATTGTGAATTACAGTAATTGCAGCAAAGATTTAAGAGGCACTTTGAGAAATTTCAATTTCACGGTATGTTTCTGAACCCACTTCCTTGGCATCTTGGGGGAAATGCAGTTATTTTTTGTGAAAGAGCTTTTCTTCCTGTCTTTTCACATAAAATTTCAACTGAAACTCCAGTATCCAAAGTTCTCTTAAGAAAAAGAGTTTCCAATTCCAAGTGCAACAGAAGCAAAGGTGGTGCAAGACTAGAGCCTCCCCTCAGCAGTATGAGTGCAACCAGAAAGCAGCCCCATGGATAGAGAACAGCCTTGGGGATCTCAGTTTTCCTCAGCTTCCTAGGAATTTCTTTTTCCAAGGTTTCCAGCTGAAAGGCCTGACGTGGTCAGCATATTCTTAGATAAAGTCAAAATGCAAATTGAAATGTGCTATTCATGAGAACGTTACCAGGTTTGGGCTGCAGAAGTACAAGTTTGTTGATATACAGAAATGGAAGAAACACTGAAGGAGCTCTCCAGCTTCCCCTATACAGCCTGCCCACTACCAGTGCTGGATTACTGGTACAACACTGTAAGTTTTTCAGTTCTAGGTGCCACGGCCTCTTGGGTCAGCAAATAACCAGCAACTGAAGAGAGCTAATTAATATTTTTGGTGCATGACCAGGCTCTTCAGTTTTAATTGGTGACAAGTGAGCAACCAAAGAATTGTAAGAATAATTTCATTTATCTGTACAGAGCAGATCAATATTCACTCAGTATGCAAAAACTCATTGCATCTCAACAGGATGAAATGAATTGTCAGTCACCCACATGCTTTAGTTATTGTTGGAATATTTCTAGCTAAATTATTCACCTCCTCAAAAGGCCAACTGAAAAAAGTTTATTTCTTCATAATTGTACTGTTTAAGGCTGGGCTAGGCTTAATTTTCTTCACAGTAGCTGGTATGGGCTGTGTTTTGGATTTGGGCTGGGAACAGTGCTGATAAAACTGGGATATTTTAGTTATTGCTGAGCAGAGCTTGGACAGAGTCAGGGACTTGCCTGCTCCTCACTCCACCGCACCAGTGAGGAGGATGGGGGTGTACAAGGAGCTGGGAGGGGCTGACCCCAAATGGCCAAAGGGATAATCCAGACCATGGCATCATGCTAAGCAATAAGCCGGGGCAAGGTTGTCCAGGGGCTGCTGCTTTTGGACTGTCTGGGCATCATTTGGTTGGTGGTGAGCAATTGTTTCATGCTGGGAGGGGTAAGCAGCCAGTGGCTGTGTGGGGCTTAGTTACAGCTGGGGTTAAACCATGACAATCCTGCATTTAACAGCTGCTGATTTGTGACACTTGCAGTGAACACAATTTGAATTCAGAGCGGGGCTCTAGGAAAACAGTAAGAAGTACAAACAAGAGATGGCTGCAGGAATTTATTTCTTTTTCTCCTCTTCAGATAGCGCAATGGCCTCCCATGGCAGAAGGGGCACTAATTGAATTTAAAGATGTCATAAGCAGGAAGTTCTCCTGCTCACTTCATATCACGATGAATTCCAACTCAAAGCACTGGCAGTAGCAGCAGCATCAGAACAGCACTGTGGAGCTGTAAAGGGCACTGATGAGTGTTAGCTGAGCTCAGTTCTGGACAGCAGAACTGAAAATGTCATGGGCACTCTCTCCAAGAGGGCACAAAATCAAACTATCTATTTTGCAAAAAATAAACCTCCACTGATGTTATTTTTCAGTGTCACGGAAAATTCAGATTTCATTCATCCCTTACCAAAAGCTTCAATTGTGTATTTCAAATCTAGAATCAGTCCTGGAAACAGAAATAGTTACAAATAACATTCCTACATTAAAACATTTTACATCCTCAAATATTACCATCTCATGAGTTTAACTTCATTTTTACTAAAACATAAGTATTCTCTGTTAGTTTCAGTTCTATTACTGGTTTCAGTGCTGAAGAGCACAATGCAAAGATGCAGAATTAAAGACACACACCTGCAAACCATGACTAAGGCCATTAGTGTCGATTTGACTCCATGTGAACACAGAGCTCAAACCTGCAGCAAGCTCAGAACCACAACAGGATCACAGGGCTGATTCAAAGTGTCAACAAACACACAACAATTTCAGAAGATCAAAGGGGAAGATTCTTGGGAATACAGTAAGGTTAAATTATTATCCAGGGAAGTTAAATGTTTTGCACTATTGAGTTATCTTGGTTGAAACCAACACTACAGAATTTCCTTGAAGAACTGGTTCTCAGTAACACTGAGATTCTGCACAGAAAACCTCCAAATAGAGTAATATGGCAGAAAGCCACAGTTAACTGGCAGAAAAAAAAAAAAAAAGAAAATTGAAAAAAGGCGTTATGACCATTAATAAAGTAGAAAGGATGTGAACAATGCAATAAAAGATTATATAAGAAAAGAAACTGAGTAGCAGAAGATGTAAACAGGATAAAACAAAATGAGAATGTAATGAGGCATAAAGAGAGGGTTCATTTAGGGGAAGGCATCTTGCAGCTTGCAGGGATGCTGCAGTAATCCAGATGGTAAGCTATGAGAGCCTGGTTGAAAGTCCTAGTGGTAAAGAATGGAAAAAGGTAAACAAGCTTATACTGCCCCATTTGGAATGTGCACATTTCTTGTTTGATTCAAATGCTGCTGAGTTTACCTCATATCAGAGGCAAAACATAAGCATAGGGAGCAAAAAAGAAAATTCTACTGAGGAAAAAAAAAAATCCTTGTGAACATGGATTTATCTCTAACAATTATTTTAAAAGCCAGGCAGAGAAATACAAATTGTATATCAGTTGTAATTTATGCTAAATGCAGCTGTAAGTGCCACATGTGATATGTCTATATCCTCAGAAACAGAAAAGGAAAAAATAACAGATGTTGCTGCTGTAAAACATTAGGCAACATGAATGACACCATTTGTTTTCCTGAATAAAAATTAAAAAGCAAGAGAAATAAACACTGAAGACCTAAATTCATAAAATATTCAATACCTCACTTAGCTGATGTAGTATGTGACACCCTTTCTTGCTGCAAATCTCACAGCTGCTGTGGTAAAAGACAGGAAGCAAAGAAATGGGAGTTAGTGTAAAATGATGGGGCTTTGACACAAGTTATGGCAGAGATGAGAGACCCTAAACCCTCTAATTTAGAAGTTGTCAGAAAATTTGGGGGTGCAGAGCTTACGGTGATAGCCTTGAAGAACTGTATATGGTTATGTTATACAGCAGGGAAGCAGTACAGCAGTTAAGTCTTGACACAGGAGTTATTTGGGAAAAATATCTGAAGGCTTTTCAGGAAACATTCAAGACCTTTGCTAGCTGAAGAACTTCATTTGTCCCAGGAGACTTCTCTGAAGGGCTCAGTAAACAAGACAGTAGTTTCACCCCTCTCACCTGGGAGCTGGTGAGAATATTATTTGTACTGCAGTGCTAGCAAGTGCCCTTGCAGCAAGTCCTGAAGTCCTTCTCTCTCCAGACCAGTGACACCCTGCCCATTTTACTTTCCCAGGACAAGGCACATCTAGACAGAGCAAGGATTGCAAAGAGCAGGACTGGAGTCAGTCAGTGAGAAATGGATACAGAAGGAGAAATAAAGAGAAAAAGCAGAAGAAGGCAGAACCTGCACACAGCAAGGGCCTGGGACACAGCAGGACCCCAAGCAGATGGACTTTTTTTTAGGTAGGAGGTGGATTTTCTCTTGGGTTTTTTGGGTGGTTGTTTTGTTGGTTTGGGTTTTTTTACCGAGCTTTTTTTTGCTGTTCTTTTAATCCCCCACAGTTGCTCTGATTACTATTGTTTACTCTTTCATTGACTTGACTTTATCTTTGCAGAACAAAGGCTCCCTGAGTGCTCCAGTTTCCTCACTGTGTGCTACTCACCCACTCACTCCAGTGACAGAACATGAAAAGAAATTGGAGGCTGTGGGATTGAGTTTCTGCTTTCACCTTTCACCAGATCTGTGGGAGAGTGGGTAACAAGAAACACAGTTTTGTATTTCTATGCTTCCCCACAACTCAGACTGCTTTGACAAGGAAATTTGAAGATCACTGCTTCATTTTTATCCCCACATATTCTCTTCTCCATTCATTCTCCTTTCCCCGAAACCAAACTACAGAAAAAGCTTTGTAGCATTACATTTGCACCATTCAGCAAAATCTAGTAAAAACCCACAGCAACTTCTGCGAAACTTTTCACTTTTTCCCCAACAAATGAAATTCCTGCCTGCTGCCTGCACATCCTCCCTCCCCGCCGAGCCAGCGCTGTGATAATCACACCAGTAACATTCAGATAGAGATCAAGTGATGCAACCAGCTCTATCTCAACTCTGACTTTCAACTTCACATTTTACTTGGATGTACATTTTTTCCTCTAATGAAAACTGCTTTTAGATAACAGCAGAACTACCCCAGATTTAGATTGGAAAGGAAAGAGGCTAATCCACCTAAACACAGGGAAAAGAGTTTGCTGAGTTATGCTGTCCTTCTTAATATTCTTTTTAAGTTCAAGAACACTGCTAAAACCATTTATATCTCAAAAAAATTACAGCTTCTTCCAAAAGGGCAGTACAGACAATATGCCATTTCTGTCAGCCTTTCCAGTGCTGCCTTCATACTGCTAAAAACCAGTCTTGTCCTGTACACTGTACACACACTCAAAATACTGAATATCTACAAAACTAATCCTGAATATGTCAGCAGAGGCTTCCCAGCTGTGACACAGCTAAACACACAGGTAGATAGGAAAACACAGCCTGAAATACAAAGGCAAAATCTGGGGTTCACTTTCCTTTTACACCTGACTTAACTAATCTGACAGTGAACTTTCTGTCTCATTTGGGTTTTACTTCAACTCTTGCTTTATTATTAACACAAACCAAGAAGAGGGAGCACTTGGGTTTGATTACTACCAAACTGAAGGTACAACATCCAAGTTTTCATGGGAGCTGTGTGTGGATACCTATAACCACTGCTCTCCTCATCACTGCTCTGTATTTTATCAAAAACAACTTTGGTGATCCTGAAAGGACTCATTGACAACGTAGTGCCTGAATCAGAAATAGCTATCAACAGATCTGTTGACTTCAGAGGGGCCACTTGTGTAAGAAGCAATTCTACAGCCATGACTAATACCAAAACCACATCAATATCCTCTGTTTCTTCTCCAACTTGTCCTAGAGGTTAAAGCTGCCAACAATCACAACTTCAGTTATATAAATCCACCTTAAGGTAAGATACATCACCTTATTGCATTATTGTTACAGTGATTGTTTCCCTGAAAAACCATGGACAGAATTCCAGGTTTCCCTGCAATCTATAATCAAGTGCTATAAAATTGTATCAATCCATCTCTTGAGGTGTTTATTGGTACAAATACTTGCAGAGTGCCAGCACACTTAGAGGAAACACATCCCCAAATGAAGAAACATATCAGCTTATGCTTCAAAGCACAGCCTGTACCCTCTGATTCACTGCCTGCTCTCCCTCCACTACCACATAACTGCTCAAACTTGGCTTCTAAATCAGTGCTGAAACAATGATGCTGGAGCAGTGAGACACTGAGGGAACCAGCTCTCTCCCTAGAAATCCAGTCAATTAAGTTTTGCCCGGAAGGGATCCAATCTAATATCAAAGATGCTGCCATAAGGGTGAGTTCCCTGGAGCACAGGGTTAATGATTCAGAGTATGTCAGGCTGGCCCAGAGCAGTGGAAAAGAAGGCACACCTAAATTAATACATAAATACATAGGGAAGCAACCCAAATAAATACCAGCAGTAATTAAAAAAAAGAAAATTGCTATGGAGACATACTGCTGTAGTTGGCATCTTATTTAAGGGATATTCAAATTTTCCTGAAATCTCACCTTAATGCCTGAACGTTTTATTTCCCAAGATCACTGAAACATAAAACACCAGAGTCTGTTAATATCCACAAAAAACCTCGAGCATAAGTCAATCATCTCTGAAAGATACTGCAGTTCCTGCTAGGAGCAGGTGAAGGATTCACCTGAAGGATTCAAAATGGAGATTGAAGGTTGGATGTCTTCTTTGCATCCTGTGATTCATCCTTATATATACATTGTCACCACCATTGAAATATAAGAATGTTCATAGTCTCTGAAGTATTTATCTGTGAAAGCACATGAAGTAAGGGTGTCTGACAACATGAAGAACAAGGTTTTCTAAACTCAACATTCCAGACCGAATAGTAGAGAAATTTACATCCACCTCTTTTCCATTTGTTCCAAATTCAGTTGCTAAATTAAGAGACCCATTAGTCTTGTCCCCAAAACCAGAACACAGTTCCCCTTTCCTTTTTTGTGTGCACTACTTAATAAGATGTTAAAGCAAGTACAATTTCCCCACTAGAATGAGCACCATCAAAAGTCCTGAGAGGATGTTTTGAACTATTGTCCTCAAGCAGCAGGAAGAACACACCATACAAGTGCTTCACTGCTTCTATTGCAGGAACACCAACAGCCACAAAGAGGCTGAACTACTTCTTTGGAAGACAAAAATGTCACTTGCTCTTTCCTTTAGCAGCTGTGTTTGATGATTATATATATGCAGTGTATAATTTCTTTATATGTATTGCAAATTTTTAATTTCTGCAACACAACTTCTAAATACATTTGGCTAAACAGATTCAGAAACCCCCAGTAATGTCATAAAGCAAGGGATAGCCATGTTCCTGTTAGCCTCATTCTAGCTGAATTACCTTCCCCTGTACGAGTTGCATCTAATAAGTTAATTAAGTGACTGGTGGTAGTTTCCAGGATCATTAATAGACTGTGTTAAAGTCACCCAAATGAAAAGTCTCTAAGAGCTGGGCAGGTTTATGTTCATAACTGAAAAATATTTGGCCATTTTGCTGTCATGCCTTCACAAGAATATTGGATATTTTTGCTCAGTCAAAAAAGTATTTGCATCCCTACAAAGAGTTCTATGCAAAAGCGTTGCTGTAGGAACTCCCCATGCCATAATCTGTAGCAAGTGGGGTATTTATGCTCCTTAGGCAGTCTGTATCATCTCAGCATCTTAGAGCTTCAGCACAGGGCAGTGCTCTTGTGCCCACCTTTAGCCAGGGGCTGCCACACAAGAAAAGATTCAAAGGAGCTTTCAACCACTAAGATCAAGGCCCTGAACCCAGAGTCTCTTTAGGTGGGGAAAAAAAAAGGGCAGAATATTTCACAAAATTATTTGGAGAATAAATGTCTATCAGAGAACTGCTAATAAAAAGCAAAACCCTGTTGATAAAGGACAGGACTTAGTGGCTCCTCTCTCTGTGTGATCACCAGCCCAAGCTGGATCCTGTGACAAAAACAACAAAGCTGAGCCTTCAGGTGCTGTGAGAGAAGGTCTGGTGCTGGAACGAATCAGTTCTGTGCTGCTAAGGGTAGTGAACACAATGGTGATGGGCAAGGTATAAGACAATAGAAGTCAAAACAGCCATAGAACAGTCAAGTAGATAGATATTTGTTCCCATGGCAACCCAACAGCTTATGCTGGAAAGCAGATGTGCTAGAAAGAGCCTCTGAGACATTACAAGGAGAAATAAGAGAAACTTTAACCCAAACAGGGTTTGGGCTATGCTAGACTGAAAAAGTAGTCGTGTTCCTTATCTGTGAGTAAGGTGATGACATGCAGACCATAGGAATGACATCACCTGATGGGCAGGTTCTGCAGGAGCATCCATGGGAAGTGATCTTCAAGTTTGGCAATGAAGGCATAGTAGGAATAGAGAAGGAAAAAGGAAATCTGAGCTATCAAGACAGACTGTTCAAAAGTCATTGCTACATCCCATTTGACAAAAATCTCTCCTTGAACCTGTAACAGATTCTGTATAGAGGCAAAACCAATTCACTTCTGTTGGCATCTTAGAGCCACACTAACTCCCAATTCAAAATTCAGCTATGTCTTGTAAAATCTCTATTTACTTCTAATACATGTCACAGGGAAGATTAAGGTCTAATTATTACATTTTTATTCTCTCTCTCTAAGAAGTTTGACAAGTTTTACAGGCAGCATTTTATGCTCTTGTGAAGCATCAGCCAGGAGAAAAGGCACTGGTAATCTTACTGAGACACCACAACCTACCTCACCTCAAGTCCCTTCCACGCCCAGCTCATTAGTTGCTCCGGTTTTTTGCACCTCAGATCACCCAGATATTTTAGCTTTCTGCAGGTAGTCGGGCAGACAGAACTTTTATTACCTCTCCTTTTGAAAAGGGGGAGAGAGAGAAAGAAGCAGCAGCCAAGGGTCTTTTACTTTCAAGGAGTACTTCCAGGTTGGATATTTAATGTTGGCAGTCATACTGTAAGCTCATTCCTTTAGAAAATTCCTAGGGGAAGAAGCTATAGCAGAAATACTGGCTGAAATAGTAACCCTTCATCCTTAGGGTCAAAGGAAAACCTCTTCTTGTAAGCTCAATGAAAACTGATCTGCTGGATACCAATGAAAGTAAAAAAAAAATGTTGCCTACTGTATAAACACCTCCAAAGTAAATAAAACCCTTGAAGGGAAATGACAAAGTTACAGAGTCAAGGGAAATAGCAGAAAGATAAATTATCTCAGGAAGCCAGATTCGCTCCTGTGCAATACATCAGTAGCAGGACAAAAAAAGATTGAAAATCATGGCAGGTTTTAATAGACCAAAAAAAAAAAAAAAAATGGAAGTCTGACCTAACAACTGTGCCTTCTCCCTCAAACCCAAACACAAAGCAACCACAACAAAAAACACCTGGAGGACAAACCAAAACAACTTTAGAGGAAACCACAACTTTGGAAATTAAAACTAATAACTTCTCTAACCATATTAAATTATGCTCGGAGGCATTTTTTGATTGAGGCAATTACCAGGGCATTGGAGGTGCTCATTTCAGACTGGCAAACAGATAAAGATCTCACTTGAGAAATAAAAAATATGTCCAAAAAGAAGCAGAATAAGAAAGCTCAGCACAAGCACTGATGGAAGAGAGCCACTAGGCCAACTCTCTAAAATCAAAATGCATTTCTTTTCATGGAATATATCTGGATTCACAGTGATTAGCTGAGTGCAGTACATGGATCAGTTACCCGTTTGAAAGGAAATAGCTCATTTAAGAAAGAGCAGTAGCACAGAAGTTTGCTGATGGTGAGGAATATAAACACCAGAAATCTCTCTGTTTCTGTGATGATACACAATATTGACAATTACAAACACAACTTGCTAAGGAAATTATTTAATAACAGTATATATTCATTTTATCATTACACCCTGCAGTATTATTTTGTATGTAAAGCTGTACAGAGAAAAAAAACACTCCAAAGGAAATACAGCCAGGGCACAGGATCAGGAGACCTGCTTTTTTAACTGTCACAAACTCACTCTGATTTCATCTCCATTTCCTGTCACATGTATTTTATCATAGCCAGACCCACCCCTTTGGAGATACCCTGGCTATGTCCTGCCCTATGGACATCCTTTGAGTGCTCACTAAATTGTTCTCCATGGAAATTTCAGGAGCTGTGCCGTCGGCTGGGAGGGTCTTACTCAAGAGGGCAGAGCTCTGGTGGCAATGACAGTGCTGCCATCACTGCAGCTCTGTTCCAATAACCACCTCCACGCCCACCTGCACCCAGCAGGGCCTGAGAGGCAGCCTCAGCACAAACCCTGACACAGGCTGCTGCACGTTCATGCCCTCAGAGGCATTTTCAAGCGCCCAGTTGCAGACAAGTTCTTGTGTCTGCAAACTGTACAAGATAAGGATAAAATTTTCACTTTTGCTTCTGTTCTAACCCTTTTTTATACCCTTCTTAGGAAATCTCAAGATTCTCTTGTTATATGCTATTAATATCTTGAAATCTCCTTTTGTTGCAAAGCTATCATGGCAATGCACAAAACAGAATCTAGTTCAATACCAGCCAGACTCCTGATATGACAGGATTTAAACAAAAACAGCTCCTTCCAGTTTCATCTGAAAATATGACAAAACCTTTTTATCAAATACAACAAACCCATCTATCACCTTCTAATTGGAAGTCTTTTTTGCTATCATGCCTGGTGCCTCACTAATCTGTACACAACTTAATAGTGAAGTTAATAAATTATACAAGAGAACTAATTATACCAATTTGTCAAAAGATGAGATAGTTAAACTGAGGATTTAAATAACAAGGAATGAGCATTTTATCCTAATTAGTTTGACCTCAACTTTGGGGGACAGGGGAAAAGCAGAATAAATTTTTCTGACTAATCTCTGAGCAGTAAGAGCTATTATCATACAGACAATACATGGCTGTTTCATCAAGCACTGGAACATGCATTTCTTTCAATGCACAGTGTACCATCCTGACACCAATCTCCCCAGCTGTCCAATCTATTTATGGTAGAAGACCATGAAAGGGAAGAAGTTAACATTAGGCCATTTTATCCACTTGACTCTTTGTTACTCTGGGGTTGTTTGTGCTCATACACTTATTAAAAATCTGCCTTTGGGCCTTCCAGCCTATTGCTAAAAACCCACACAAATGGAAAAAAAATTAAAACAAAAGTAGAAATTCTAGGGGACAAAATTATTTGCTCTAAGCATATGTAAAGCAGGTCTAGGTATGAAAAACTATCTGAAAGATAGTCACCACTGGAACAGAAGAGGCACTGACCAGCAATAAAAGACAAAGCACAGAAAACCTGACAAAGCACAGAAAACCTGACAAAGCACAGAAAACCTGACAAAGCACTCAACACGTTGCTTGCATTTGGCTTTACCTGCTTGACTGCTGTGCCCAGAGCAGTACAGAATTCTCCCTTCAGGTTGTACCACAATAAGTTTTTCACTCCTCCTGTGCTCAAGAAGGAAATTACATCAAAAGAAAGTGACAATTTACGCATAAAACATATGTAGATATATTTTCTAAATAGAGTTCATATTTAGGTGAAGCCTCTTCACCATAGTTTTGCTGTATTGATGCTGCATACCAAGTGCAGAATTTAACAAGGCTAAAACTGCTTTTCTAATGAACTCTGAACCTTGAGTTGTTATGCAGCACCTATGGCTCTCTACTAAAGCACCTCTAAGGACAAAATGCAACAACAACAGTCCATACTCCAAAAGAAACTGACAACACAACATTCTAATATTAAGTTAAAATATCAATACAAGCTTCAGAATCCCAAATCTCTGTTCTAAGCTGAAACTTCAGAAAGAGTTTTTACAGAAAAATATGAGAAGTTGAGAGCCTGTCACAACATCAAAACAAAAGTGTTTAGAAATTTTGTGGATTGAAGCTTACAGCCATATCCTAGGGACTGTTTCTACAACCCTTGCACTGACCAGCGGCGTGTGCCAGAAGCCCACTGACATCAAAGGAGCTCCTGGTGTGTGTGCTGGGCCACACGGGCAGGCACAGTGGAACTGGATTCTGACACATAACCTACAGCAGTGCAAGCACCAAGATAGACTTACTAAATATTTAATAACACCTGTCTTAACACTTCAGTTAACTAACCTTTCAGCCCAAGGAAGCCTAAAAATACATGTTTTATTTCTGCAAGCTAAAGGTGCTGTTAAAAAACAGGTGTGAACTGAAAAGAAGGCATGCAGGGAGTCTGAGGACCTGAGCCAAAGCTGCCAGAAGTTGACAGTTTGGGCATTTAATTGAAAGCCAAGTTTCAAGTACCCTTCAGGACAGTCTGAGCCAGCAGTGCCACTGCATGAGGTAATCCTGCCCCTTGTCCATCCATCTTGTTTCTATTCCTGTCTCACTCACTCACTTGTCCTGGTGCAAGTGTTGGCCCAATGCAGTGAAACACAAGGAATGTAACTGGCTGAAACAAAACTGAAGGTGATGGAGGGCTGAAGGGAAGAGTAAAGGTTAGCTTTAACCATATAGATTTTTCCCAATCCACATTACCTCATAAATCTTTCCATCTCTAAGAGAAGGAAGACAGAGACCATCAAGTGGAAGGCAGGTAACACTAATTTAAACTTCCTGACCATGAATGTGTCAGTGCAGCCTTAATAAGGGTATACCAGGCTAACTTTGTACATTTTGCCATTCTGTTTTCTTACAAAATGCACATTTGTATCCCTGTTCTCTGCTTTTTATTACAACCATAAGGAGAAAAACCTCTGTATGCAGAATTTATTTATGAAATAAAATCCAAAATGTCCTACTAGCAAAAGGTGTAAGAACTTTTTACAATTAAGCACACAAGCCTTACTTTTTAATGGAATCCAGGGCCTGCTGATCAATTTCTAAAGAGAAAGAATTTTTATAACCAGAAATAAGTAGACATTGGTATTCTCTCCCTTCAGTCATTACAGTTCACATTGGCTGTTTTTTTAACTTAACCTTTATTGGCTTACAACATTAACCAGACAAGTCTACATTTAGTTTTTTTGGAGCTGGTTTTGAGGGAGAAGAGAGAGCAGGCGGAAACAGATGATATTTACTGCACAATTTTAAGATTCAATCTGGATGAATCAAAACGAGTCATCTCCCGAGCCAGGAAGTATATGAGGATGTTTAAATGTAATTGAAAAATTCTTCATTCAATTCTGCAAAGAAAATTCTCCTTCCAGCATGGATCAGTCATCGACAGTCACAACCCTTAACTATTAGTTGTGATTTTCTATAGATTCTAGATCACTTTACACAGGAATATCATTTAGCCAAATGTTTCCATGCAGGATTTATGCAGCTAATTCATTCTGCTGAAGTGGTCTTGTGTCCCAGATCATTTTGAGTTCTGTACCTGTTTCCCCATGTACTGTGTTCCTTCCCAGTCTGCCAGGGTTGACAGACTCAGAAAATACTCTGCATTCTGCTGTCCAAGTCATTAATAAAAATACTGATTAATATGAAACATAGAATATTGACAAGCCCTTCTTGATATATTACCATGTTCTGACATTTGGCTAATTAAACATATTCTTTATTTTTTTTTTTCTGACCAGTTCTATATCCACCAGGCAGTAGATGCCTCTAGACCACTTTTCCTCACTTGACTCAAGAAAACACTACATGCATACAGTGTAAGAAACTTGAGCCAATCGAGGTATATTATATCTGGTGCTTCTCCCCTCACCACCTGACCCGTAACACTGCCGTACAAAGAAATTAAATGGGTTTGTCACAATTTGCCCTTGAGAAATCTGTTTACTTGGTAACAGATCTTGCTAAATGGCAGGGGCTTATAAGATGTCTATCCAATTATTTCTTGCTATATTTAAGACAAACAGACTGGTCTTTAATTACCAGCTCATCCTTTCCCTATCCCCTCCTAAAGTACTAAATTTGCTTTTCCCCAGATACCACTTTCTTCCCTACACAGCCAATTCTTTAAATGCCCTAGAACTAATCACATCAGGTCCAGCTTCCTTGAAAATATTTAACAACCATACTTAAAGCTAGAAAACTTCTATTGTTTCATTGACATAAGTCCCTCAGTACAGAAGAGTCCTCTGAAGCAGCTAAAAAAATGCTTTCAAAATACATAAATCCTAAAAGAAAACACAAAGTGGCAGTCATGTGGCTTAAGAAAATTTTCTTCCTATTCAGGCATTAAGATCAAGAGAGGCAGTGACTTGCACCAACAAAACCAATTTATAATTTTGAAGCAATTGAGACCCTAACTGTGCACTTGGGTCTCAAGATACTTTAGATGTGTATTTCTAGATCTCCCTCCCACTACTTCCTTGACTTTTATTGTTCCATTTTGGAAAGTAGATCATAATAGTAACGCTTCTACTTTACCACCCTGAAAATGCTATTTTAGGGGCCAAAATAATCAAGATGCAGTTAGGAGAAACTTGGGTTTAGTCCTAGAACTGTGTCTTTAACTCAGGAACTCAGAAGTTCTAATCCTTGTCTTTGCTTTCTCTAACTGATGATGCTGGTATATCTCACTAGGGCTGTGCACAGTTCTGAACCTCACAATGAGAGGTCGCTGGGTATAGAGGGCCTTGTTTCACATCTAGGGTAGGACAAAAACCAAACTCCTTCCTTCTCTTTCCCCTTGTAAAAACACATCTGTTCTAGAAGGAACAGGCCCCACTAGAAGAACAAAACAAATTTCTGACAGCCTAACACCTTCCCTACCTACTGCAAATACTCCTTACTGGATTACACATGGTCACTATGATAAAGAAATAATTCTTGACAAGTCCCCGCTACCAAACATCCAGAGATGGAGATGTTTCCTTGTGGGGGCTACACTGTATTTAACCCTCCATTTGTTCTTCCCATATTAGTTTACAGTTCACAGCAGTCCTACAGATGCCAGAGCAAATGACTCAGCCCTTACACGATTGTTGATTGATTACCAAATCATAACTCTTTCTTTTTTTTTTTCCCAAAGTTGTTGTGATTTGAATATCAATTTTTAGCTTAGGTCAGCTTAAAGGTACTTAAACAATTGCATTCAGTTGATCCTAATGGAAACAACCCTGAAGAATTGCATTACGGACATCATGATGTCACAGAGTAAACTCTAACCCACGTAAGACAAATGCAGCTACTACAATTAACTGCTCTAAACTGCCTGAGCCAGCAGAAGGGGTAAGTGCCAAAGACCTGAGGCCATTATCATTCTACCCAGGAGAATGCTGTACAATCAATAGAAATAGAAATCAGAAGAGAGCACTGGATTTTTTTATTTACATACCTGCAATATAAAAACTTCTTTAAGAACATTTGCAGTTTAGGATCACATTTGTTTAACAGCTAAAATAAACGAACACAAACACCACTTAAAAAAGCATCAATTCCATTTTCAAGGGGGCAAATCTCCACCTCATCTACCCACCATGAAATACTCCACTTGATCTTCAAGCATTCCTGCAATGTTGAATAGTTATTTTGATATTTTGAAAGAAACCAACACAACCCTTCAACTAACTACTAAAAGGAAAGAAATGCTCATTTTTCTAATTATCTTTTCCCAAAGAAAATTCCCCTTATGACAGTATCCAACCCCCATACCCTCATCTCTATAATTGTTATTGGAGAGACATTTTGCAACTGGGATTCTTAATATTTGCTGCAGTTATTACAGATTGCATAAATAATATAACAGTGGATTTCTCATGGAAAATGTAGAACTAGTTGCTTCAACCCTCTGGTGACATATTCTCCTCACTTGACTCTACCTCTTCAGCAGACAGATGCATTTTTCTTACAAGGAGTGTAATTCTCTGGAGAGACCAGCACTACCCCAGCTAAAAATTCTGCAAAATGCCTACCATTATGGCTTTCTGCTGAAAAATGGAATATCACAAGCTTGACAGGGAACAGGAACTTCTGTTCACTCCTGAACTATCTTTTGTCACTACCAGTTTAAAAATAATTCAGTTGAATGTAGCCTAGACTACGGAGCAAACAGCAGAGCAGCAAACCTACTCAGGGCTATTTCCACCCATTTTCTCCTACAAAAAAATCTGCAGTGCTATGTACGTTGCATGCAATAAATCCTTGCCTAAGTATCCACATACTATTTTAAAGCATATCTTCAAAAGGAAGTAAACAATGAACAAAAGTTGCTGCTGATCTCAACCCAAAGACCACAGATGCTGTAAGGTCTGAAACATGACTTTATGTCATTCAACAGCTACAGACTGAGGCTGGTGAGGTTTACAATAAAGACAGCGAAGAAAATCAATGAAGAGAGCAATAAATAGCTTGCCTATATAGTGCATGTCTTTCATATCAAAGACATAAAGAAGGGGCAAAAAATAAAGAGACCATTTTGTCCTCAAAGTGAACTGTAACACAACACTTGACTGGAGCTTGTTCCTCACTGATAGATGCTCTCCTGCTGCAGGCAGGAGTAAACAACAGGTAACAGCTATTGAGCCATTGTATTAAAGTTCTGCCTTTACAGTCTTCTTCCTCTATTAACTTGGTGGTAATTAATTACTACCTGACACTTAATTACAACCAGTTAAAGAAATGTAGTGCAAGTCTGTAAACAAAGCTTGGTCAGCTTGAGGTAATGGGAGGAGCTAAATGAGATTTCTGCTCAACTATGTTCATATGTAGCACGCTCAACACAATGTGACAGCATGAGGTTCCAGAGGATTCTTGAAAACGCCACATGGAATTGGTCCCACAACACTCTAAAAATTTGTACTTCTGTAGACTGACAAACAATATCCTTGCAACAATGAACTTAGAGAAACTTGCTGCATCTAGGTGACCTCAGGACTGTTCGAGAAACACTCCCTCAAATAAAATAGAAAAACTTGGATTCTTAGGTGAAGTTTCACTCTGGTTTGCCAGAAGATCATACTGACTAAATAAACACAGTGTATCTAAGGAAAATAAATTATATCAAGACTTGTATTAAATTACAAGAGGAAAGTGATGGGCATCTGTTAGGAAACAATTTGGAGTTTGCAGTGAAAACTGGTCTCTATGGAAGCACATTTCCCTTCCTGCTGTTTGAGATCCAACTCAAAACACAGGAGTTTCCTACCCAACTGATCTCTGAAAGGCAAATGCAGCACCAACTGCCACAGAAAACCTAAAGGAGGGAAGGAAATGATACTGAAGGGGTAAGGATCACTTCCCTCAAGCACTTGCACAATAATCATCGTTAGACTGTCCCTGGATTTCTCTCTCCTCACGCAGTCCTTGGGCTGTGCAGTTGATTATATTCATTACCTATTCAAGGTACAATTCAGTGCAGGTTTATTGATTACAATGGAGGGGCCAGTCGTGCTCTCCCAGACATGACAGCTGATGTTCCAGTCTTCCTTCACTGGCTATTCCCATCCCTATTCACCCTACAGATTTCTGAGTTTCTCTGGCCTATGAAACTAATAACTCACACTATTTATTACTGCTTACTACTTTGTTTCATTTTCTTTATTAGTATCAAAATACTGCTGTCCCAATAGCTCTGTTTGAGTCCATATGTATCATTTTAACTTTCCCTTCAGACAAGTGTAATATGCTTTAAAGTCATATTAAAAAACAGATCTTTCAATATAGCCTACATAATTACTTTCTGGGACTGAAACAGTTTCAGTCTTCCACAAATCCACACATATCCTTAAGCACTTGAGCTAAACAGAATGAATCTTGGTTTGAGAACTGCAATCACAGTTCCTTGTTAATCCCCAGTGTAAACTCGTAAGCACTCAGCCTGTCCAGGAAAATGTGTATTGGTCCAACAATTCTTTTTCAACACTAAGACAGCTACAGGCAATGTTGCTTGAAAAAGCACACAGTATAAATGGAATGTTGCCTGATTAGTTTCCATTTATCAAATCAATTTTCTTCCCCTAGAACATACTCAGTTAAATCCTGAGGAATTATCCCGTGTATGGTACTGTAATAACATCCCTTTCTGACCTTTGTGGTGTGATACTCGAAGTCAACATGGCAGCATCATGTTTCAACGTTCAAAATCACATATCTCCCATTAACCAAGAAGTCAACAGATTAATAATACATTTTTCATGGTGAGAAAACATGAAAGCCATTATTACAATGAACACAAATGTTTGGCTCTTTGTTTAAGAGCCTGCCCACAAGTGCTGGAGCCAGTGCAGGTCAGCACCAGCAAGAGAAGCTCACAAAGAACACAGGAGTCCAGGGAGATCACAGTCATGGCACTTTTGGAGCTTTTTGACCTGTGTGCCTTCCCCCCCAGCCTGCTCCAAAGGCACTCATTTTATTTCCAGCTGTGTGGTGCTGCAGCAGTTCATAACGTGGATCTGGCCACTGCCAACAGGGCTGCTGCAGCAGAGGGAGCCTGACGGGGCAGCCAGCTCAGCTTAAGGTTTTTCCCACGAGGAAAGCAATGTTCCAATAATTCCTCCAGATTAAAAAAAAAAAAAAATTAAAAAAAAAAAAGTCACCTCAATGTTATTAACTGAAGTTCACCTAAGACTGCACCATCAAATGCCCTAAATTTAAAGTGCTTGTTCATCTCACTCTGCTTGCCAGAACAAAGTTCCCAGGAATATAAACAGCTGGTAAGCTTTGTGATTATACAACTTACTAATAAACAAAACAATTGCATCCTTAGGTGTTAATCTGCGTTTTCACAGATCATCACTCAGTTTTCTTTGGAATCTTGGCACATTTTCTCATATCCACCTTTGCTGACAAGTTATTATAACTATTTAGTAGCAGAAGTTTTTCAAACAGTAAATGTCCATCTTCTTGTTTACACCTATGAGAACATTTTAAGGTTATTTTTCAATTGTTAAGATCTACTGTTTCATGTGTCTCATCACCACAGCCTTAAAAAGTCAGACAGACTTCATGAGTTCCTTTGGAATTTTGTCTTTCATCATCAAAAGCACATGCTGCTTTATATAGCTGTGCATAACATTTTTCATTTTTTTCCCTGAAAGTTTGCAGTTTTCAGGGCTGCCATTTCACAAGTGGCTTGAAAAATACTATTGTCTTATTTTTAAAACTACAGCAAGGATTTCACAGAGCACTAGGCATACATATATGTGGGATGACTGCAACAGAGTTACACTGATAAATTAAGGTAGTTTAGAACCTGAGCCTTCTGCTCATATTGGTTGAAAATTCATCTGCACACATCAGCCTAGGCACACCCTCCATCCTGGCCATACCTTGCTTTGTGCTAAAAGTCACAGACAAAAAGAGAAGGGAAGGATCAGATTTTCTGGTGTGGCCATACATCTAACTTGAATTTAGTGTACAGAAATCCACATTAGATTAAAGCAAAGCAGTTCATGCAGGAAAGCAGTTAAGTCGTAGCAAAGTGGTGATGAAGGGTAAATTAGCCCATAATAAAGACTTCTGGAGAGATGGCTTTAAAAAATTACTTCCAGTACTTAGTTAATCTCAAATTAGTTTAGATACAGTATACAATATACACATTTTGCTTGTCTCTCTGTCATAAGTTATTTCTGAAACCTACAGAAAAAAATATATTTATAAAGAGGGATAGTATATATAGCACATTTTACCAATTACTGCAACATCTTTCATTCCCAAGAACTGTTACATTAAAAAAGGCCCAAAAAAAAGCAAAACATGCCAGTATGACCCTGCAACTATACAATGTGAAACACTAAGACCAGACTCTTGGTTTTACAATACAAAGATTTCTGCCTCCTTAGTATCGTGGCAACATCTACCCTTAGAAGTCTTTGTCAGCTTTTGTTAAAGATGTCAGGGGGAAAGAAAAACATTCAAAGGCTTGAAAATGTAAAGAAATAAATGAAGATTTCTTTTTAAAAAAACCACCATTTATTTCCATTCCCTTTAGCTAAAGGACATGGGGAGGGAAACGATCTCTTAGACAGTACTAACAATTCTTTTAAAATTAAAGTTTAGGCATGTTGAACTTTGCTTCAGCTTCTTTGGAAGTAACTTGGGTATATGCAGAAGGAGGACAAGAACCACTGAAAAAACAGAGGATATTGTAGTATTGACATATTCAGATTCCCTCTAGGAAAAAATCAAAGGAAGCACAAAATGGTGTCAGCTACTCCAAAATCTGGCAAAATTACACCAGATGACTTTAGCCTCAAGACAGAGTCTGACTTTTTTATTGTGTCAGAGAACTGCAGACATGAAACTCTCTGTATTAGGTAGCTTTGGATTTTTGTTTTTGGCATTTTTAAGAGCAGATTAATGCAAACCCAGGAGGCAGAAGGAGCCATAGGAGATGCACAACAACAACATACAACAGCGATAATCAGGATATGGCTGAGACCTGTCAGATTAGCCATGATAAGGTCTTATATCAAGACCATGAGGGTGCAAGGGCAAAAGAAACTGGTACAAGGACGTGGGGACTCCAAAGGATGGCATGAGCACTGTCCATAGGAGCAGATGTTTATCCATCTGTTATCACGTTGCACCCCTCCAAGCAGAGCTCATGGCACACCTCTTGGGTTAACTACTTCTCTGGAGTCTCAAAAGCCTTACACCTTCTTGGGTGGACTATCCCAGTGCACCAGCAATTGCCAGCTTGTACCAACTAACTTGCACAACGCTTTTTGTCCAGCCAGTCCCATGATTTCCCATCACCAGCTGTCCCTGTTTGGCCCCTCATCCATTCAGACGGTGTGAGCCTGCCTTCAGCATGCAAATCAGAACATCTACCTTGCCAGAAATCACCTCTCATTTTGCCACAGTTATTTGCAGAACTTTGCAGGAAGAGGATATGATCTTACTGTCAACACAGGTTAAAACTCCTCACTGCCCTTTGGAAAAGGCCATGTGTCTCCTTTGGTGCCATTGCACCTATTGGGAAGCAAAACTGTGAAGATGGGGTTGCCTGTGGAGGAATGACATGTGCTGCACAACACTTGTCAGAGCAAGATCCCAGAGCCTAAGCACACAGAGATGCTACATAAGAAGTACTTGAATAAAAGGAGTGAGTAACACATGCTATGGTTCTTTCTAATTTTTATGGAAATACCTGCAAGAACTTTCAATGGCTGTCTCTCTTCTTCTTCAGGAAAAGAACAGTCTCAGAGCAGTCACTGAAACAGTTTAGTTCTGTTTCAGGTTTGAACTTACAGCAGCATCAGAAAACAAAAATCTGCAGTGCTTTCATAGCCACATATTCACTTTAAGACCGCCATCATCTATCCCACCATCTCCTTCACCTTCTGAGCAATGTCAG
The DNA here is from genome assembly GCA_013397795.1 of Orthonyx spaldingii. Lineage (NCBI taxonomy): Eukaryota > Metazoa > Chordata > Aves > Passeriformes > Orthonychidae > Orthonyx > Orthonyx spaldingii. The sequence continues at coordinate 924,796 of VZTJ01005473.1, forward strand.
AAAGCTGTCCATCAGCCACGATCTCCTCTGCCTCAGACCAACACAGCTCAAACATGGGTGCTTAGAGTGTCGTATTTCAGACAGCACTTGGCAAACCTAAGGGAAGAAAAATCTGTGATTTTGGTGAGACTGCAGTTTACAAAGCTAGAGCGGCACCAAGTGGTGAGAGGATGAATTTGGGTCTTCTTATGTGTATTTTTTCGAACGCACTAGAAACCCCTCTTGACATACTATAAGTTAAAATAAAATAATTGGCAGTTCACTTTTACTGGGGAGCCCAGATTTTTTAGAAATCCCACTTAATCCACACACACACAAAATAAGGGTAGAACTTCCCACAGAGGACTCTTAAGTGAGTAAAGTTCAGAATTACTAGTTAGACAAAAAGCATCTGAATGTCAGTAATGAGTAGGAAGTGAACAAAGATATCGTAATTTTCATAATCAGATGTAGCCACAATTAATCTTTATCTGACCATTTGACTTTTCACACTCTAGGCTACCCTATCCTCCACACTGGAGCCATTGCATCTCTCACTGCATTCTAAAAGCAGCACCTTTGTATTTATTTGCCTCCTTTCTATCATCTGTGACATGCACAGCCACCCCCATTCTTAAAATGAAAGAGCACGCTGTCACTTCTCACAACACTTCAGGAACAAAGGAACAAACAAAACCAAAACAAACAAAAACAAACAAACAAACAACAACAACCAAAATAAACCCAACCACAAAATAAAAAAAAAAGGTGCCAAAAACCAAGCCACAAAACAGCCCATGCCAAGGATACTGTGTACCTTCAAAGATCATCTCGGGACAAGAATATTCCCCTCTGCTCAGTGGTAATAACCATACACTTCATCTCACTCTTCACCCCTAAATACACCAGACTTGTAATCAAACCCAAGGAACAGAAGACAGATGAGTATTTCTGTGAATAACAGCTTAAAAAAACTCAAACCAAAAGACTTGTAAAGTACAGACATCTCCCCACCCCCCATTCCCGTGCTGTCCTTCTCAATAAAAAATACCCTACAGCTATTTCAAGGGCACCAGTGCATTATTTTTATACAAAATAAGAGACTGTTTTCATCATTCATTTGTACTGGCTAATACCTAATAGGAGCTATTATTTACCCAGGCAACTGACAAAAGTGCTCATTCACATGGAACAAAGTATTTGATGTTAAACATTCGTTGGCTACTTTGGCCCAGTTTTTCAAGTAGTGAAAGGCAATTTCACCTTTTGCCTGGTTTAACTGATATTCTCAGGACAGAAAAATCATCATCATAGGAACAGTAACTAAACCTAAAGCTGAAAGAATATGCTCACAAATCTAGAAAAATTAAATGTGATTACTCTTGTGACTAAATCCTTAAAAATATATGAATAGAATAAAATAATAAGATAATAATAATATAATATATATACTATATATATAATAATATAATAAAAAATCACAGACAGGTTCTAATTAGTAATTTATAAGCTATTTCAATATCTAGAGCAAAACAAGTTCTGAAGAAGTGAGGATCTGAAAAGTGAAGCCCTGTTAAAACAGGTCATTGTTGCACCTGATGCATCGCAGTAACCATGGGCAGGTTTAGAATTCCCCACTAATGCAAAGATGGCAGCCCAAGACTGCAGCAGGGGTGAGACTTCACTTAAGTTATTTGAAAAACTGCAGAGGCTCTGAGGTTCAAACAGACAGAAAAGTTCCTGAAGCTTTTGAGCCCCTTCAGTTGCACAGGTTGTCAGTAACATGATCACATTAACAGCATAATCAGATGTTTCTGACTTACAGGTAGCAATGCTCAATCCTCACCTCAAAAGAGAGATGATACAAAATGTGAGCAATGAAGATTTCTACTACACAGAACCATTAAATGTCTCATCCTGTTTTTTAAAATTTAAGTTCAAGGTCAGGTGGTTGAATTCTGTGTGTGAACATCCCAACTGCAAATTAATGCTTTGTCCATTAACTCAGCTTTCTTTCTTACTTTTAACAGATGGCAGCAATGTTGATCTACACATTAACAGCAACTGATTCAAATTCCAAAACAAGAGAAATGATCTTTGTATCATTTCCCACAGAGAGGTAATTAATGGATATTTGCAAGCTGCTTGGAGATCTTCCAGTAAGGATGGGGGTTTTGTTTGCTTTGGGGTTCTTTTTGTGATGTTTTTTTTTCTTCTTCTAACTGCTGTGCAATATTTACAGCCTGTATTTCTCAAAGTGTTGCACAGTTTACTTTTGTGAGATTCCTCATACCTCATTTCATTCTCTCATGCTTAAAACCAAGTTTCACTGAGATTTGTTGCATTTGAGATGCCACCACCTTCACTTCCTGACCCACACCAAACAGGTTCCTTCACACAAACTCAAACCCTTCCAAAAGCTACAGAATGAAGACTGAAGGTATGCTGAGGGCCATTCCTTCATCACTTCCCCATCTTCCCCACCTCCAGCCATTCGTCCAATTTCACTATTGACAAGTTTTATGCTTAGATTATAAATACTTCAGGAGTAAATTATAAACTTCACGTAGTGTATTTGTACCAAGCACAACAGCCTCCCAATCTAGGGAGCTGCAGTTCCTGCTAATTCCTATTTATTATGAGAGTTTTGGAAGGAACAAGGTAATAGGAGTCTGTTGTCTGTAAAGACACAGCTGCCCTGGTTGCTTCTATTTCAGTCATTATAAAAACTGAGGGGAAAAAGCAAAAAAATCCTGGTGTCCACTGAGGTTAGTATGCAGTCCTTTTATAAATTGTAGAAGGATAGCTATGCTTCCTTGGAGAAGTGGAAACTCATAATATTTTACAATAGCACTCATCTCCTTGGAGACATGGCCACTGGTACGGAAGTGTCTGAGAATAAAAAATGCTACCTACCAATTTATTGTAAATGAGAAGTTGCATGTTGTGCTTTATTTTGAATTCTTTCATGAATGAGAGTTTATCCTGGGATAAGTGGGTATGGATGAATAGCTGACTAAAGTACCAACTGCTTTCTTGAAGAATTATCTGAAATGAAATCTTCTTTGTTGGATGAAATCTAAATTGCAGAGGGAATATTTAACCATGTAAGGAGAAAATCCATAGATAAGGTACCACAGACTACACTTAGCAGAGCTAATTGTCTTTATCACTTGCTCTTTCACACAAGTTTCTAGCGGAGTGTTTTGTCTAAATAACAAAATACACTGTCATTATGCAGACTTCTTGACAATTAGGCTTTAATGATAACCAAGTGCTGGCATTTGGATTGCTTGGCAGATAAAACTTGTGTTTGCTCAAGAGACCTCAAGTCAACTTCACCCTTTTGCACTAAGACAGAAAAATCTACTGTAAACCGCTCAGTGGGTTTAGCAGCATTTTTGACTGCAGCTGGTAATATTGATTTCCCAGTCTTTGATGACGACTCTCTTTCAGGTCAGGCATATTTATTTTGTCACATTTTTTGTCTACCTTCCTCAATTCCCATTTTATGGTTTTACTCCAAGTTTAGAGTACGCGTTCTGACACCACCACGCAGAAATTGACAACTGCATTCCAGGATCTTGTTTACTATGGAAACTTATACATCTGTGTTACACGTGCTATACATAACCCATCTTTTACATCTCCTTTAACTAATTGCTGGGGATGAAGAACCCTTCCCTTTTTCTAATAACCACTTTGCACAGAGATACACAATGCAGAGACTAAAGGATAGCAGAGCAGAAGGGGTCATTTCAGTTATTGCTGTCATATATGACCATGCTTGGTTTTATTTAATTTGCTTTCAGAGAGCATTACAACTAGCTGAAATATCTAAAAGGCTACTAATTATCCTTCTTGAAAGAAAAGAATTATAATGAGTTTCTCATAAAAGTCCATCTACTTCTCCTAGTTCTGTCTAATCACTTGCTACTTGTCTGCAAATGGATTTGGTCTCATACATAATAATAATAGTAACAGATGTTTTTCTGCCAAACTTGAAATTCAAACTTCAGTTGATTATTATGAGTAATCTACAATTTCCTCCATAATTAAGGCTTCAACTTTGTTCACATTAACAAGTTCAATTTTGACCTCCCACTCACATCTATTAATGAAGGAGAACTTAAGTGATACGTGAGAATCATGGCAGGAGAAGAATTTTCCTTCCAATTCAGAGTAAAGCGAAGTGAAGGAGGAAATTCAGTTTATGGCAATGCTGTATAGATATTGCCACATACAGTAATCTGTCACTTTACTGGGCGGGAAAGAACAAAGCAATAGAACCTTACTGGACCCAAAGCACGTTCTCATGCCCAGAACTGAAGCTGAGAGAACAGAAGTCTGATTTTAAATCTAATTGACAGCTGCTTTACTAAGATCAGGACTGACTATGGGCTAAGAAATAACAGGCAACAAACAAGCACTACAGTTATCTTCCCTCTACTTTTGCCTCATTAAAACAAACTACCTTCCTCCAACCACCACCAGTAAGACCCAAGGAAAAGCAGAAAATTTTCATAACACAGCAGAATTGACTTGGATGAATGAATGCAGCCCAATGATAACTGATTTATGATGTTCCACTATTAAAAGTACTGACTGGATTTCTAAAAATTCCTCTTCAGGCAGTGTCTAAAAGAGAAAGAAGGAAGGTGAGAAGATGTAGTTTAATGGATTTATCTACTGAAAATCTAATGCACAGGGACAATGTTTTGTTACCCAGAGTCCAATTTTAAAAGTTATTAAGATTTTAATAGCCTCACTAGATCGCTGTGTTGACTCTGACAACCTAATTTAGGCTCACTGGCAGTTTCAGAGATGCTGCATTAACTATTGGGGCTGGCCAGTTTAAATAAACTCCTTGCTTCAGAACAGCCACTAAGCAAAATAAACTCTGCAGAATAGATCAGGTTAGAGGATTTGAAAACAACTGAGGGACCTGAAGAGGCAATATAGAGCCAGGACCCATAATGAATTTCTAAGTAGACCTGCGCTTGCTATGCAGGACAGAAGGCACCAAGGAATAGCCTTTTTGAACCACTTACGGGAAAAAAAATTAAATCTTGGTTTTTCTTTCTGCATACAGCACACTGAGTAGCAGCAGGGGGACTGAAATACAGCTGAAGAAAATGTAGATCAAGAATTATTTTTTTAATAAAAACCTGTGTTTTATTCCAGAACCTGTGGTTACTCGAAACTTACAATCATTTTTCAGATAAAAGCCATAAATAAAAATTTTGGTTGCTGAAGTGACTTGTGTGCAGCTTTTACTTTTCAATAGTGAGAGGAAAAAAAAATAATTTCTGTTTGTGAGTTTTATTGTGTTTTTCCTCTAAGTCGTTTGTTTTTCTCGCACCAGCAACAAAATAAAAAGGAAGAAAGTAAAGCAAACTCTTGGTATGAAGATTTCAATAGCAGTATACTTAATTCCAGGGTGTTTTTTTTTTTAATTAGGAATTATATAAGTTTATAACTGGTAAATGTTGTTTCTCAAGCTGCTAAAAATATTTAAAAGTTATATTTATTACATCAGAGCTTAAGACGGTTCATTTATTGTGAGGATAATTTACTCCCTCACTAAAAGTCTTTCTGAACACTTGAGAGCAGCATGAACATCTCTAGCAGAAGCTTTGGAAAAGAAAAGAAACTGCCAAAACACTTGTCCCACTACCTCTTTTGCAACAGCAGCTGTGAGGTTTTCATTGAGAAATCAATTCTGGAAAGACGAATGATGTGCCAACTGAAAGTTATCATTGGATATCAGTACTTACTATTCATCTGAATCTACTCTTTGCACATTATTTTTAATTGCTTTGCATTTCACCCTGACAGAACATCACAGTTTCCATCCTGTGAACACAAGGCAGAGTAAGATCTTAAGAAAATGTTAACACAGCTATTTCTACTTAAACAAGATCCAAATGCTTACAAAACAAGCCAAAAATAAATTTAAAAAAAAAAAAAAAAAAAAAAACAACACCA
>VZTJ01005473.1:930797-989040 GCA_013397795.1 Orthonyx spaldingii
AAACCCAAAACAAAACAAAAAAAACCACAACAACAAAAAAAAGAGCACAATGCTGAAGTGCTGCCCCCCAACACCAGCCTGCCCTCCCTCCCACTGTGTGTGGGAGGTGATTAATAGCTAAGGGGGGTTTGCTTTCAGCTCTGTGAGACAGTGAACCTGTTCAACAAATAATCCGTGTTGGACTACTAGGCCATTTGAAATAATTGGTGACCTGTCTTTTTACCTTGAGCACTTTCATCTAACCCCATATTTACTTGAGTATTCTCATGTTTAGGAGTCCCTACAAAACCTCAATTTTGTTGCCAGTACTTCCTTTTTCCCTCTTAGTTGATGCCACTGGGTTCACAACTCCTCTACTGGCTTAAGGGCAACTGCCTCAGGATTTTTACACAAAACATTTATTCACAAGTAAAGTGAAAGAATCAGAATTATCCCTGGATGTCTTACTTGTTGTCCTGACTTGCCAAGGGAAAAAAAAATATGCCTTGATTGATATGATACAGCAAAGCCTAAAATGTTAAATCTAGTGGTAAGAATGAACATTGACAAATCCAGTTACATGCACAGTTGTCTTAATCCCATATTTTCATTTGATCACAGGCCAGTATTACCAGTGTGAAGCTGAAGATTTCCTGAACGAGAAAATTAAGATATCAAGGTTCCTCCCAAACCCTAATGAAGACCCAAGGACACAATACTGATCCCTTCTAAAATGCCACTTAACTCTTCCAATATATACCCTGGTAACTCTGGGTAGTCCTGTCCACCTGCATCCCCTGCTGTCCTGCTGCTTGGCCTCAGTCAATCCTGCTCCTTATTGCTTCTCTAGCAGTGTTTTGTCTTCCTCAGACCACTGTGTTCCACACTTCTTACACAATGCTCCCCTGGTGAGGGAGGCTCAAAGCCATCACAATATGCCACCAGTACTGTCCTGGGGCATTTGACTTCATACCATCTTTCCTTATTATTGATTTGGATTCTTTGTTTCGGGCTGGGTTTCCTTTGCAAGGTTTATCTCAATAAAGACAGGAACAGGATGACAATCCTAACGTTTATATTCTAGATGGCAAAGCTCAGAGGAATGCCTGCCTTATCTGCTCCTGCCTTCCTGCTTATTGGTAGTGAGGCTTCTGCCATCTCAGAGTTCATCATGCATACACTGAAATGTGAATTCTGCTTATTTCACCCACAAGCCCTCAGGTGAATTTGATTCACTGCAGCCTAAGATGGACACACTTACCTAAGCTCACCCGGTTTTTCCATTGAAGTTGTTGCTTAACAAGAAGTCCATTATCAGCCTGTGTCAGCAGCTGGCAAAGCTGTGAGACATCAGAGCTCCAGCCTGCAACATGCACCTCCAGCTAGATAACACTGACTTCCACTGAAACCTCCCATCAGAGGGACTGCTGCATTTATCAGAGGAGGGAAGAGCAAAAGGAAAGGCTGGTGTCCTCACAGCAGCAGCTCAGAACAAACACGTTATTATTCATACTGCAATATCAAATACAAAGACGTGCAGCTTTCTTGAGACCCGAAATGAAAGTACTGAGGATTATTTAAATTAGCAGATGCCAAGTTGTTCAGCAGCAGAGGACCAATTCCATCTTCACACGTTTAAGGCACATCAAAACTAAATCACACCAAAAGCCAAGCACTTACTCACATATTAGTGATTTGATTCAGTCTGACACACAAATTTCATATGGTGCTCCAAAGACACACAAAGTCTCATTTGAAGTACAATCATTTGCATCTTCCACTTAGTTTTCCCCATCTCTCTAAACAGGAATCAGAAATGACCAAACTTCAGAGAGCTCTGTCAAGTCTCTCTGAACAGGGAACACTTTATTAACCTCATCAAAATATCTCCCTTCCCATGCTTACTGTTCAACTCCACATTTTATCCTCCTCTTTTCAGCACTGAACCCCAGCTACACTCACCTTTGTTCCTTAGCACTACAGCTAATCTGGATGCACCAGCCCATTCAACAGCATCACAGTACTCAGAAATTCACTTGTCCCTTGCAGAAGTGCTCTGTCCCTTGTAATATAAAGAAGTCACACACCTAAAACTGTCCAAACCACATGAGACAGCAGATGAACCATATTACTACATGATATAGTCCTAGACTAACTTGACAGGGTAAGGGCAGTAAGCTACACCTCTAAAATTGTTCTCAGGAAAAAGACATGCACACAAGTAAGCATTCCAAGTATTAATTAAAATTTTTAAGCATAGTACTGTCACAAAGAAAAAAAGAACAAAACTGCCATCCTGAGAAGCCAAGACACCAAGTAATTTCAACATGGCTTTGAAATTGGTATTGCCTGAAACACAAGTCTAAGTTACTGCATGTTTGAGAAAAAGAACTATCCATGCATGCATGACACAACTTCTATGTATGAATCCATGAGGAAAGATGGACACTTAACCTACTTCATCAGCTGTGCAGGGCAGATACCCTCCAACTGCAGGAATGGTGTGTATTAAGTGGCAGGAGGGAAATGCCATTGCAGGGCCTCACAACTTCCCTGCATTGCAACAGCTACAGTAAGGCAGGAGAGCTGCAGGGGACTGGCAGGGGGCTGCTGCTGACCCACATCGTGGATGGACCACGAGCCTGAATTAATACCAATGCTCTCACATTCACCTTGTGGGCAGGGACATAAAAAATTTCCATAAACATCAAGTTCAGAACAAAACACCACTATGAAACAGACATTTTAAACTAACTACTGACTCGACTCTGCCAACATCACCATACATCTCTCAAAACATCAGCTTTATCAGTCTAATGAGTAAACTGCATCATCATGATGATGAAAAGAATATAAGCCATTGTATGTTTTACACGCATAAAATACATAAATCTGCTTTCAAACCCCATACAAACTACCTGTCACAATGAAGTCATTCACTGTGCGAAGCCAATACACACTCACACGCTTATTTTAAACTAAGATAATGGGCACACTGCTGCTAGTGGGCAAATCCTGACCATACATTGTATTGCACTTCGCAATAATTTTGATGAAAATTACAGGTGGAGACAGATTATAATGGGAACATCTAATTGAAATTCATCTCCCTTTTGCCTTGGATGGAAGACATGCTGCTTGAGCCCTGAAACATACTCAATTTCATTCAAATTGCATGCAGATTTTCAGAAAAAATTTGATTTATTAAAAAAAGTTTTGGAGATTGCTGAAAGAGTTTAGAATGCTTCAAATGCTTTGTAACTGTATTTTTGGCATCTGCGACTCTTCTACCTTCAGGAAAGCTCCTTGCCAAAGCAAGGAGAAATGTAAATCCCACAGAGGTCTATCCTTTTCATGGGAGTGACATCTTCCACTGACGTGTTCAGTCACTCCAGGTCCTTGTGGATTCATTGAGGTATTAGCTCTTATTCAGTAGGGTTCCTTCCAACACATTCCCATCAAAACACAGACAACTCACCTGTCTTTCCCCTTTCAAAATCATCGTGTGACTCAAAGTAGCAGTCTGTGTGTTTTGCAGGTGTTTTTTCCTGTTCTGGTGTTTTGCAAGTGAGAATATCCAAAGCTGACATTTATACAGCAGATTTAGAGGGGAAAAAAAACCCAAACACCACCACAGCATTCCCTCCTCCTTCCATAGGGATACAATCCAGAAATCAACTACTTCTTGCAATAAAAACTTAGAGCAAACGCTACTTAATTGTGTACAGTAATTGTCTCACTATCCATAAAGAATAAAAATATTGAACAAGATGTTTGAAGAAGTATTTGTAACTAATAAGAGCTAACATGGCCTTTCTCTTCCTGCTATTTATTGATATAATCCCTTTTCAAATGAATTCAATGAAGAGCCTGCCCTGTCATGTAAACTGATCATTAATCCAATTACATGATGGAAAGAGATACTCTCTTGCCTCTGCTATTGTCTCCAAACACCAAGCATGACAGAAAACAGAAATCTCCTCTAACCCTCACATGCACATTAAAAACAGCAGCCCTGAACACCAGGACCCTGACCTTTAGTGCCACAATTGCAAAGTCAGAGTGCAGGAATGTGGAAATTAAGTAGTTGACCGTGTGATATTCGCCCTCATTCCTGCCCACTGCTCAAAAGACATCATAGAAAGAGGATTTTATTTTTGTTTTAACCAAGACTGGGCAGAGAAATAAAGGGTTACCAGAAGAAAACAGAAATTTAAAAATCAACCTCATTATACAAATGGATCCTGGATTCAGAGTTTGGACATGCCTTATTATTAGGGTCCAAATAGTTGTTCCAGCATTTTCTTTTAATGTATACACACAGGGAGAGAGAAGTACTAAAGGTGTTACTTTTAAGAAACTATAGGTAATAGAGACATATTTGTCACTGCTTGAGAAGACAAACCTGCTTTCTCTCAGCGTGGTTTCAGAATGGGGACTTCCTCTTTTGCTGTTTATGTTCTCTTAATAAATCAAATAATACAGAAGGGGTTTGCACCTCTTCCCTTCATTTACGCAACAACCATTAAAGCAAGCTGCAACACTCCTACACTCGATTTCCACATACAATTCCTCATGAGAGGAGGAAGGTGGGATGGCAAGAGCTATGGCAACAGCAGGCCAGGCCAACTAACACAAGTGCTGCAGGCACTGAACTCTGGATCTGAGATAACTCTCAAGGAAAGCACTTCTCAGAAGCTGGCAGAAGATTACAGGACAATTCCAAAGAGCAAAAATGAAGAGATATCGAAAAATTCTATACAGTACAATACCTGTATGACAGGACATGCAGTCACCCGGCTCTTCTGGTGTGGTATCCTGAGCCGTTTCCTACCTTTAGTAATAACTAGCACTATGATAAATATACAGGTGCTATGCAAGGAAAAAAGAAATTGATATAAAACATTAGTTTCTGATGACATTGAGACCCTTTAGTTGCATAAAAGGGTATTGGCAAGGCACATCTCAAAGATAAAAAGTTGCTCGCTGTACCCACACATGAATTATTGACACTGGGAAACCTTCTGTACAAGAACCAGTGTGGATCTCCTGAAAGCATAAGCAGTCAGAAAACACACTAAACTGACCATCTGTTCCTCTCTGATAACATGAAATTAAGTAATTTATTTATTCAGCACTTAAACCCTCTCCCTTCTCTTCATATTAGTCAAGGATGATTATGCTAAATCCAGATGTAGTTAACGTATCGTGCACACAAGTGAGCAATGTCCTTTCAGAACAGGACTTCTGGCCACCCACCCTCAGAATCTCAGCCACGTTGCCTTGAAGGCCCTGTTCCAGGCCCGCAGGCTGGGCAATTGCTAAGGCATTTTGTACAGTGATTAAGTGAACAACACACAGAATTCCACACTGTCCTGTGGGCCATGGCAACCACACACCCCTGAGCTGGTGCACACATCTGGCTGCAGCTCCTGCCTTTCTATACAACACAGCTCTGCTTATTTTAAACCTTTGGCTTGGTGCAGTTTTAAAACGAGATACTTGCCATAGTCGTGCAGAATTTTCTGAGGTGGGGTGTTTTGCTTGGCTTGGGTTTGGGGGTTCTCTTATTTTAAGATGAAGAGGCTGCATTGGGAGGAGAATATTAAAACAGCAACTCAAGGCCCTGCAGGCCTGCATCCCACACTAATGCATTTGGAGTTCCAGAAGCCTCCGACAGAAAACCTTTGCACATTCTGGTGCTGTACACAAACAGCCCTTCCCTGGAAACTTCTCAGGATGACACATTCTCATCTGCAATAGCTTTGGGATTAGCCTCTAGGAACTCATTAGAAAATGAGTCCAGGTTTTCAATGGACTAAAGTTTTTTTGCCATAAAGGTAGATAGGATAAAAGTTCTTCTTTTAATAGCAGGTTCTCTATATTTTTCCAGGAAAAGAATGCCAACTTAAGATATCCTGAGTTAAGGTCAGCCTTTGTTTCACAGGTTTGATTTGTGACATTTCTGCAGCCTCTACTGGCATTTCTTTGAGGTGCCAAAAAGCCCTTGATTGTAATATCTATTTAGCCTTTTTTCTATTTGCTTTTACTATTAAAGCATAAAGGCTGGATTGAACTGTTCATCCCACCTGTAAACCAAGAAGAACAAAGTCCCATAAGGCTCAGCATCTTACCTGCACTTCTCCTGCAGACCCACACATCCTTTCAAATCAAATTTGAAAAGTGAAGGTGTGATTTACACCAGCTCACTAAGGTAGTTATGTAGTTCCAAAATCTGCCCATCAAAACCAGTCTCTATTATTTTACCTGCAAATTAGCAGCATATATTGTTTCCACACTGTAAGCTCTAATGTGATTTTTCACTGCAAATCCATGATTTAGCTCATATTCACCTAAAACTTAACCATGATTTGTAACAAAACAGAAAAGTGCAAAAAGTTCTAAGTGCCTCCCCACTTCTAGCAGTAGTATTGAATGAACATGGGTAGGATAATGGAAAGTGGAAAAAAAACCAAAACAAAACATTTAGCCTCAGTCAAGCTACAAGGTAAGATTTTAGAAAACTTGAGGTTTGGAAGGTTAGGAGTTGCTTACCTGGGCACCTGGTAATAAATCCAAGAAATATCTGTGTTGACATTAACATTTTAGCTTTCACATCTCTTGATTCCTCTGATGTGAAACCTTAGTTGTACAGAACAAAACAGTTGAATTAATAAAAATACCCTCAAAAATATATTTTATCTATATGTCCATGTATAGGAGAGGAGTGGTAAAGCAACTTTATAAATATGAATTTTAAAGTAATACACACTATTGCCATAAACAAAGATCCTACTATATAGTATGAGGAACCTATCAAAATGGTACTTTTATGGGCCATCTGAATAGAAATTGATGCAACATTCGAAGCAGCAGAAAACTCCCAATATGAAAATAGGTACTTTATTTTCCTCTCACTCCATTTTCATGTTCCTATTTGTTACAGGTTAGTGAGGTTTGGGGTTGGACTCCTTTCTAATCAACTAAAATCATTAAAGAACACAGCAGTCAAATAAAAATACCATTAAGCAAGTTAAAGTTTATCTGCAAGTACAGTCAAAGACTCTGGCTCTATAATAAATTCTAGTTTTCCAAAATTTTGCACTTTCCATTTAATTTTGCTATGATTTATGACTCAGTCTCCGGGGTGCTAACTGTATATAAAAGAAACATTAACTCAGTGGAGGCAACAGTTTGTTTTTAATAATAAAAAATGCATACTGTTTATACCATTATTGCTTAGGAAATTAGATAAGATCCTTTCTAATACCCTGCACACAGGATACTGCAAACCACTTAACGTGCAATAATAGAGTATTGACTGGGCACAGGGATAATGCAAGACAGTGTTCCCCCCAGAGCAGACAGTCCCCTGCTGTTAGAGCCTTGTAGCAATGTGCTTGTTCCACCTTAACAAAAAAAAAAAAATAAAAAGAGATTACCACCTCTACGGCATAAAAAGATCAAATTTAAGTGAAATATTTTGTGGTTATTTCATAATAAACACTGTTCATGAGGATCAGTGTTTACTTAATAAACAAAAAAAAGGTATTTTTTTTCTCTTGTCTGGAAGGGCTCTGTGACTGGGGCTCTCTGGAGTGCCCTATAAGCACCACAGGAAGGCAATACAGCATTTCCCACAAAAGGCCCCCAGAAACACACGAGCCTCAATAAGGCCTGTGCGAAGCTTTCTGTCTGTTTCAAAAGTCTTCTTCAGCTACTCCTGCACAGATGTGACCAGCTGCATGTCACAAAAACAGGACAGTTTGGTTGACTTGTTCTGCAGGCACAAAGCCCTGCCAGCAGAGCTCAATCCACAGGAAAATGTACTCCCAACTTCCTCACACCAATCTGAGCTGCTTCCCAACTTGTCAGTGCACTTGTTCACTTCCACCATAACCCTGGCTGCACCTGGATGTTCGAGTAGGCAAAATAAACATCTTCCCTGGGGCCAAAGACCATCAGAAATAGCACACCAAGTCGTGCTCCTGAACCAGCACCCCAGAGAATTCTCATCAGTGCTGCCACTTCAGGGTTACAGCATGAAGGGGTCCTTGGGACACCTCCACTCCTGCCGTTCTCCTGCAGCAGTAAAGCAGGCAAGGCCAAGCCTTTAGGCTTCCCTCATCTTCTCAGAACAAGCACGACTGTCCCCTCTCCCCTCTCCATGTGGAAGAGCACAAGGGAGGTACTGAAAAGCTGCGATTCTGCTTGAGGTTGAATCTTCTTTTGGAAACATATCTGGATGCAAACATCCAACAGGAACACGAATTGCAAATAATTAATTCCCCCAAACTTTCCCATGCACTGCATCTCACTCTGCCTCTAAAGTACTGCTTCATTAAAAGAAACCAAATCTTTTTAGAAACAGCTGTACATACAGTAAGAAAACAAAAATCTCTACACAAAGCAAAGCCATCTGCTCCTTTCAGGCGGAGTTTACGTTTGCTTTAAAAGGACAGAAACAGTTTGTAATTTTGCCAGAGTTTGGTTGGTTGGACATTTTTCATTTATTTGTTTGTGTTTTAAAGTAGAGTTAGAGGTACTTTTCTGTACTACATTCACCCTTGAGTCCTCCTGACAGGGGTTCCTCATTTTCAAATCACTGCTTTCTATTTTTTTCTAAATATTTCTGTCTCCCAAGCCAGCACATCAAAGGTATGTAGAGAATCCCACAGAGGGCTCACTGACATAAAGGAGAAATAAATGCCTGTACTGCCTTTGCACTGAATGTTGTCAAATGCAAAAAGTGAAAGAAATAAGAAAAATGTTTTCCAGATGCAATGAATTTGAAAATATTAAGGAAGTGTACTACCCATAAATGTTGAATAGAACTGTTTGGAGATCAGAGAAAGAAGAGAAAAAGCAGCAGTAGACAAAGGAGAATTAATATTCTGGGCATTTTCATCCTTTTTGGTGGTGGATAACTGGGGAAAAAACAAAATATTTAGCTGAAAAATTAAAATGTACAGACTATTTCTCCCACAATGCACAAGACAATTAAATATTTGCAACATGGGAAAAGCAGTTAGCAGAAGGGAGATGTGAATCAACAAAATGTCAGCTCTCATGAGACTTCAAGATATTTTTATTTTCCGTAGAAGCATTTGGACAAAAGGGAGAAAAAGCTTTTTCTTTTCCTCTTCCTTGTTAGAAAGGAATATGTGAAGCAGGTCACTTGACAAACTGTTTTGCTTTTCTGACAGTTTTCACTGAAAGCAACTTTTCAGGTCCAAATTTTAAACTTCAGTTCATGGATTTTAAGCTGAGTTCTAGAACTTTTCCTTAAAAATTTCCGCTTTTACCAGAAAAAGGGGCTGATCTGCATAAAGGCAACATCTACCACCACGTACATACAAGCTTTGTTCCCCCCTAAAATACCACTATGTGGAAAAATTAAAGATCAAGGCATCGAAGCACTTTCCACCATGAATACAGATCACAAAATGTAGCCTTGTGCACATTACCAGAATTTACCAAGTAACTTTATTTAATTTTTTAAAAAACTATTTCAGTATCTGTTCCATTTATAGCTATAAGCTTAAAAATCACTTCAGTTTTATAGAGACCAAACCTTAGGGTATATGCAACAATGACGACTTGAAACACACTGCAAAAACGTTATGGGTGTTCAAGGAAGGGGTTCAAAGGTGCCTTGGGAGAAGAATCCTTGTTCCATTGGTGCTCACTGCAAGACAACCCTCAAGTTCCAGATAGTGTAATCAAGGCTTGTTTTGACATCAACAGCCATAATCCACATGAAAAAGACCCAGACAAAAATAAAATCACTTGAGAGTATGTGTTTCTGCACTCATACAGCTGCATCCCAAGCTCTTTTAATATCTAGTTAGCCAAGGGAGAAGAGGATATAGAGAGCACCTGCTTGCTCCAAGGCAGCCCAAGGCCTTTCACTTGGTACAGGCAAACACCCTTGCAGTATTCTTTTCAGATGAATCCAATACAGCTATCAAGCAGGAGTTTTGAAAGAAAATTTCTCTGGTATTTAAAGTCGTTTGTGGGTTTGACCTACTAGAGTTTAGAAAACCTCCCTTTCTCCAGTGCTAAACAACTAAAAATACTTTATTTAATTAAATAGTAATTTAAATTCAAAATTATATTAATTACATTTAATTTTTGGTCCTTTTAGTCACCTTGAATTATGTCAGGAAGACCTTGTATGCGTGAAGACAGACAGGAACACAGCAGTCTCAGTGAGGAAACAAATGGTTGAAGGCCAACTCCCTAGGACTCAGTGGAAAAGGTAACTTCCTATTTCTATCTCAAATGTCATCTTCTGCACACTGTAAAGCAAAACACTTAACCCTTCCTTGTCTCAGCTCTCCCAACACCTACACTTTGGGGCGTTGTACAGCTTATACTATTTGTGAAGTGCTTTTCACTTGCTTAGTGTATCAGCTGAGAAGAGCAAAAATCGCACTGCAAATATGAAGATATTTTTACTGATTTCTTTGGAGAGTGGCAAGTGGGATATGAATGAAAAAAATGTATCGATGTAGAATTAACATCAATGAAAGTCTAAAATTAACGTAGGTTGAAATGCAAACACCTGCCAAACAGACATAGTCTACAGGAGCTATCCAGCTATTTAAATTCCACATCTGGGGCAACAGCAGCCTATAGAAGACAAAACTCTGCAGTGAGTAAAAAATAAATCACCTCTCAGGGTCAGTAACATTTTGAAAGTAATCAACTTTTTTCAACAGCCCGTCAATCAGTCTCACACTACAGAAACAATGCATCCCTCTGCTGTCTATAGGTGGCAAGAGCTCTGATGAGGTAATTCATTTGCCAGCACTGCTGCTGCTCCAAGTGAAGACAAGTGGGACTCTGTGCAAATTGAACTAATTGTCAACACTTGATCAACTCAATTAGCTCAAATCAACCCAAGTGTTTTTCTGTCTGCAGTTACAGCTCAACAGGGCTGCAGGCAGACTACAATGGCAAATTACATGCAACAAAATGCAGATTTGCTCTGCCTACCCTCCAAGGTGGCCAAATGTTACCTGGCTTGAGAGTTTCACAACTGTGTTAGCAAAACACCCTGCCCTGCTGGCCTGGCCTACATAAATCCTTGCCTCTGTCAACATGAACTGGGAATATTTCAAAGGAAGCTGTTTTGTTCATAATTAAACAAAATAAGGAGGAAGAGCACAGTCAGTGCCAGTATTCTAGGAACAATTTCTGCACAAAACCAGAGAATATGCTTGCCTTATATAGGTTTCAACTATTTCTGTGCAACAAGATAAAACTGCTTTGTAGAACAGGAGAATCCCATCTTGGATAACCTTGGTGAATTAGTCCTGAAATCCCAGAGGAATGAGAAGAAACACAAGCAGCTTGTCCACTTGGCTCCCCCTTCTCTCTGCTGCCAAGAAATCATGCTGGCCACTGAGACATGGACAGATTACAGCACTGGAGAGTATTGGTGATTTTATTGATGAGGCTCTCAAATCATTACTAAACCAAAATAAGTTGTTCCCTCCTCAGCCATTCAAATGGACTGACGACTATTATCTCAGCCGTGGCAGGTGATAAATGAGGCTACCTTACCCAGGCAGGTCCTTGACCCAAATTCACAGTTAGTCAGTGGCCTAGCCAAAACCTTGGAGACAGCTGTCTGATGATGCTTGTCATGACCCAAACTATTCCTTGGCAACTCTACTTGCAACTTATCTGACAAAAGAGATATTCTCTGATAATCAACACAGCTGCCAGGGCACCCTTCTCTTCCCTCTTCATCCTCCATTGTTAATATACAATTCTTTAGAGTTCCACCAAGTGTCTCAGTTTTCTTCTTTCAATGATAGGACAAATGGTGCTGCTTCATACAAACTCTAAAAAAAAGGAAAACACAAAACACCCCACACTGGTTTCAGTCAAGTTCTTACAACGGCAACCCAAATGCCTGTCTGAAATTATCCTTTCACTGCACAAGGCACTGTACAAACATACAGATAGCAAAGAATCAGATTTTGAAAACACCCAAATTGGATAAAGCTGAAAAATTACCATCTGACTTTAGGAGTGTGGTCAGGGAAGCATCAGGCTAAGAGTCCTGCCAAACAGAAGAACCTGACATACCGAAGAACTTGACACACCCACAAAATAAAGTGATTTCTACATTCAAAGATTGAGTATGTTGTAGTTTGGGACAGTGGGGTTGTTGGTTTGGTTTTTGGGGAATAATTTTTTTTTTCGTGTTTTAATTGGTCAGGTTTCAATTTGGTTTGATTTTGGATTTTTGTGTGTTGGTTTGTTTGTTTTCTTCCTTTGACGAGGAGGGATATTTTGTGAAAGTTTTGTTTTCTTGAAAAATTTCCTTTCAGAGCTGTCACAGTCTGACTCCTGCAGCACTAGCCACTTGTGTAACAGCACATTTCTGCTCAGCCTTTAGGGACAGAGAAGTCAATATTCCATATTGGAGGCAAAGGTGCTGGGGGGAGAAAACATGTAAATGAATTCCAAGTCTGTACTGGTTTTGATCAGCATAGAGTTAACTTCCTTCATAGTAGCTCTTATGGTGCTGTGAACAGCACTGGCAGAGGGATATTTCACCTCCTGTGGAGCTGTGCTCACTCAGCCTCAGGGCCTCCTCCCTTTCCCACACAGGAAGGAGGCTCAGGGTGCACAAGAACCTGGGACCCAGGTTCTGACCCCGGCTGACCACAGGGATATTCCAGAGCACATGGCATCACGCCCAGCAATAACCAGAGGAAAGAAGGAAGGGAATGGCATTCAGTTTTGTGGCACTTGTCTTTTTCAAGTCACCTTTACATGTGACAGAGCCCTGCTTTCCTGGAGATGACTGAACACCTGCCTTCCCATGGGAAGCAGAGAATTAGTTCTCTATTTTGCTTTGTAGTTTGTTCAGTTTTGCTTTATCTGTTAAATTGTCTTTTTCTCAGCCTACAAGCTCTCTCACTCTTACCTTTCTGATTCTCTCCTCCATGCTGCTGAGGGAAAGCAAGCGAGTGGCTGCCAGCTGGGGTTAAACCAAAACAGAACCTCTAAACAAAGCACCAACTACAAATGCAATACACTACTTTACGTTTATTAATATTCAAGCCACATGTTATTATCCTCCACACAGTCACCCAAGCAGAAACAAACAGATATACCTTACAGGGGTGTTATGAGATTAATTAGTTAATAACTAGAAAACAATTTGGAGGTGTAATGCCATGTTACAGAAATGCTAAGTACCGTAACATTGTATATGTAGAAATGAAGGTGAGCTTGCCAGAAATCCCGAGACTGACTGCATGCAGAGTAATTACAGGAGCAGTTCAAGTTATTTTCTTGCTTAATATAACAATCCATGTCCCAGCCCATCAAACCATTGTTTCCAAGGAGTGAATATTGAGTGGAACTAACAGCTCACAGTAATGGTACTGTTCTCCAGAGAACACAACATGTATCACTACCTCATAGGAGATACAACTGGAACAGAGCAAACTTCCAATGAGCACAGGAACCAGAGTGATGCTATTCTTTTATCCATGCCAGGACTAGGAGAATTTTAAGAGAAGCTTAAGAAAAAGCATCCCAAAAGAAGAATTTTAATCCTAGCTTTCACGCCACTGCAGTGCCTATTAACCTCACTGTACCAAGGGACTTCAGCATTAGCAGCGATGCCTCAGAACCTGCCCAGAGCACTTTGGGAAGGTTTCCTTACACACTTGCACACACATGTGCATACATGAGAAGTACAGGCCAGATTAGGCCTCAGCTTCAGCAGATGTAACTCAAGGAGTGTCAGGAATTCCATAGAACTGACTCTGCACTTGTCAAGAATAAAATCATCTTCAAACCCCAAAAAGTCCAGTTCTGAGCTTGGCAGCGTCCAGAGCAGAGCCCAGCTCCAGTTCAAGCCAAAGAAAAAATAAGGCAACAAAAAAATTCAAACAAACAAAAAAAATATATATATGCTCACATTACTTCATGGCTCTACATTCCTACATCATTTTCCAGCCATGTCTAACTTGAAGATTCCTGTGAAATTGTCCTCTTGCACACTTCCTGACACTACTGTGTAACTGAACAATGACATGATACTCCTGAAATCTGCACAATTAGTCACACCCATCAACTAGCTCACTTTCAATTAAAAAGAAAACTGAATTTTGGAAGGATGACATTTTTTGGAAGGGTTACATTTTTAGCCTTTATCAAACTCTCTCTCTCTCTACAATCCTAACTACACAGCCTCACAAAATCAATGTTCTTCGAAGAAGAATTCTGCAAATTATGTCTATCAGGTATGTAACACACACACCTTACAGCTGGTAAGAACAAAAGGGAAGTGGCAGCAAGCTGACTCTGCAGTACTATTTCCTCTTGAACTCTCCCGCTTACAAAAGTGAATCTTAAAGTAACTGAGGCTTTAGAGACAAAACTCTCAACAAGCACAACAGTGCTCCTGCTGCACTACACCCTGTAGTAGGCACACTGAATGCAGTAAGCAGCACCAGAGCTGAAATGCTGGGTCAGCTTGAAAACACCAGTTCTGGCTCTCCAGTACTCAGAGACACACATGGATGGGTGAACAAATGCCTCAGGAAATAAGGTCAGCATCTCCCACACTGCTTGGATAGATGGTAACTGAATACTCTGTAGTCCAGGAGATGCACAAAGGTGATGTTACGACGTGAATAACCAGAGGAGAGATCAAACTCACCTCTGGAGAGTGCACAAGATGAGTAACAGCCACCTCATCTCAACTGACCAAGGCATGGCTGGGATGCAAAGCTTGCTGGGCATGGTCCCTTCGCTCAGCTGTGCATTCCAATTGTCCTCACATTCCAAGACTTCAGCAGGAGTTGAGAACACCTTTCTTGTCAAACCATGCTCACTGAGATCCAGTCTAAACAACAAACAGTCTCCTACTGCAGCTGTGAACAGCTGTTTGTAATAACTCGAAATCAAGGGTCCATAGAGATTCCTGTATAACCATTTCTAAAGCTTCACCTCAAAACCTAAGCTGATGTAAGTGCTTGTATTTAATATTTAATTTTAACTTTCCTCAGAGCTTTCTCAAATGCTTATCTTTTTCCTTGCCATTCAGTTTACAACTTAAACTTTGTGCATTCTCACAGAAATTTCCGAAGCCTCTCTTTGCAAAGCCTCCCCAGACTAACTAGCTTTTACCAAGTTCTACTGCACTAGTCTTTTGACAACTCCATGGCCAGTGTGGGAAACGTTCTCTTGAAGCCGAGGACGGCAGAGATTCAAACCATGAAAAAGCAATGGGCAGAAAACAATCTCTCAGAGATTATGCTCCATAAAATTGAATTGGCAACATCTGCTCAATCTACTGTAGATAAACAGTGAACTATTTTCCAACTCATTAACTCAGAGGATAAGATATTAACTAAACCCAGGGGCCTCATGCTTTTTTATCACAGTTGAGGCTTGTCCCAAACTCGCCAAATGAGTTCTCCTGTACAAGAGAGAACCTAAGAACTGAGTTGCAGTTGCATAGTAAACTCATACCCACCTAAATCCCTGGATGACAGAAAACACGTTCCTGCTTACTCTGTGTTTCTAATTACTATTCACTTAGCCTAAATTATTAACCGTGTCCTCGGCAGTGATGTATGGTACATGTAAATCTCCAAACAGGGTTCTAATAGAATTATCTAATTCTATTAAACCACAAACAACTATCCATTAAATATTTATTAGAAAGCTTGCATTCACTTAAAATAGATTGGAATGTCAGCAAAACACTTCACTAATCCCTTCTTTGTTTCAGCCTTCCATGCTAAGGGTTCAAAATGAGCTATCAGAATCACAGTTATTGATTTAGTACAAACTAGCTGGCTAATCAAAGTCAATAAAAATAAAAAGATGTGAAAGGAATTTGCAAAGTAGACTATGGATTTCTCTGAAAAATACACTGTTTAAATAAACAAGTTAGTTAAATTCCAAATTACTTGATTATGTAAAGCTTTTTAGCTCATTCTACCATAGGGCAGAGGCAGTAAATTACAACTAATTCGATTTTATTTGTAGCACCAATGAGATGCACTTAAAGAAAAAAAAAGAACTGTTTAAAGAACTTAAACAATTGAATAGTGTTTTAAGTTCTCAGTACAGTTGTTAGGTTGGATTTTTCTACAGCTTGCTCAGTCTAACCTGGCACCAGAGCAAAAGCAGTATTTCAAAAATCAAAGGGATAAGCAAGTCAAAACATTCAAAATCATGAACAACAACACCTACTCACCTTCCAAAAAAAACCCCCCAAAATAAATAAACAAAAACCCACAAAACCCAAAAAAACAAAAAGTCAAAGAAATGATGAGGACAAGTAGAAAGAACACAGGGAACAAGTAGCCAAATGCCGTGTTATCACTACAGTGGTATGAGTTATGCAAAGCCAGTCTTTATGTCATTACATTTCGTGGCAGATCCTGCTTTGATCAGCACAGTTTTGCATATATTTACATACACATTTGAGTCATTCCAACAAAATCCATGCTGCTTACTGCTGAAGTGCAACCAGCCCCTGGTGACACACATCCTCCAGAGTCATCCCCTCAGAAAAACGTTAATCTATATTAGCTGAAAGAGTAAAACTAAAAAAATCCTCATGTGAGTACTGCAACGTGGCTGTCCCAAAAGCAGACATAATTTTGTGTTCTTGAGGCCAGGAATTACATGAAAGAAAGGTAGTCTCTTCCTCCCCTCTTGCTTTCTCGAAGTGATGTACTTTTCCATCCCTCTTGTGACATCTGGAACTTTTCTCTACATGAATCACCTCCATGGCAGACTCCTCATCACACCTGATACAACTGCTGTAAGCACTGCTACCATCCCACAGGGGACTCTGGACACTGCTCAGCACCAGACTGGTTTAAAGTGTGGGCCTGAGGGTGCACATTTTGCAAAGCAGGGGGAAGCAGAAGTCCTGGAATTTTCCATGCTTAGTTGAACTGTACATCAGTGCTGAAAACCTAGAGAGGCATAAGACAAATTAGACATCATACATTTCTTCTAATTTCATTAAGGCTCCAAATTATCTTTCATTTCTCAAAATGATGGCTGTTCACACACAGTCAGAATAAAAGTAAGTGCTTTTTGAGTTATATTCGTTGTTGAACGCTGCCTGAAAAAAATCCCACTCTTAAACAATGCAGAAGAAAGCTACTGCTGACATTCCAGACCAATTAGTGAAAATGAATAAAACAAAAACGAAGGTTTCCTATACTTAACACTCCACAGACAAATGAAAGGAGCTCAGTTAAACTCACGCCCTGTAAGTGAAGGAGTTCAGCTCCCTGCAGAGTCTGACCAAGGAGCTCCCAAACAGGCTGGTCTGCACTGCATCCCACAAGTGCCCAGTGAAAGCAAAGCAACCTGCTGCTGCCTTCACTTCCCTCAGGCACGTTTGGAGGTTGAGTCTTTAAGACACTTGCCCAAAGTTCTTGCTGTTTTCATGTATTTTTTGACGGGTCTTTGTTATTAAGTCCACTTCCTTTGGCTGTAAGAAAATCGGGCTGAATCCTGCACCATGTGCTGCATTTTGTGGTCTCGTAGACTGGGCACAAGGCAAGCTAGAACTCCATCAGCTCATAAATAGTAGCGATTTACAGCCACTTGGTACAGGTGTAATTGACTGCAGAGAGCACAAGATAGGGACACGCAGCCCTGATGAGATTTTACCAGAGAGCAAGGCAAGCAGAAACTGGCCCTAATTTTTGTACAATAGCCAGCACTTTAGCTCTTCACTTGGAAACTTCACAGCTGTGAAACATTTACAGAAAAGGAAAGCAATTACAGAGCACTACCACTGGAGGGGCTTAAATAATTTAAGGTTCACCATGTCTCTCATTCATTTTATTTCATTTTTTCCTCAAGACCAGATGCTGTTCATTTCAACACCTTGAATTTCTCTGTATTGAGCTGGGATTATCTATTCATCTAAATGTATATAGACTACATATGGATTTTTTGTTCCAAACACCTTTCTCTCCTCAATTCTGCTCCAAGCCTACTCTCTGATGTAGAATTATGCTATTAATCTACATTTCATTCCATATAAAGTCAGTGCACACAAGAACACACAAACCTGTCAGCTCTAACAAAGACAACCCTGCAAGTCTGAGATAAATAGGTGGCTTGGTGGGCTTTTGTTGTTGGGGGTTTGGTTGGTTGGTTTTGTAAAAGTTGCTGTAAAATTTAGAACTTGATTTCGGGGTACATAATGCACAATTCCATCAAGCCAACAGTTTCACAGGCTAAGTCCTTACCAGGGAAAGGGCTGGTTTTGGCTGGGAGGGAACAGGGTTTAAGAATCCCATGCAATCACACATAATAAGCACTGGCCATAAAACTGGGAGGGGGGGAAGAAAACAAATCCATGGAAACAAAACCACACCAACCACAACAAAGTAGACACATCTAATGGCAAAAGGTAATAACAGCCTGTAGTTCAAATTCTCACTGCACCTGGTATCATGTGCATCTGCTAATTCTTAGTTCTCACCTTTCCATAGCACAGCAAAGGAGGACTGGTCATTGAAGCTAGGATTCAAGAAGTAATCTATTTGCTTATGAACTGCCACCTATCCCCCACAGGTCAGTTATTGTTCTAACTCAAACCTTCACTATACAAGCCAAGGTAGCAAAAAAGCTAGGGGTATTTTATTTACAATAAAGACAATGGTAAAGACAGGCTAAAAACTCTGTAAACTGACCACAGAAATGATTCCCCAGATGCAACTGTGTATCACTAGCCAGATTTCAGACCTGGGAAGAACCTGCCGAAATAAGAACTCCCACAAAGATCCAGCAGAATGATGAAACAGAAGGGCATTATGTAACTGCCAGCACAACAGCAATAGAAACAAAAAGGATCAGCCAAGGACTGCACAAAACTTGATTCTGAAGTATCAAGGCAGCCAAGGATTTGAGTCTTAGTGAGATAGATCAAAAACAATTACTGCCAATTTAAATCAATATAACTCCCCGATTTGTGAAGTGCTCTCAAACTTACAACCCTCCAGCCCAGCCCTACCAGCAGAAGCACCATGCCACTGGTATGCTGATGAAGAAAATGCTATGTAAAGGTCAAAGAAACCGATCCAAAAAGTCAACTTGCTCATAAAGTACCGTTAACACCCTGGAGTCTCAGCGTCATACATCACACAGTCCTACAAAGTCTGTACAGACTCACAGCGTACAGAATTTAAACTCTGGATTTAAGTGATTCTAATCCAAGTAAACCTAGAAGATGACACGTGGTCTAAAAGCAGAAGTCTTTATTGCTCAAGCAAAATAGTCAGATCCATAACCCTCAGAGCCACACATTATCTGACTGCCATGAGGAACAGACTGATACTCCTTCAAATCATTTGGAATTATTTGAATAATAAAGGATAGAGTTCTGAAATGCCAAAATCTGAACTACTGCCTGTTTCTTTTACAGAAGAAAGTCTGAAAAGGCATAAAGTCTTTTGAATGGACTCTCTTTAAAGGGAGGAAGAACCCAGGATGGCAGAGGGAGTGATAATAGGTAACGCCCTGCACAAAGCTCACCAAGATGAGTAAAAGTTCCCAAAGATCTCTACTCATTGAATTCTACTTGCACATCTTTTTACTTCTAGGTTATAGCAAGATTCTTATCAATGGTTAGCTTTAATCCAATTTTAAATGAGTAACATCAAACACATCCATTTCAATTTCTTAGGATGTAAAATCACCCAAACACCCTCAATTACCCAGACTGCCCATCCCAGAAATGGCTCAGTTAACCCCGGACACATACCAACCATTTCACTATATGAGAGTGCTCAGAGGAATGCCATCCCAGTTTTCCTCCAAAGTTTTTTGGCTCCTTTCATAAACACTTAAGCACTCTCAGACTTCAAATATTTAGTTACTAGGAAAACTTGGCAATAAACAAAATATTTATATTTCTGTAAATGAACTCTAGCTAATACTTTGTGACTAACTGATAAAGCAAATATCAGTAGGTTCCAAACCACTAATATTTTTAAAGCCTCATGAAGCAGTGGTATATATTTTTATGCAGTGATAAAAAAAATTGATTAATAATAAAGTATGCAGAAAGGTATTTAGTTCACTTTATTAATGAGTTTGCACCAGTAATTTGCAGCAGCCCAAGAAAAACTAGCAGAGGCACAACAGAAAGTGCTCTTGCTCCAAGCAGAAATTAGGAGAGTGAACTCATAGGATGATCTCTATAAACTGATATGTAATCAAACTGAAATCAGCACCTGATTTGTCTGAACACAGAAAGGCAAAATGTGCAATATCTTTAATGTATGGATGGTTGGGCAGACTAAACGACTGTCACACAGAAAGCCTATCTGTAAACACTGCACAAAGTCTGAGGATTTTACCACAAAAAATGACTGGTTTCAATCAAACTGTGAAAGTGAAAGGCTTGGCCCACGGGAGTAATTACCAGTCCCTTGACTGAAACAAAGGGCAGTTACAGCGAGCTCAAGCATGGTTACAATAGCTGAGCACTTGATTATAGAGCAGTGCAGCAATCAGCAAGAAAGGGCTCTTGGAGGCTGGGTGCTTATGCTTCTGTGGACCCCCTTGGCAGCACTGCCTGGCCAGGGATGGGCTGCCAGAGAGCCTAACTTAATGTAATGCTTAAAGTGACTTTTAAAACGCCATACAAGGTCTTCTAAGGAATTTTAGGTCCAGAAGACCAAAAAACCCCAAAAATCGCAAGGCAGAAGACGGGGGAGGGAACTCAGTGTGGTCTTGTCTGCATCTAGTTGTAACTGTGCAAAAAGCTGTAGAATTCCTGCTGCAGACACTGATCCCATTTACAGAGCTGCAGTGTAAGTACTATGTCTACAGTCATTCTCTTCATTATTGTCAGGTTTGTCTTCATGGCACAGAGCTGAAGCAAGGCTAGCAGAGCTACATTCCTTCCCTGAACTACAGAGCACTGGAGGCAGTTTCACAAAAAGCAACTCAGACTACTTTTAAAGCCAAACAAGATTTGGCGTTGCTCCTTTCAAATTGCAAATCAGGATTTCAAAAATCTGTGTCACCTCATTAAAATCTCCACTGTGGCAAGAACAGGGGAGAAAACAACTAAGCTGACAGAGAAGAGCCCCTTTTTGGTTTGGGTAATCTGCAATGTGCAGCTGTCTGGGGAATGAGCATGTGCCATACTCGGCATAAGGCTTAGCTGGAGCACCTGTGGTGGTCCCAGAGGTTTGAAAAAGCACTTCAAGTGCCCACACACAGTACCATAGCTCCCTCAAATTCTAATTCCACCAATTAGCTTATACTATATTAGTTATTCTTTGCAGAACTCAACCTCAGACTTACCAACATTTTCTTCAAAGCGCCACTCAAACATTCAGACTCACCATGCAGAATGGACCCAGCCTCTGTTTTGGTTTTGCCACAGTGATTCCTCCTTCCTAAAAGGCTGGCAGAGAGCCCTGGCACAGGCAAAGCAGTTAATGGAAGGCAGGTCAGAGTTTGGTGGTGGCAGAAATCACCAAATTGCTGTGCTTCACGAGGCAGAAATTCAGCCAACTCCAGGGTTTCATCTTTTTCCTAAAGGTCCCCAGAATCACATAGGGCACTATCAGCACATGCTGCTGCTGCACTGTATACAAAACATCAGAATCCATAAAAACAGTACTGTCCCCTGGCAATTAGAAGATGCACCAGGGACTCCAGTCACAGTTCTACAGAATGCTGAATAGTTCATGCAAAGTTGAGCAAAGTCAACTGCAGGGACTGAAAACCATTTCCCAAAAGACTCGGTCAATCCAGGACATCCTCTCATAGATATGGATTCTAAAACCCTTATAGCAAAGGAAGTTACTGTAACCCCCTTCCCTCTCATACAGGATATAACAAACAGCACTTAATGTATTTTTCCCCTTCACTTCCTCCAACGTGGGTTCATTTTACTTCAATCAATTCTATATAAGCAAGAAGTCATTCCATCTCCGCCAGGGCAAATGAAGTCACAAAGATTGAAGTCCCCCATCCCATAAGCCACAGCCTTTAACTATGAAACTCGGCAAGAAAGAAAAACTGTAGGGAAAAAATCTGATTTATTGTTTGTAGTCCCTGGTACCAGACATCAACCTAGTGAAACAGCAATCCTAAATGTCCCAATCAGGGTGGAGACTGTCATACTTAACATTATCACCCTTCACAACCTTTTCAAGTGTGTTCCCTGTAAATCCTCTGAGAGTCTGAATTAGTTAATTCATTTTGGAAAAACAAGAAAAAAGGAAGTGGGACAAAGAAAAAAAAATATAAACAAGATGCAAAATATAGTATTAAACTAAACAACCCAAAGAGAGGCAGCAATCTTCAGGTTGGTGGGTATTTTTCCTGTAGTTCACTATGCCCCTGCGAAAAGGCATGTTCTGTCTTTGGCAAATTATCCTATTGATATATTTTAGTGCTGTTCTTCTCTTCATATTCAATTAGATTTTCAGCGACATGAGAAAATGCAGTGAGAAAAAAAATATTTTTCCATGAATTATTCATGATTGTATTATACTGCAGTATTAAGTATTCCTGTAATTTCTGTCTTTCACACCCCCCACCCCCCATTCCCAAACCAAGAGAGTTTGACTATTCTACCACTCCTGTTCCACATAATTTAGCTGGAATTAATATAGATCAAACTTCACCGTGAAAACCCATAAAAACATGTGTTGGATTCAGGTTAAATTTAAAGTGATAGCAAAGTAAGAAAGTAAAAAGCCAAAAAAAAAGGAAAGTAAAAAAAAAGTGGGTTTATGATGCTAAATTCAGATTTGTTTAGACTCAAGATTACAACAGACCTACTAAACAGTGAACAGGTAAAGACAGAGTATGGCACAAAGGAAGTGGCATCTAAGTTGAAATTAAAAATATCATTCTTTGTCAAACTGTTTTATTCTCACTGCATGTGCTGCTCAAGCTCTTTATCTCATCATCTTGAAAATCCACCCAGGTAATCAATACATGCCAACACATCACAAAATAAAATGAGCTAAAAATGAAAGAGCAAGTTACTCACAGGTGGTTCTCAAGCTGTGGCCTGTGTTTTTCTCTTTCTTATTGCAGACATACAAAAAAAATACACATCTTTTCAAATACATACAAGAAGACATGCACACACACAAAAACACTAAAGTGTCAAGTTCTCAGCTCTTAAAAAACAAACTTAAGAAACAACAGGCCATTTCTCAGCTTTTTCACTTCACAAAATGCAGGTATGCTGACCAAACTCTGGATATATTTCCAGACTATTTTCTTGAGCTCAGCTCAAGGACTGAACCTTTCCAGAATTCCTGGCCATCGATTGTCTACCCTTTTTTTTTTTTTTTTAAATTTCAGTGATGTTCTTGTGCATCGGTATAAAGACATTTAAATTTACATAAGCATATCATAAATTGGATGCAGCAGGATTAGATTTCTTCCTATACCTGGGGTTTTTCTGTGTGGCTTGTTCATTAATAAACTTGATTGATTTAACCTATTTCTGGGCATTTATACACAAAGGATATCTGGTCATATTGAACCTGTGATTTTTACACACAAATACAGTAGTTTTTTGCCTGAATTAAGAGATCAGAACAGTTATCCTGGAAGGCAGTAACAGTCTATTTCAGCAGCCCAGGAGCAAGGGAAACAAAGTCCTGCAGCAGGTCAATATGGGTGGTATTTATTATGTGGGTAGGGCTGACATTTTCCCAGCTGTCTGAGGGATCTGAAAGTCCAGTTCACACAGTGCAAACAACAATTTTAATAGTAATGCAACATCTGCAGGCTCAATCAATCTTGCTTATTCAGGCAAAACTCCTCATGAAAATGAGAAAATATGAATAAGCTTCCTTACAAATGCATTTGCTGAATTAACCTCTGAATAACTTTCACTGATCCATCTGTTGATTCATTCTGCTCTCAACTGCCTTTGAGTACTCTACTTTTGCAGTTGAATATCTGCTTACTAATGCTTAGCTCAGGCTTACCCTTAATATGCTGTCCCGTCCCACTGTAAAAAGAGGGGTCGGGGAGGATCCTTTTGGATAGATTTCTCAGACTAAAGTAAAGCCCAAATGCAACAACATTATATCTGAGAACTGTTTATTGGTAAAAAAGGGTAGGTGTTCCTGCGTAGCCCTTGTGAACATCTGGAAAAGACGAGGTGGGGGAGGAGGGCCAAGCTGACCCTCTGAGCAAGCCCCAATCCTTCCAAGAAACCCAAAGCAAAACGGGTCCCGTTGTGTCACAATTTACTGCTTCTATGTGCTAAGGCTCCTCCCACAGCCAAATTTCCTGGGCACTTTTTTCCCAGGCATCTGCCTCACCATCCAGCAGAGGATTGCCCTCAGCCCAACGGTGGAAGCTTTCTCTCTCCTGATCAGCTGTCAGGGGAAGCCTCCCCAGGGACAGGGTTGTCTCCATAGGAATCCTTCACCTCCTGTATGACATACACTGAGGCATAACTAAAAATCAGACTGGTCCCTCTCATATGTGTGGCAGGATGACCCCCTCTCTCCTTCTTCCCCCCGAGGTGCACATATGACAGATAACCTCTGAGGCAATAGCCTTCCAGGGGTCACATCCTTACACCCAAGGTCTGACCAGACCTCACACCAGAAGTTGGGAGGACAGATGGAAGAAGAGATAAAAAATATGTACATGACAGAAGGCATGTCTTTTGTCCTATAAAAGTATCACAAAGCCGCCACAAAGTCAGAAATTTCTCTTGCATATTCTACGAATGTGTTTAGAGAGTTTCTCCCCGAGGTTTGCGCAGCCCCATGGCCCTACTTCTCCGGAGACTGAGAGTCATAGGATCTGATGTATGTGAACATCCTTCAACAATTGGATGGTAAGATACGTTGAATCCTAAATATACTATTTTTTCCGCTAGCTGTATTGAATTAATAGTAACTGAAATGTGCACTGTATATTTAACTATTAATAGTTTTTTTCTTTT
This sequence comes from Orthonyx spaldingii, assembly GCA_013397795.1. Lineage (NCBI taxonomy): Eukaryota > Metazoa > Chordata > Aves > Passeriformes > Orthonychidae > Orthonyx > Orthonyx spaldingii. The sequence goes on from VZTJ01005473.1 coordinate 955,753, forward strand.
CCCTGTGTAGTAATATTCTGTTTTAAGTCTCTTGTCTGTTCAATTTGTGTCTATTGAATAAATGATTTATTCTATAATACACCGAATCAGCCATTATTAAAAGAACTTGCGAATGGAAGTGGGTTCTGGGGTGCAGGCCGCCTCAGTAAGTTACTATCTATTGCTATAGGCCTAAGCAGAGGTAGAAACTTATTTAAACCCCATAATATCCATTCATAACAATATGCCTCTCTTCTCCTGTAGGTACCACACTTTTACAAGTTCCCCTTATGTTCACTGACACCATCTTTTCTTTTATTTGAACAACACTGTCCTACAGTGTCATCATGTCTGCAGTGAACACCAGGATGGTACTAGGCATGACCAGTCATGGGAGCTTGTGAGATAAGTACACTCTAAAGGGTTTTTGGTTTTTCAGTGTTGGAAGAAGGCAGCAGACAGAAAGAGAATCTAAAAGGTCTCCAGCAATCCAAAAGATAGGTGCAGCACAGGCAAGGATGGTGCCAGCCTCCCAACACTGCCCTCTCAGCCTGCCTGGATGGCAAAATGGATGGGCCACTTCCCGAGGAGCAGAGACTATTTGAGCATCTGAAAAGCAGCAGGTTGAAAGCTCTCTGCCGAGTCTGCTGACAACAGTACTGTATGGTGTGGATCCAGCGTTGGCTCTGAATTAAATGTACCTTTCTTGGGCAGCTGAAGAGCAGTAGGACAGGTGATTTTATCTGGTCTTAACATTGACACTGACCTTGAAAGAACTTGGTCAGTATTTCCTGTTGTCTGCCTCAAGGCTTTTGTGCTTTTCTGAACAAGCAATGGTGCATGTGTGGCCTTCATGCCTTAACCTGAAGAGCCACCATGTTTCACAAAGCACGTGAGTAAGAGAAAGAGTAACAAAACTTTCAGAGAAAATTGCGCTCAGTCTAGGAAAAGAGATTAGTTGTTATGGAGCATAATTAAATGAAAGGCAGAGGGAGGAGGACATGTCTGTGTTTGTTTGCATCAGACAAGAAAACGTACATAGGAGTCCAACACCCCACCAAATTAGCATTGTCACTAGAACACCAATTAATCACTTCAGACACCTTATCTGTCTCCCACACCTCCCTGCCTCAGCAGGGTCATCATTTACACTGCAAAATGTTGCTAACTGAAAACAATCTGGAGGCTTAATGGCCCACAGATCAAGAAACTTGACATGTTAGTGTTGTTTCCCTGCCCACTGCCTCTTTCACACAACATGTAAATAGCACTGGTTAATCACCAAACTCTTGGTAAGGCTTTGGCTTGTCATTCGAGGACACAAAACACACACGGCCAGTTACAAAACGGGACCAGGAGAAAAACAGTTTGTGAGGCTACAGGACACAGAAAGAGCACTTCAAGGGGTCTGCAGTAAGGGAGAGACACCCAACCTGATTTCACACTGCATTTCTGTCTGTACCTTTTAAACACAAAGGCATCCGTGAGGGAAAGGCCAACAGTCAAGAAGCACATCTGTAGTTCTTCTGATAGCAAGGGTATAGAAACAAAGATTAGAGCCCTCTTTAGGATATTTAGTTGTCAGCTAAAGCTTCAAAAATCTCTTTTGCGAATGGCCTAATAGCCCCAAAACTGCTACAAACATGCTCTGAAGCTGATCAGTATGCAGGAGCAGAAAAAAGCTTTTACTTTGCATCCATAGTCTGGCATCAACTCTTGAATAGCCAGAGAGATGCTTCTTCAAGAGTAACAAGACTGTATAATAGGTTTATTCTTTTTCCCAAGAGATACACATTCCTCCAATAACAAAGTGGCCACCTGGAAGGACTGGTAAGTGATCTGGAAATCTTTGAAAGCTCAAATATTTTTTGACACTAGTAGGAATTTTATAAATCTTAATGGATAATATAATTCTTTTTCTTATTATTCAAAAGAGACTCAATGTATAAATACCTCTGAAAGCAATGAGAACCAGTACTGCAGATGGCAGACATTCATGTGAAAATGCTTAAGTCCCAGTGTCATTCAGAAGGAAAAAAAACTACAAAAAGCCCACAATGCCCTCCACTATGCCATACATACAAACTGTTAAAAATAGTCAATAATCCACAGTCTCATATTTTTATGAAAACACCATCCAGCTGAGTCACCTAAATTGTGCCTTTGATTTTTCTGTTGTTTAAGATTTGTTGGTTTCTTTATTCAGACTGACTAAAATACCTTGAGTTGTCAAAGCCCAGCCCTCAGAAGAACAGAAAACATGCACATTGAGTTATAATTTATTCACTGACAATTCAAATGCTACCCCTTCAACTCAATTCAAAACCAATATTATGAAAAAGAATAAACCCAGATGTTTGTTTTATTGCCACATGCCACAGACCAGGAGCTTTATTTTACATAGTCTGGACTACATAACTCCAGGGGTGAATCTGAAGAAGGTAACCTCTGATGTGCTGTTCACCTAAGAGGTGTTTGGATTCAGTTTATGTTAGAAATAGGTTTAACCATTTACTTAATTATTTATAAACCCAAATAAGAGCCTCTAATGTCAGCAAGCAGCTGTATGGGTGAGCCCTGAGGTTACAGGATCCTTTATGCAGGACCACATTTCCCTGCTCTTCATGGTCAGCCTCAAGCATGGAAGCCTTCATTCCACATATGAGGATATTTCACTTGCCACTGCTTGAGATACTTTCTACTGTAACACCATGGATCGCAAAGGGTTATTTCTGCTCACTCTAGTATCTAGAATATTACAGGTCTGAAAGACTAAAGAAGAAGAAAGAAAGACTTTGATATGTTTTTCCCATGATCCTCATCTCGAAAGTATTCCTATGGGTGAAATTGCCTAAGGTTTTCTTGAGCAGAACTGCCTTAGATGAAATCTTTTCTCTGCTCACTCTGTTCCAGCAATGGCATCATTATGGTTCTGATAAGCTGAAACATCAGTGTTGACAGTGTAGACAGTGTTGTGGCTTAACCCCAGTTGGCAACTCAGCCCCAGCAGTCACTCACAACCTCCCCTCACTGCTGAGATGGGGGAGAGAATTGGAGCAGGAACTCTGAGAAAACTTGGGGATTGAAATAAAGTTGACCAGCCAAAGCAAAAGCCATGCAAAAGCTTGCATGGAAAGCAAAGCAAAGCATGGAATTTATTCACTGTTTTCCATGGTCAGGCAGGAATTCAGCCTTCCCCGGGAAAGCAGGGCTCCAACCAGTGTAACAGTGATTTGTGAAGACGAACGTCACCATCCCAAACATCCCCCCTCTCCTTCTTCCCTTTCCCCCTGGCTTTATATGCTAAACATGACACCATATGGTCTGGGATATCCCTTTGGGGTCAGCTGTCCCAACTATGTCCCTCCCAGCTCCTTGTGCATCCCCAGCCTCCTCACTGCCGGGGTGGTGTGAGAAGCAGCAAAGTTCCTGACTCTGTGCAAGCCCTGCTCAGCAATAACTAAAACACCCCTGTGATACCAGCACCTTTCCCACCACATATCCAAAACACAGCCCCTACCAGCCAATGTGAAGAAAATTGACCCTACCCAGCCCAAATCAGCACAGTTGGTATCTCACTTTACAATCCCTTCTGAATATGCATTTATCATGGAAGAATTTTTTTCCCCTCCTTCATTGTTACACAAGATTGGGCTGTTAAGGCAAAGTCCAAAGCATAATAATAATAATAATAGTAATATAATATATATTGTATATAATTAATATAATACAGAGCAATAAAAATAAGGTGTGGCAAAAACTACTTATGCACCAGAATAAATATTTGCAGAAACTTGAAACAGTCCTAACTAAAAGCAATATTCTCCTCCTCCATCCACATCGAGAGACACGCTAATATCTGTCTTCCAGAAGAATGTAATCCAGATTGAGAATCATACAATCACAAATGTCAGAAGCAATGGCCTCATGTGGCCTTTACTGCTTTTCTTTCCTTAGGCCTGGATTTCTAATCTCTTTAAAACATCCAGAATTTTCAGCATTTTATTAGGTTGTGGGTTTCAAATCTCAGAGGAAAGGAATAAATTAATCAGACCATATTCCAAAGCACCAGTTTTCCTTTGATACTCTCAGTCAAGCACTTGGAAAGAGGCAGGACTTGCATATGAGGCAATTGTGCCATAAGGCCCACATTCCCTTCCCAACCGCCACGAGCGCTGCGTGTTCTCCCTCAAATCACTTCCTGCAGCATCACACATGGAAGTCAGACCTCCTGAGTCATGGAATAAGTAATAGTCTTTATACTATTGTGCTGTAAGATGGATATGGAAGAGCACAAAAACATCAGGTTTTCCTCCCAGCTTCCCACTCACTGTCCCAGAACACCAGCTGCTGCTAAGCTTTGCTGCTCTACACATCAGCCCATCAAATTCAACCTGACCAACCTTAAGAGAAAGGCCTACAAGCAAGTCAAAATGAAGTTCTAGCTGTTCCTTTTTTGCTGGGAGTAGTTTCCCACTCCTAATGAAGTGTATTTTAAGCATGTTCGTAGAATGGTACAGTAAAAACCCCGGAACATCACTGCTTGCTCCATGGCTAATTAAGCCATCCACTGGTATTGCTGTCAGTCCAGGAACCTCCCACTAGAATCGAAAGGGGAAGAGTGAGAGATTACCCATGGTTTTAAAGGTATTTCATTAATGCATATCTTCGGTCATAAATTACTGTTTACCTGTCAACTGGGTTCAGAACACCCACAAGGTGTTCTTTGAAGTTAACCTCTTGGATTTAAAGACTTATACAGCTGTTGAAAAACTGTTTGATCTGAAAATCTGAGTCTTTTGAAGTTGAGAGCTAATGAAAGATTATTCTTTTTTTGACATTGATCAAGCAGTTAATGAGATAAAGTGATGGGAAGACAGGCTTAATAGAATATGTGGATGCATCAGTATTACTTTTTTTTTTTTGTACGGATTAACAGGAAACCCAAGTGTACTCAGGGCCACATGAGTCAAATCATAACGAAGAAAAAAATTAACTTTAGTCAGACACAGCTCTTAACCAGAATTAAAGGCATTTTGGGACTGTACTCTAAACTCCCTCACCAATGCACACAGAATAGAAAATTGAGCTATTAGGGATTTGGCCTGTACTGGTTGTGCCTGCCAGGATAGCTGGTCCCTGACACAGGGCTAATACACCAAGGAAAGGACATGGCTGAACAAAATGAAGATCTAATATAAATGAACTATACACACGCTCTTAATGCTTTTAAAATCTATCAGGCACAGAGTTTTTATAATGCCACAAACACTCCAAGTGGTGACTTTTGAACACAAGGAGTGAACTTTGTTATTAAAATATAATGCTTCTCAACAGTAAAGCCAATATTAAGGGTCTAAGATACAGAAACATCCTGCTCTTTTCAAACAAAATCCTCTGACAATGGGATGCCCTAGTTCCACATACCACTGGCAGAAGTTAGCTGTTCTAATCCACATGGGATACAGCACCAGAAATATCAAGATACAAGAAGAGGAGTCATGCAGTTCCAGGACAAATTTTAAACTATGGACAACAAGCCTAAGAAGTAAAAAATTAGGTAGAAGATTCATTTCTTATATTAAAATACAAATAGTCAAAAATCTTTGCTTTATTTACTATTAAATGAAATAAATTCACTTGCCAGCTGTGTCTACATTGGTCTTCATTAGGTTTTGTACAAGTCATTTGTCTAAGTCAGAAAAAGATGTCTAAAATTGAAGAAAATATTTTTAATAGTCCTTTTTAAGTAGAATCATATTCTACAAAGGATGGATAAGAATATCGTATATTTGTAGAAAAAAAACCAACCAAATTTGTTTTCCTCTAAATTCTTGCAGATGAATTGTAAGACAACTTTAAGCCTTAAAAAAAAATAGGCTACTGATACAATCCACATTTTTTTGTGTCTTTCTTTAGATCAAGCACAGTGTTTCCCTTGAAATCAACACCTGAAGATGATGAATCAGTCAAAACAGTTGGTGAGCAAATAAAAGGTTGAAATGTAAGGAAAACAGCCCTATAAAAGAACTTGCAATCCAGCTTGATAGCTTTGTGCAGTCTACTTTTGCCTTCATAAGTCATGGTAAAACAGCAGAGGACTTCAGCTGTGCATCCTCTAAACCTGCAATGTAAGTGACAGAAATGGCAAGCAGAAGCCATGGGGGGGGGAAAGTAAGATACTTTCATTTCTTTTCTTTAGTACCTTCTGTTCTGGGGCAGCAGTGCCAGGGACACTTGCAACAGAACTGTTATATGACCTGAACAAACTAGACAAAATGTAAACACCTACCAAAAATAATAATAAAAACAAGTAGGGCAAAAAAGCACATCTAACATAATGTAGAAATCACATTACAAACTGTAAATACAATCACCGCTAAAGAAATTAGTTTTCAGTGGCCTTCCACTATTTCCCAGAAATAACCTAATAATTGCTAACTAGGTTAGTATGTGTTCTTGCAAATCTTCCCTGATGGCATAGTTAATAATGTGAGACCTCAGCCCAAGACACATTTCTACCCTTTGATAGACTTGCACAACCTACGCAGTACATTTGTTGCCAATATTTCCAGAAAGAGAAAAAATCTACAAATCCCACAACTATCCAATGCTCATCTAATCCAGCACCTCATCTCTGACAGCAAACAGTACCAGGTGTCACCAGAAATACAGGGACTCACAGGGTATTCTGAGTTTAAAGGGACCCACAAGGATCGAGTTCAGCTCACGTGAAGGGCCCATACAGGGATCCAACCTAGGACCTCGGCATTATGAACACCATGCTCCAACCAACTGAGCTCATCTCAAGAAATCCCAAGGTGAATCCATCCTAACACATAAGAAAAGTTGTTTCCTTCTGTCCTTGAGCCAAACACTACTTTATGCCCCATTTTCTCCAGCAACCACCATTAGCTTGAATTGAAGTACTGAGGATAGAGTAGTTGAATTATCAAATATCACATTCATTGCAATTTATTTCAGGGTTGCAGTCTCCAATACCTCACCTTGGCCATAAAGCAGCCAGTTCAGCAGTCCCTGTACAAAGGAAATGCAAGACTACTTGAGATGTGATGGAAAAGCAGGAATCGAGTTCAAAGTGCAAACTGGTACAAGTTGGACAGATCTGCTTTAAGTACTGGTGAGATCTGCTATTCCACTGAACTTGGGCAATGCAGCCTCACTCGTGCCTGTTGTCAGTGAGAAAGGAGGTGGTGAGAAGAAACAGTCATGAATATGCATGCAAACTAAAGCTGAATTTTGATTTGGCTGCATTCATAAGCCATTTATATTCATTTCTGTGGATGATCAGATGCTAGAGATTTATTCATGAAAATGAACTGAGCACTCAGTCACCAAAAGAGAATTCTGAACAGCATTTTCAAAGGCAAGGCCTACCAATGGCTGATGAACTACACAAGTCACCTAATCAGGCAAAGAAACAAGCAAAAGGGGAAAAAAAAGTGATTACCAATACTCACAGTGAGGAGTTCACAGAGGAGCTGCTAATCAGTACCAGTTCACTGAGGAGTGGAAGTTTAGTGGTCTGAGTTCTGTCCTGGATCTAAAGCAGTAACAACCATTTCTGTAACAAAGCACTTGGAGAGCTACAAGAGGCATGATTGGAGATCTAGCTATCAGAAATAAACCAGGAAAATGTACAACTGTGTGCTGTCCTTTCACAAAAGAAACATAAGAAAGGGAAAAAAATAGCCGATTATTTGTTATGACAAGTTGCACAAATCTAGAAGACAGCCTAGACAAGGACTCAAACACATTATGATTTCAGGTTAACTGAATATCTGCACAGTGCTAAGGCACAACCTAACTGTCCTCAACAAAGACATTATCTCATCTGTTTTCTCATATAAAGACCCACTTTATACGCTGGACACTTTCTAAGCAACACAGAATATCAGATTTCTGCAGGGCAAATGGCAACTTGGCTTAGCCAGAAGCCATCAGGAGAGTTACATCACACCACTTTCTTCTCCAGATTATACGAAAATCCAAGGAGGGTGCTACAGAAGATTTAAGTTAGAGCAGCACAGAGCCTCAACTCTAAGACTCTTACATTTCGGACTTTCAAATTCTTAAATTTGCCCTTTACTTTAAAAAGTCAATGATTTCACCAAGAAAGTTTGATTAGTTTCTTTTACTTTCTGTAATGAAGTGCCATCCTTTTTACACTTGAAAGGATCTTTGTAATAATGCAACATTGATCTTTTGAATACAGATGAGCTAACCTAGATAATAGGATTTGGTACCCGAAAGAAAAGCCTCTGAGTATATATATCTAAGGCTTCAGTGCCATCAAGAGGATTTTAAAGATAAGGCACCTTTTCTTGAGCAAATGTTTAGGTGAGGCATTGTAACAATACTCTTACATTTCCATTATATTTGTAGATGATCTTTCATTGCAAATAAAAAATCCCATGTCATAACTGGGAATGTAATAAACACACCCACGGAAGGGAGAACCAGCCAGCAAGAGGTAATGCAAAGTAAAAAGCAGCCTTCAGCAACTTCCAGGGATAAAAAGTTTGGAGCTTCTCTTCTCTTTGGTATCATGACTACACCACGCTGTCTATTTCACTGACTGTAAAAAGTTCTCCTGGAAAGAGGAAATTGTTTGAAAAAAGTGTTAACAGCAATTTCCTGGCCAGAAAAGAAAAAGAGGAATTGTTTAATGTATCTGTTTCTATATTTAAAATGGAGATTCACACCAGAAACTGTACCAACAACAGTACCCAGTGGAAATCTGACAAGTTATCAGCAATCCTAACAAGTCACCTCCATGTACCATTTTCTTAGAGTGCCAAAATACAAACCAGTCGTTGCCAACAAACAGAGCACAGAACTGGGCACTAAAATACTTGTTTGTGCTTCCCAATTCTACTACAAACTTATTGCATTCATTTTCTAGCCAGCATAACAAATCTACACCTTTACTCCTTCACCACTTCCTTCCTTCTATGCATTAACTTTCACAACCACCATGTGACAGGAGCAATTCCTTGTCATGTTCTCATAACACACTTTCACTGCCAGGTCTGTTTCGCAATCTATAATGATTTTATTTAATTCTGTCCCTCCCAAATACAGATGGGGTCTATTCTGAGAAGGAAAGCCATGCCGACAACAGTCTTGAAAGCAATCCACAATGAATTTTGTGTCATTTGTGACCTGTAACACAGAAAAAATGTTCAGCACAAACCCAGTCATATTAAGGAAATAAATAAATATTTAAAAAATAAAAACTACTTGTGCCTCACAGCACCTTGTTTAAATCTAACAAAATTCAAAACCTTCCTCTACTCCTCCAAGAAGAAAATATAGTTTCTAACATCTCATTCAAGCTCTTGGCAGGCTTTTAATGGAACAGCGAGAGCTGAACTCAAACTGTGCCTCAACACCACTTTCACACACAGCTCCATTCCAAGTGTGGGCAGAGCCTTTGGGGAAGATAATATCAAGAGTCATTTCGACTGACCTTTTTGGAATCTTTTTATGATATATCCCATTAATAGCCTTACTTTGCACCAGAAAGATTTGTATTGGTCTGGGTAACTTCAGCTGGAGTTTTTCTACACAGAGAAATCATTTTGCTGGTGACAGCACACCTGTGCCACCATTTCAGCTTCAGCTCTCCAGGCTCTCAGACTACTGAAACACAATAATCCAGTATTCAGAACATCAAGTACTTCTGTTAGACCGTGATAGCAGCAGGATATCTCCTGATCTTTTCCTTTGCAAGTGCCTTCAGGCAGCACCTATAGATCGGTAGTTTAAGAAGAAAGACAGTCGGAGCCATGGCTTTAACTTGTAAACAGGATCTTTGAAAGAGCAAAGGTGTGAGTTTCTTTCCAGTAAAGCAAACTTGCTTTGTTGTTTGCTTTCGGCATTTTTGTGATAAATCTACAGACTAGGAATGGATTTCCTGTCTGCCTCTGCAAACTTGCCTTTACTAAACCCAGCAAAACTGCCAGAATTTTATTTCCAATGCCAACATGTGTCAGGGTCAAAGACAAGGGGTTAAAAGTGCATTTCAGGATTAGGTGCATTTCTTTTCAATACTTATGCAATCTGCTATAGTAAGTGAAAACTAAACACTAGGATTTCCAGAGTGTCAAGACACAGAACGTGAAGGCCCTGGCATTTTGTTCCTGACTGCTTTATTAATGCACTTCTGTCATCATGTATGAGTAACTGACACTTCCAAACGAAGCAGATGAACACTCAATTTAAAACAGAGAAATTTCACACATTATGAAAATGATATTGTTTATATTTAAGCTAGATAAAAAAAATTAAATCCTGTAGAGTTTTTCCCACAGTATATTTTACAAGAAAACTCCCAAACGAATTGTGTTCAGGATTTTCTTCCCAGCTGAGAAAACTGCAGTGTAACATCATGCTTGATAGCACACAAACTTTCAGACTTTGGGCATTGTTACTGCTTCTCAGCCATCCAGCACAAAAAGAACAAGTAAACTCATTACCACACACCCCCCCAAAAAATGATCCCATTGCCTCCAGCCATTTTACTCCTCCTGCAGAAAAACACACCTGAAATCTTAATGACAGGCTTGGCAGGTAGCATCCAGCAAGTGATGTGTGCTACCAACTAAATATCACCTATTGTACGAGCCGTGCACCAGCGGGGAAACGAGCACCCTACTCGCGCAATTAGCACGTGTCCATCAAACTGACAAATGAAGATAAATCAGCTACTTGGCCGCTTGCATCACTGTAAACACATGAAGAAATAATAACCGGTATAAATCTTTAACTGCCCGGCTTTTTCCAGCGGCGAACGCGGGACTCGCTCTGCCTTCGGTGACCGGGCTGGGCTCGGCCACCGCGCGGGCAGCGCCGCCCTCCGGCGGCCGCGCCGCGCAACTGCACCCGCGCCGGGAACTGCGGCAAGCGGGGAGAGCAGCCCGGCCCCGCACCTGGTACCGGTACCGAACCCCGCACCGACCGCCGCGGTGCTCCGCTGATGACTCCAAACGGGGAATGCAGCCCGGTACCGCACCGGTACCGAACCCGGCACCGACTGCCGTGGTGCTCCGCTGATGACTCCAAACGGGGAATGCAGCCCGGTACCGCACCGGTACCGAACCCAGCACCGCACCTGGTACCGCACCGGTACCGACCGCCGCGGTGCTCCGCTGATGGCCTCAAACGGGGAATGCAGTCCGGTACCGGACCTGGTACCCAACCCGGCACCGCAACCGGTACATCACTGGTACAGACCGCCACGGTTCTCCGCTGATGGCTCCAAACAGGGAATGCAACCCGGTACCGCACCTGGTACCGAACCCGGCACCGCAACTGGTAACGAACCACGAGGTGTTCCACTGATGGCTCCAAACGGGGAAAGCAGCCTGGTACCGGACCTGGTACCCAACCCGGCACCGCAACCGGTACATCACTGGTACAGACCGCCACGGTTCTCCGCTGATGGCTCCAAACGGGTATGGCTTCCCGGTACCGCATCTGGTAACGAACCACGAGGCGTTCCACTGATGGCTCCAAACGGGGAAAGCAGCCTGGTACCGGACCGGTACCGAACCTGGTACCGCACTGGTACAGACTGCCACGGTTCGCCGCTGATGGTTCCAAACAGGGAATTCAGCCTGGTACCAGACTTGGTACCGAACCCAGCACCGACCACTGCGGTACTCCACTGATGGCTCCAAACAGGGAACGCAGCCTGACACCAGACCTGGTACCATCCCCGGCACCGCACCCGGTACCGACCACCGCGGTGCTCTGCTGATGGCTCCAAACGGGGAATGCAGCCCGGTACAGCACCCGGCACCCACCACGGGTGTTGGACTGATGGCCCCACACAGCGAATTCATCACCAGTATCCCAGCCCGGCCCTGAGCACCCGTGTGTCTGGCTAATTGTGGCAAACAGGGAATTACCCAATATTCCGTTCTTGTCCCTGGCTACTCGTGTGTTCTATTAACTGTCACAAACACGGGAACTGTCCAGTATTCCGTCCTCATCACTGACCACTGGTGTGTTTGGCTAATGGCCATAACCTCTGGAATTGTCTCACGTACTCCTCTCATCACTCAGCACTGCTGCTGCAGCAGCACAAGCAAGCCCTGGTCACAGGCAGGGGCTTTTGGCCTCAGACAGGTTTTAAACTCAAAACAAACACCACCACTGCTCCCAAACACAGATCATTGAGCAATCTGGCAAGTCGAAAAGCAAAGGTGTAGCAAATCATCTTTGCTGCCTTATTTCAGTTTCAGTGTATTCTTTCACAGTGCACAGAAAGTTTTAATTAAACAAAACGATAACCCAACCAAAGCAAACAAAAATCCCAGAAACTAACAGAAACAAACAGAAAAAGAAACAAAGTAACAGAATCAGGAACACCCCAAAACTAACAAAGAACAACAACAAAAAACAAGCATACAAACTAAAATAAAAACAAACTACAACACACATAAAAATTACAGCTTTTTCACAAGACAAGTGTTACAGATATTTAGGGAGATAGCACGATTTCCAGGATAGGCTGGTCTCAAGAACAGGCTGGGGAATTCCACCAGGAGTAGCTGTGCCTGCTCTTGCACTGGGGCCAGGCACTAGAGTAGGGTTCTTCCCCAGCCAGCATCTGGAGGTCACTGTCCTGACAAACACTAACTTCACACAGATTCCATCCTACTGTAGTTCACAGGCTCCTCACATCACTATCACGTGTGAAAGGTGCACTACTTACCACGTTACTAGAAGATATTGGCATCTATCCTGCATCAGTTCTTCCTTTTGCAGGGAGAAAGAGCAGGCTCAAAAAACAGCATCTCCTTTTGCAGGCTGACTGCTAGCTTCAGGGAACAAGGCCAAGGAAAAGAGGTGAGGTTTCTCCCCACGGAAAGGAAGAGGTTAGGATACTCACCACTCTCCATTCTGTAACCTCTTCCCAGCACAAAACCAAAATGAAAGTAGCTTCTGGATACCTGGCCTTCAACTATAAAAGGGGTGTAACTACCACCTGGAAGCTTCATCCACAGTTTTACGCACATCACCTGAAGCACTAAGAACTCACGGGTATGGCTGAGTACCGACATCATAATGACCCTGAACCTCACCTGAGGCCTTGAGGAATGTTACTGGTTTTATTCACCTGATCCAAATGAGGGTAAATGGAGGGAGCAAGCAGAGGAAATGATCCATTAATGCAGAACACCTGTGAGAACCAACTGCCCACAAAAACAGATGGTTGGATTAGAAAACACAATAAAGCACAGGCCTCAGACCAGCACATGCATTACCTGGAACACCTGTAAGAACTGTTGTAGCAAAGAAGGCAGTGAAGTGCTTGGAGGCAGAGCTGTCCCCTCCTTCAGCCCCAGCTGGCACCCAGGGCAGACCTGCACCACAGGGAGCGTCCAAGCTTGACGTCCATCCGCTCAGCTTGGGGAGCTCTCAAGTATTTAAAGATCAGGAAAAAAAAAAAACCCAATCAACTCCTCAAGACCACTTTGAAGTGATCAGCTTAAATCATTATACTTATAAAACCCTAAACAAACCACAGCATAATACGTTAAAAAACAGCAATTCCTCCCTTGGCCGGGCAGTGCCATTCTGAACCACTCAGCACCACCCGTGTGAGGGAATCTGAGCCTCTCCGTTTCACCCTCAGCTCTCCTGTGCTGGTGGTTGTGGTGCGCATCCCAGGGGTTCATTTCCAGGAGAGAAAAATGAGGATAAAAGTCTTGCAAAGTTGCTCTGTTTAAACTCAAAGCTGCAGTATGGTTTGAGGGGCAAAGGTGCCTCAGGCCTGAGGGTTGGTTTCTACAAAAAATGCAGGGAAATGATTGTAAAGAACAACTGGAACAGAAGTGCTCACCATGTTACAGTCTGGGTAACAGAAGCAGGTATTTAAATATTTTATCCTGATGCCAGAAGCACCCATGAAACAGCTCCCTTAGTGCTTGAGAACTAGAAAATGAGGCTGTCACCTGTGAAAGGTACTCTGACCAATTTAATTCCTCTGTGCAAACTGGGTGAAGCCTTCAGTGCAGAATGAAAATGAGCTTTTGAAGTGACTTGAGTTTTAAAGCTCCAGCTGGTTTTGATCCCAGAGGAGTGCTGGATACCGGCTCTGAAGTGGTGGCACTGCAGCAGTAAAGTCATAAATGTGCCTTGGATGAGTGTCTGTGACCACTCCAGCTGGAGATACGAAAAACACACAAGTCCAATCTGTGAAGAGTTTTCCAGCCCAGCCATATATTCTAAAGTGAAAATGTCCTTGCTCTGCTCTGAGCTAGGTTCTAAAACGTTTCATGTAGAATAAAAGAAAAATCATAAGAATGGCTGTTGGAGATGGAAATGAAAATTAAGATGGAGGCCCTGCGAGTCCTAGATCCAGTGCTTTCCACCCCTGACTTAATGCAACACGTGGTCTTAAAACAAGTTCCACCACATCCTAACAGGAGTGACTTAATCACTGCCAGGGCCCTTGATGCCAGGCCAGACCCTTTCCTGTATCCCTGACTTCTGTGACAGTGGATATTCACAGGTGAGTACAGGCTCAAGCCTCTGCCACAGAAACTGCTGCCATGACTCAGGTTATATTAGGACAGTCCTGAAGTCAGTGGGGGTTACTTAGATGCAATTGAGAGAAACACAAAGCCTCAGGGGTTCACTAAAGAGCCTCTGAAACTCAGATGGGGAATTTTTGTAATACAAGTGTTACATGATATTTATGCCTGTTGTCTCTACCTGCCATAATCCAGTCCACCAGCTTTCTTTTCTCAGGGTATGTTTATGGACTTTGAAACTGAGTCATTTTTCAGTTTATGTAGGATTAAGAAATTTTCCCCTCCCTCCCCATAATCCAGATAAATGATATCCACTCTAGCTGTCCTGCCTACTCAGAGCTGCCAAGCACATTTATCTTGCCTAATCTTCTTTTCCAGGATCCATGCTGACTCCCCTTAAGCAATTACATATATCTAAATGTTCTGTGTGCATAATTGCTCTCCATGCATTTTCTGCCGCTGAGATCAGATTTACAAGCCTGCAGCGTTCTCAATCTTCTTCTAGTCCTTCTGCTTCTATTAGAAGCTCACTGGTGCCTAATGCTGTGCACTGTCTTTTAATCAATTCTCAGTAAAATACACACTTCAGAAAGAAAAAGTCAAAATAGCCACCATTAAGACTCAAGAAGGGAAACTTTTTAAGTTGTTTCTCTAATCTCACCCAGCCTAGAGGCCTTTTCTTTCCTATAGGCCTTCTTACTTCCCTGGCCAGGGAGAAGCCAAGGAGCTGCCCACCGGGCAGCCAGGCTGAGCTCCTCAGCCACTGGCCACAGTCTGTGCCCAGCTGACAGGGAGAGGGGGCCTGGCAGTGGCCACAGTCACATCTGGGGGCAAAGGCCCAGGGAGTTTTCCTACAGCTCTTCCCCACTGAGCCTCTCCTGGCAGCCCCATCCTAGATCTGACCCCACACTGCAGCCGAACCCAGCCCCAGGGCCAGGAAAAGGAACTGCAGGGCCAGTGGCCCCTCTGGGCCCTGATATCTATTTGCAGTGTACCATGGCAATGTAAATCATGTCTCTGGGCTTTTCACTCCACTGTTAAAAGCATGACCTTGCATCTTTCATATCTGTTCAGTATTTGTTCTGTTTCCTATAGTGCCCCTTGCAGTCATTGCCATACTCTCAGCTTCCTGTGTTATATCTCTTGCTACTGCAAGTCCTCTTCAAAAATCAAACAAGAAGGACACCAATCATAACATGACATCTGCAACTGAAACAGAAATAAATGGAAGCCTGAATACAAAGGGTGATATTTTGCTGAACTTCCATTCAGCTCTACCTGTATTGCCCCAAAGAGAGGAGGAAATAAGAGTCCTTTGCTGTGTCCCGAGAGAGGCCCAGAGCCAGTGTTTTCATAGTTTCCTTCCTTTTGTCTGGGCTTGCTGTTTCTAAATCTTTTTTTTCTTGTCCTCTGCATTAATTTAATTTTCACCTCCAGAAATGAATCCTCTAGATGTGTGGGATATGCAGGCACCCATGTGACCGTTGGGTGAATCAGGTTGCTGGAAGCTGAAGAAGTTGTACTTTTCTCCTGATAAACAAATGAGAACAGTTCTCAGCAGGAGGGAGGAGGACATTGTGCAAAGCTCCCCACTTAATTGCACAGAAGATAATGAGGAGAGAGGATATCAAAAGCACAAGTAAAAGTTCAAACTAGTATTGTGCTTCCAGTTCCCATGGACTGGATATGTAGCATACCTTTTGTGCTTTTTTTACAATTTAGATTAACTACTTTGAGAAAATGCACAGAATATCACACAGAGGAATATGTTCTGCTTTCATTTGGACCCTCCTATTCACAAACTCTTCCCTTCCTGCCATCTTCATTCACAAACTGAATTTGGGCAAAATAAAGCCTCTCTATATACAAGGGCATGTTGGTTAATTTTCAGTTCTTCAGACCTACACTCGCTTTTTGAACCTCCACTGTTGCAAAGCATCTACTGCTCAAAATACTTCTCTTCCCACTCCTGCTGTAATAATGAAATATATCATTCATCTTGACCTTGTGCTTCGTCAGCTTTTAATACTTCTAATTAACTGTCTGCTCCAGCATAACCATAAAACCTTTTAACATCTCACTCCAGTTTCCAAAATTTGACCTTCTCCAGCCTTTCTCATGAATAATGGGCCAAATAAATTCACTGAGACGACTGCCAGTGTCTGTTCCCCTGTTTAGAGCTATCTGAATGGCAGCCTTGCCCTTGAGCGTAACAACTGCTCCTCACAATTTGGTAACATCTGCAGACGTGCTGAGCATGCATTTCATCACCTCTCCCAGGTCGTGGATTCATCCCATTTGTTTCTTCCAGCTGTTAAAGAGAAGGAGTCAATTTTCTTCACAGTAGAAATGGTGCAGTTGGCATTGTCCTTCTAATATTTGTCTCGGGTGTTTGCCCCAGAGATGAGTTCTTCAGAGTTGTTGTTGGACTAATTGAACTTGCACAGGATATTTGTGCTGCCTCTTTATATTTCCTGGGTCAACAGACCAGAACTGGCTAGGACTGGTATACAAATACAAGCTGCTTTTTTTAGGGATTGCTTAACCTTGGCTCCTTTTAAGCCTTTTTTTCCATACTTTATTTGTCCATCAATCATTCAGGACTTTCAAAAGTACTATCTGATTTACCTATATTCTAATGACTCAGAATTTGCAAGACACTTGCTCTTCGATGATGACCAGTAATTCTGAAAATTAGACTATTTCCTTGTTGAGTTAAAAATAAAAATACACCAGTTGAATCAACTGGCAAGACAGACTAGAACAGAACCTGGCATTTGAAATTGTTAAGTACTAGGTTGTTTTGGACACTTCCCACAGGACAGTAGCAACAAGCACAACCAGTTGTGTATCAAACGTATCAGGCAAATGTAGTATACATCTATAAGAGGAGGATCAGAAACTCCACGCAATTAAAATTCCTACTGATGACTAAGAAAGACTTGCGTGCTGGAGTGCCGGTACAGGGAGGAAGAGCATAGCAGGAGGTGAGAAAATATTTTTATGTAAAACCAGGTGTTAAAAGTACATCAGCCCCAAAATTTCAAAGAAGTTTTTCCTGGACATATCTGACAAATGTGTCTTTTCTGTTTTCTGGAATTTGGCCATCCTGGAGGACTCAGAGCCTGTTCCCACAACTGCTGACAATGCAGGCTGTTCCTTTTGCTCAAACAGCAGAGCCATGGGTGTTGGTCCAAGAGGACTTTTTCCCATACAGTGTTTCTGTACGTCTCTCCTTGACTACTAGTCACCGTGAGAATCAGCTTTCCCAGACTTCTTTAAAGTAAAACCTACAAACTGTTTCAGCCCCTCCTTTGCCTTCTACTAACACCACAGCCCCATAAAATGCAGTGTAAGCCCCATTTGCACACATTCTTACTTGTACAGCATTGTCACTGGGGCTGGAGTAGGAGCAGTGGCTTTGGGGATCTCATCAGGTCCATCCCCTGCGACTGCACTCACTGCCATCACCAATTCCTAGACTGCAGAGAAAAGATTTGGAACTTAACTGCTGCACTCTTTGATATCAATTTGAATTACAGTATTCCCAACAGAGTACTATCAAAACTTAAAAATACATGGAAGTCCATAATCTGTATCCTGATTCACCTCTCATCAAGGTACTCCCAAGCACTAATGCTTAGAAGTTTTATCCTGTACTTGAATGTAAGCATGGTAAGGAACCCTACTGAAATCAGTGGAACATTAAGCACAGAGAGAAATCTTTTCTGTAATAGTTTTCTTAATGTAATTCCTAATCCCTGCTGTCTACTCACTTTTTCTTTCTCCATACCTATTAATGACATTTTTTCATGCTGGGAAATGCCCTGTGACATTACACAGCAGTCATTATTTTGGAAGCCAGTGTCACTGAACAGCCAATCCTCCTCAAGAGCCCTTCTTCAGGTTATAAAGAAGCCATTTCAGACAGAAGCCTCACTTCTCTAAGGTTTTAATTATTAATTTACTTAAATACAAATTCAGGCAAGTAACTCAATAAAGTTGTTATAAAGTAAACAAGCAACATTGCAAAGCCACAAGTTCCCTGAGCTCAAAGCTGCAACTCAGGGACCCTCAAGACAGAGCTAAGCTTACCATTCAATTTATCTCTCAAGTACAAAATCTCATCAAAAACAGTGGATATTGCAGAAGACTATATATTTCTACCTTTTTAAACAGTTAATTTAAGTTCCTGTTATACTATAATCCCTAGATGCACAAGCAGATTCGTATGTGACTGATTGTAAAGTTAACACATGAAGCAAATAGCTTAAAGATGTGCCACTTGAAAGAACATCCAGCTTCAATTTAATTACAGAGTACGTAGGAACAGAATGGTTAAAAACTTGAATAATTTATGTCATTAGTGAGTTAATGTACAACAGCCTCATGTAAATTAGGGCAGAAATGACTGATATGAATTGAGATTACGTTACCTGCTCTGCCAGGTGCCCCATGGGCACAGGTCACAGCTCTGCAGGTACCTCCTGCAGGTACATCCAAGTGCTTTGGAGCAGGAGTTGTTCCCCTGCTGCCATCATGCTCTCCACAAGCAGGTGCTTCCTGAGCCTCCTGGAGAGATGTGCAGTCCCTTCAGACACAGATTGGGAATAAAGTGTGCGGGGTGCCAGTGGGGAATCCTCCTTAACAGACTTACTTATTTCTCATTCTATTAATCAGTGAAAAAATGGTTTCAGCCAACTGTCCCAATTACCACACCCATATTTGCCTCTGTGGCAGAGCAGACTTGAATTCAGTGAGCTGAGCTAACAGCTGATGTGTGTGATGTTATAGGGGGGTGAGGTCAGGCAAGGCTGACTGAATTATTTCAGCTGTTTCTTAAGAACTTCAGCACGCAGAACTTCATCCCTAGGAATTATTTTTTAATGAAGCTTTTCTTCACAGATTCAGTTGCAGTCCCTGTAATTCACAACAGCCTTGAAATGCATCTTTCTCAAAGGCCCGTGGTGGCTATGTGAGGGACAAGCTCCTGGTCCAGCTGCCTCCTAAGCCAGCTGGAACTTGACACATCACTGTATTTATTGCTTTTTTGTGGACTGCAGCCCAGGGATGTGGAGATCAGAACGTCCTCTCTTTGATCAGGGATGCAGCATTTGGTGCACTTTGCTTCTGCCTTCCTTCAGCTGCAGTAATTTAATGTGCAACTGGCAGGTGCATTCATCACTTGGCCTGATCCTCTTCCTGACAGCAGATGGAAAAAATGCCAAAATGCCATTTTGTGACTTAGAATTCTCTTTGTGTGATGAGAAATGTCACCAACTTCTGTCAACCTGCTTTTATGTGAAATCTACTGCATAACATAGAGTAGGAAGTGAGAGACACCGTAAGATTGGTTTGAGCTGAAATTAGGTTTTCCTGGAGATTTTAATGTAAATTTCCAAAAATGTGGCTCTTAATAACCAAAAGGATTTTGAGCATCATCTGATTTTCCTGTTTCACTTTCAGCCCATAAACCAAGAATCCCAGAGTACTAAAGCAAAGTGGACATGCAGAACTATGACAATTTTTTCTTTCAGTTTTTACAGAGCAAATAATAAATTTTGGAATTTAAGAGACTCTAGCACTCCAGGTGTGTCAGTTAATATATTTACTTTTTTCTTGTTTGCAAAATCCTTAGCAAATTGGGAATTCGCCTACTAGCAAATTGGAAATTTAGAATGCAAGGAGACAGTTTAAACCTTAAAAGCAAAAACAAACAAAAAACCGTAAAACAACAAAAAACTGGCAACAATTTGTTTTATAAATCTAATGGGCTTCAAAGTCCAGCTCTGCACAGAAGTCCTTGGAGATTACATCCCTGGGACTTCCACAGAGTTTCTAGTCAAAAGCAAACACTTCCTACACTTATATTTCCCAAAACAACCAAGAAATTTCCTCAAATGACTCACTCATGGTTGCAAAGAACAACAAAAGTCAGAGGGTCTGCAGAAGCTTACGAAGCTTTATTGTGAATTACACACTTGGCATGGAAATTGATACCAGTCAGTCCCTGACCTCCTAGATAAGCACATGGCAGGGGGTTTTATACAAAGGAGTAGGGTGAAAGGGGAGAGACAGAGAGGAAGAGATGAATTAAAGAGGGGAAGAGAGGAAGAAAGGGAGAAAAAGAGATCACCAGTCCTGGCTCCAGCTGATCCAGCTGATGGGGTGTCCAGGGTCCTGGGCTTGGTGGGGGTACCTTTCTCTAGGTAAGTTTTCCCTGCCCTGGAGATGAGTTTATCACTTTCTATGCAAATTAGTTATCATGCAGTCCCTTCTTGCAGACCTTTCTGGAAATGGGTCAGAGAGCTTTGGAGTCTTTTTAGAAAATGTATGCCCACTTCCGGACCACATTCCTGTGCTTGTGCTGTATGTGCTGTGCTTATGTCCAGCAGCCACAACAAGGACATTTGTCCCAGAAAAATGCTGCCCAACCCCTGCATGGCTCCTTCACCAGGCACCAGTAGCTCTTGGCTGGCTCAGCAGCCGTCCAGCTCCCAGTGTTTCAGACACACATCAGCCCCTTCTCTGCTGGGCTTCTACAGCATCCTTGCAGTCTGAACAGAAAATGAGACTTTAAAACCGGTGACTTTTCTTCCTCGATGCCCACTGCTGATAGACAGCAATGAATAAATGAATATAAGCCTCCAGTAAGCCCCGAATGAGGACTCTAGCAGGACTGACTGTGTATTGCCATACCTCCACAATCACTGACCTGGCAGAAATTGGCACTGCTTCTGTAAAAAGAGCCACTCTTTCCTCCTAACACCAAGACTGTGTCTCATGCAATCACAATGGGTTTGACCCTAAAAGATTCCTGAGCCATTTGAGATGAACACAAACACCTCCAGTGTCACAGAGCCAAAAACAAAGCCAGAGACAAAAAGGGAAGAGTATGACAAGTTCTTTCAACAGCAACATATCTTTAAAGTGATTGAAAAATGACAGTGTTAGTTCCACTGCTTCTTACAGTATTTATTGGTGCTCAGATTTCTATAACCAAAGGAGAAAAATGTCATCCAAGGTGTCTGTGCAATAGCAAAGCACCTCAAGACTGCAGTCTCCAAGGGGAATGCAGAGGACACAGATCCCCTCTGACAAGCTGTAACTGGATAGTGGGACTTACTTGCTCAGTATGGGAAAAAAGCCCAAATATTTCAATTTTGTCCTCCCAGTAAAATGCCCAACTCATCTCACTTAGATCCTTTACCTTTGGGAGAGAAGTCATCCTTTTTTCCTTCCTGGTCAAACTGCTCCCTGCAAGGGGAAGGGACATAGAATCTTCCTGATCCAGCCCTGAGGTCCAGGATGTTTCAGGCTCATATTTTCAACACCTTCTGTATCTTTTGTGTGTACATTTATCACATCTCCAAGGCAGTGAGACTGACAGAGCAACTGATCCAACCTAATCTAACTCTGGAAATAACTACTGAATTAAAGAGGTGAAAAAAACCCCAACACTGAAAGGACACACAGATTTCAAGAATTGCAAACATTTATGATTCAGATAAACAAATCCTGATGGTAAAGAAAGAATCAACAACTGTTTCTCATGCTGGCAATATATATTTATTGTACTTTTGGAGACAGGTTACCATGTGTGTATCAGGACTTCAGACTAAAAACAAATTGAGATTATGAATGCTTAGCATATGCCAGTTGACATTAAATGACTGAACGTAAAGCTGACCCTTGTAAGACCTTCAATTGGTCTATTTTTGTGTGTGTCTCCCCCACACACTTAAAAAAAAAAAATAAAAATCTTAACATCTTTCCCTTCCCCTTCATTTCAGCCTCAGAAGAAAAAATGACAATTCAATTGCACCTTTTACTAGCTTTACTAATAATCTGCTAGCAATATCAGAACATTTATATTGTTGATTCTACAACTTCAAAAGGAAGCAAAGCTTTACAAACAATGTCCTTCCTCCACATTATCTGGCTATTGAGTCCAGCTTTAAGGACTAGACTTAAGCAGACTGAAGACTGTCTTATATTAGACTATTGCAGTTCCATTATTAGGCTGCAAACCTTCACCACACACACTTTGCTGTTTCAGAACAAGGTGCAGTAGTGCCAGGTCTGACAGTCTGTGCAAAAGCTGCTGCAGTGCTACAAATCCTTGAACACCTCTCCTATCTCCCATGTGCTGACTAACAAACATCTGCCATTAATTTAACCAGTCACAAATGCTGTCCCCAAAAAGGGAAAGATGAAGATATTTTGTGCTTTCATACAAAAACCAAACAACCACCCAGTCTAAAAAACAAAATCCTCCAACTCCAATCCCCCACCCAAAAATACCCCAGGTCAAAACTACTGGTTGCCCACCATGCCCACCCTTCCCTAGCTTTTATAAGTCACCATGAAAACAAATGCATACAACTTACTGTACAAATACAAAGCTGCAGGCATTCAATTTACAGAACATTCTGAAAATATTTCAAGCATAAAAAGTACACCTGATAATTGCAAAAATAAAGTTTCAGTTTTTTAAAAAACATTTTGATCAGAGCTCAGGCAAAACAAACATTTAAGGATTCCTACTTCAGCTTAATTCCCTAAGAACATCACCTTCAGAAGTTAAAAACAAAACCGTCATATTTTTGGTGATAAAGTGACTGACCGTGTCTTTTAATGAAGAGAAATGGTATATACAACAATGGCATAGACCTTAAGCATCAATAACATATTTCAGCCAAAAGTAAATCAGCAAGTGATCTGAGTCATTCTTAGCATCACACAGTACTGATTACTAAGAACCTCAATCCACTAAGAACAGATATTAAGTTAGACTGGTACAAATGGAAGGAAAAATCCATGACATCAAATAGGCTCCGTTTTTGTCACTGAACTTTTTGTAGGCTAAGTTTCACTAGTGCAAGACCATTTGTTTACCCAATTAAATGAAAACTCATAAATGTCACAATTTAAGAACACTCATACAAAACTATTTTTTCTTTTAAAAAAGTGCCACATACCATATTTTTACTAAAAAAGTTACAAACTAATGGAAGACTGTCTGTCTCCATCTCTTGTCAACAAGGAAAGGCCAAAGTGATTCTCTGATCCCAGCTCGAAATGGCGTTCTCTGGCCTATCCCCAGCATCTCCAACTTGGAGCAATCCAGCTGAGCATTCTTCGGACGAAGAGCACCCACAACTGGACTATCAGTAATCTAAAAACAGAAACAGAAGACAAAAAAAAGCCCACAGCAATAAGTAATCTGAAGTGACAGGAAAATACCTGCATATGTACATTAGAACTTTTTCTTCACAGCTTTCTATATAGGTATGTTCCCCTCCTCCCTGCCAACTATTTTGTGGGTTTTTTTTTGGTTGGGATCTTTTTGCTATTTTCTTGTTTTATAGTTAATTTTATTTCAACACATCAGACCATGTGAAGTGTCTTAAGGCAAATTCTTCTCACTCAATTACTGCTACTATTTGTGTTTTTCTACATTTTATTGATATTTTCACTCTATGATTATTGTCACAAGGTAAGGAATGCTCCAGAATGTTAACGGAACCATCTCTTCATGAATATATTTGAAGAGAAATAGAGTTGGGCAAAAAAATTCAGACTAAGTGTTCTCCATTGTTTTTCTTGTCATCTTCCAAGTCACATTTCAGTTCCAGTGTTCACTAATTCTATGAATTTATTTTGTATATAGATAGAATCTTATTGACATATTATAGTCCCACAACAGTATCAGTATGTCTTTAGGAGTAGTCTCAAGTGTCAGTAAAACTCCAGGACAGGTGTTTTAAACAAAGCAAAACTAATTTGTAGTTCTTAAGTGCATGTATTCAGAAATAAATCTGGACATAGCATGGCTGTTACAGAGCCCTAGCTTCAAGTTAATGTTCTATCAATCTGTAACAACAAAGTATGGATTTGCTTGTGACTAAGGGGAACTGTTCTGCAGAAATACCATTACACTGCAGACTGGGAAACTGGTGACTGACTGAGTAACTTTCCTAATTCAGGAGGTCAAAGCAGCTGTTGTATTCCTGAGCTTGATACCAGCCAGCCCCCTCAGCAACAGAGCTGCTGTACTGGACTTGCACAGCCCATCCTGAAGAGGAAGCTCACTTGCACAGCCAGTGGGAGGCCTGCTATGTGCAATGCTCAGGCACATCTGCCTGCCTACAGCTCCAACAACACGTCACTTACTGGTCTCAAGTGGCTGCTGGGAAGGTTGAAAGCATCTGCAATTGCACATGCCATCTCATACTTAGTCATCTGTTCATTGCCTGACCAATGAAATGTTCCTTTTATAGATGGGTCCTGGAGAAGAAAGAGGAAACACAAATGAAAGGAAGCAGCCAGCTGGCCCTGAGACAAATTCCTGAACAAGAACTGTGCAGAATTATCATCCAGCAAGACCCTATCGCAACAGGCACCTCACAGCACCTCAGTGGTGTTCTAGAAATGTCTGTAGCCTTTCAGAGAACACCTGACTAGGGACTGAGACTGGAAACTCGTGTTACTTCTATCTGACCCAACTTTTCACAAACAGCTTGTGTTCTCTGGAATGAACAGGAGAGAAAGGAGCTGCTCACCAATCAAGTAAGGCCAAAGAGCTGGGGAGCAGGCACTCAGCTGTTCTGTGCTGTTCACTTCCTCAAAAACAAAGGCATCACACACATTCTGAATGTTAAACTGCACACCCTGTACAAGTGCAATCAAACCAACTGCACCATGTCCACAGGTCATGTTTTCAAAGTTACCCTGTTAAAAATAAAGGTGGCTGCTTGCTGTTTGGTTCTGTTACCTTGCAAAGATGGTAATCAGAAGGTGCTGTGGTGAACAAACACAAGGAAGTAATTCAGTCCAGTAGCTTTGTTTTGCCACTCCAGTGTTCTTAATACAATAAACAAGGGCATCTTTGAGAATTACATTCAACCACCATGGGTTTTTTTAGTTAAAACTAGTTGTAAAAGGCATAGCAGAATATGTTAGGCATTTCTCATTTTCTTCTCTGTACTAGAACACGCAAGACAATTTTCAGAAGGTTCTGTCCCATCCCTTCAATCACTTTTCTGATTTCAAAGACCACAATACCCCCACAGTCACATAAAGATCCTGTAGTAGTACAGCCAGTTCTTTCCTCCATCCCAGCATTCCAGAAATGCAAATAATCCAGGTGATGTGAAGTTCTCAGTTGTTCAGAAGTAAAGCTGAGAACTCAAGCTGTTTTCACCTTACAGAGGCTCATTTCTTGCCATTCTTACCAGCATTCTCTTCTCTGCTAGTTGTCTGCAAACAGCTGCTACATCCTTGACATTGGTAGGAAATCTCTGTTGCCAGTGGTCCATGTTGGCAGATTTATTACTGAACTGCACTTTATCAAATATAACCGTCACAGCACTTTCCTCCAGTCTTTCCACCTCTCCATACAAGACAGGAATCCTAAGTACTGCAGTTTCTGAAAGAAAGAATATTTTAGATCATGGGGGGGTACAAATGCTGCAGCATACTCGGAAAAGTGGTTTGGAAGCATTAAGAAATATGTTGATCATCTATCAATCACAAGTAAAATGCCAGTGGTATGTTGGCTCTCAGAATATAATTTTAATTTATATCAGAACCAGTTTATAAACACTACGATTAAATACATTTATTTTCATTTATGCCATTGATTTCCAGAAGGTTAACAAGTTTTCATTAACAGCATAAAAATGCCTGCTTGGGTTAGAACAAAAATTAAAAAATTAAAAAACCCAACTGCTCTGTGCAGTTACTCCAGCACTCCCCATCCTCACTGGGTAAGAGCAAGGAGAAAAATTCCCACCCATCACAAGTCATCATATTCAGGTGTCAATTACAAAGATTTTTCACCCATCATGCGGAAGCCTCCTGTATAAAGGAGGATATTATTTACCAGAAAAAAGGGCATGAACCTCGAAGTAAATAAAAAGCTTGACAAATACGGAATAGGTTCACAGAACACAGCAGTAAACAATGTTAGATTCCAGGACTGTGATTTCAGAAATTAAATTAACAAAATGCAAAGAGAAGAATATTTCATGATGGAATACATCATACTAGTTGATCTCTGTCATGAAGACTCAACAATCCTCTGAGGAGAAATCCAAGACTATGACAAATTAATTAAAAGTAATAGATAGTTTTTCTGGAAGAGAAAACAAAAAAATCAGACCTGAAATTAGAAGCTGAAGTCATCAAAACATTGCAATTCTTAAGATATTTGGAAGAAAATACTATAGCTATTGCAGAGACAAACAGAAAAAGCTAACATGGAAATTATTCTCCCAGAAAAGTAAACCAGAATAAGTACTTAGACAAGAAAAACAAACAGAAAACTCAACACGACACTGATTTCCTGCTGCTCTAGAAGCAGTTATTTGGTCACTCAGCAGATATGTTCTGCCTCTCTTTAAATACTGGTCAAAACATCTCTTTTTTAATTGCTTTAGAAGTATTCATTCTTGAAGAAGACAACTGCCTTCCTTTTGTTCTCAGCTCTCTGGGACATGGAGAGGATCAGCCTCATGAGCAGTAGCTCTGAGGACCTCCTGACACTCTGTGGTTTCATAAGCATGACTATGTACATATATATACTTACATATAGCATGTATCCCCTCCCAACCAAAGCAAAGTATCTTTTTTAAAAAATGTTAAACCCACCAAATTACTACTGGAGATTTTTGCATTGTACAACAGAAATGGGCACACAGTTCTTCACACAACTACAGATTGGACTGACAGAATTCTACCTACACCACATCAGCAAATTTGTGGTTGGAACACCAGTACATGGAAAATACTTATATTTGCATGGATCAAGAGAACTCATATTTTCAAACACTTTACCCAGCACCACCTCAACACTCCTCCTGCTAATAATCCCACTGCTGCAAACCACCACTGCCTGGCAGATCCTGCTCCAAAAGGTTACAAAACCAGACTGCAGTGCTCAGTTGGGGGGAAGGGTCTAGCAAGATACCCACACGTACTTGGACTTGGTAAAATCTTATCTTCATTACCAATCTAGAAGAAGGAGCAAACAGCACCACAGCCAAACTGGGAGATGGTATTTAATCTAGAGGTGGAGTGAATAACTTGTCAATTAAATTTATTTTTACTTAATTAAGACTTTTCCTATCAAAGTATTTTTTACAAAATTTCTTTCTTACTAGTAATGCCAAATCCACCATACACAGCATATATTTACTTACTAGAGGACCATCACACTAATTTATCAATAGCTCATTTCTTTGGTTGGGAAGCACAGTGTGAGTATCATACTGACATATCAGAAGCCTCTTCTGCATGTATACTAAGATTATTTTTTTCAGATTTTTTGACAAAATATAAGTGCTTATTTCCTTAGAATCTGTGACTTATCTCTCTTTATCTCTGACAGCCAAATCTCTCTTGTATACAAGAAATAAATCTTAAATGAAAGGGAACATGCTCTTTCCTCCTAAGCAGAATTGAAAAAATTATGTCTGTATATTTTGAATGCCAAATTTTCATTAAGAAAAGGCTTTAGCAACTTTTAAAAATCCTGTTGTTTAAAACCATAAATATGTTATTAACCCTTTAGAATGTGTTACAAGCAGGAATCTGATGTGTGCAGGTGAGTAAAACCAAAATGGGGGGCCTGCTGGCATATGTAACAGAGCAAAACCCAAAGAGTAACAAGACTCCCTGGTGATTTGAGCTGTATTGTTACTGAATCACAAGTCTGCTTTTCCCTTTAAGTAAGCATACATCGAGAACACTTGCAATGCATCCCCCTAAATAACTGCAGCTATATATTGAATGAAGTATTTTATCTTTCCTTAGGAACAGCAGATTCACAATAGACAAAGGCTTACGAACGTCCATCAGGGAGAGACAAATAACACGAATGAAGATCAGAACAGGTAAGAAAAAAAAGCTTTAGTCAGGCTATAAGCAAGAGGAATTGCTCATGAGGAAGGAGATCAACTCCTAATCACATTCTTCTCTGAAACTCATTTCCATGGTTTTGCAACTTCACCACTGACTTAAGAGCCTACTAAGCTAATATATAACTGAGTAAAAACAGAAAGCCTGTATTAAAATTGGTTGAGTGTCTTCTTACCTTCATTGTTTTCCAGAACTGCCTTTTCACCCTCCAGTTTGGTTTTACCATATAAATTCAGGGGATTTGGTACATCAGTCTCTTTATATGGAGGGTTTGTTCCATCAAATACATAGTCTGTACTAATGTAGATCAGAAATGCTCCAACTCCAGCTAGGAAGGAAATGTTTATAGACAGTTTATATTAACTCATGCCTTCTTTGAAATTCCAACAGATCCTTAAACAATCTCCCAAGGGTCTCATCTTCCATCCACATTCACACCTACTGCTTTGTCTGTTCCTTGATCCTTCACAGAGTTGTGCACGCTACTCTTACAGAAAACAGATGGACAGCACACTGATGGCAAAAGTGACATTCATCCCTGTGCTATTTGTATTGATGTCCCTGTATAAATAGATGCAGGATTTTAACAAGACACCAAATCCAGGAGATGGTCTCCTTACCTGCCTCTTTTGCTAAGTTTGCTGAAGCAGCCACATTGAGCTGAGAAGCAGCATCAGGTTGACTTTCTACAACATCGGGCCTTCTCTCAGCAGCACAGTGCACTATAACGTGAGGCTGGAAATTAAAGACTAATTTTAAACAACCAACATGTCAAGAGATAGCAGTTGCATCCTAACTCTAGCGATGACACCCCACAGGCAAAACTAGGTAATAAAAATAGCAGTGTTATTTTTAATTGCAGCATTCTGAGGAACACCTTTTCCTTAGTAATTTTACAACACAAGCATGCTGTTGCATGATACCAAAAATATTTATCATTAATTTTGCAATTGTGATCTTCAATACCTTCAATTTTACAGCAAGTTTGAAGTTGTGGGGATTTTTTTCTTTTTAACTCTGTACAGTAAAATATATTAATATATCTCTCTCACACACAGAAGGGTACTAAAAATTTTTAGATAAGCTATTTACACATGGCTTATTGGACATATGCAGACTATTAAGGTAATATTTAAGACTATTTTACAGAATGGCACCCTGTATAATATATTTCAGGCTTTATATATTCCTTTTAGCACTCAGACTGAAAGAACAGTGAACACTGCACACTACACTGAGTTACTGCCCTTGTATTCAAACATTCCTGCACTACCCCAGCACTGTATATTGACACATTACCGTGGCTGTACCTTTTCCTTTCCTTTCCATGTGCTGGCACCTACAGCTGTGCCTGCAGCCTGCCTGTGGTGAGCACAGCAAAGGCCAGAGCAAACCTTTGCTCTGGGTGGGGCAGAACATGCAGCCAACACCTTTGTCAGAGCTCTGCCAAAGCACCAGCCCCACTCACGCCCCAGAACTCAGCAGCACTGTCAGCTGCCTACTGGACACATAAAGCACCCCTCCCATCCACTTCATACCCCAGAAACTTACCTGAAAATCATGGACAATGTCATGAACTGCAATAGGGTCCAGAAGATTAATCTGTTCAAATCTGGGCTGAGCTCTCCTGTAACCGCAGCCAACTGCATTCCAATTATTTTCATTGAATTCTTTAAACACAGCTTTGCCAAGAAGTCCCGTAGCACCAGTGATCAAAACTCGCCTACTGGGAATGTCAACATCTTCCTAGGGAAATGACAACAGGAAAACTTTTGTTTCTACTGTAATTTTTTACTGTTTTCTCTTTAAAAGTATGCAAGGCTACAGTCAGAGGCTACTGTATTAAAAAAGCTTTCCAGCTTTCCCCGAGTCTTTTGGAGTGTCTCATGGAACATATGGGAGTACCAATACTGCAGCCAGTCAACTACTTAAACACATATTCAAGACAATGAAAACAAAATATCAATGAGAAACTCATTTACTTCTACAACAATCCAAACCACTAGCAAAGACAGAATTTTAAGTTCATTCAAAAGTTGGTAACTGTACAATCTGAAATGAGGGAAATAGCTTCCTTAGAAAATGGACCCAAAAGATGTAACATTTAGGGTCCAAATTCTACAACAAATAAATCTGGATAGACTGTGCCTGTTAAAAACTGCAGCAATACAATATAACTCACTGTAGCAATTAAAGACTTGAATTTTATTATTAAATAAAAGATTAATTAATTGTTATTCAACACAACAGTCTAATAGTAAGTAAGACCAAGACACAAATCTCTTGTCAGTTTTACAAAATGCATCTGGAAGTGATTTGACAATTTTGGCTCTCAATCTACACAACAGACTAAAGCTGTACTTCGGCTCCTGCACATTTTGGGACTTGGGACAGCTGTGAACATCATCCCACCTCTCACTAGAACATCAAGTTTTCAAGACAACAAACACAAGATCCATGTCTGTCTGTGCAATCTTTAATTTCCTTTCATGTTGTCCTTCTGTATCTGCCATGAATAACCCCCAAAACTGCCTGCTAAAAACAAAAGCATATCTTTACCATACCTGTGCAGAAAAAACTTCGGGTATGCAGAACCCACAAATCTTGGATTTCCTGACCACTTTACACACAATCCCAATTTGTGACAAATTACTATAATTCTGTACATCAGAGAATGCTTTCTGCTATGCAATCTCAAAAGCCCAGTAATTTCTAAGCATTGTACCAGACTGCTACTTTTTGATTGCAGCACAGGAAGCCACAGAAATCACTTACAAATTATTGTCTTTCACCCTTGAAGTTACAAAGCCTTTGTTCCATAATGGTATATGCAGAAGGGCATGATGGAAACAGCCTACCCCAAAACAATTGTTTCAAGTTCCCAGCACAGTGCGTGCATTTTTCTCAACTCTAAATCTCCAGATGAAGGCTGACTTATTCCCATTAGGACTGGAGGAAAATTAATAATTTACATCTGGACAGTTGCCTGAAAATGACAGACTGCAGCAAGTGATGTCTCAAAAAGTTACTTTTATCCTTAAATTCTACCTGAGAACACCAGTTGATTTACAATTTTTAAGGCTACCCAGGCTTCTCTGACCAGCACGAGCAAGAACATGCAACTACTATTTTCTTCTCTACTTCTTCTCTTAGCAAAGTCTGCACAGAGTGTCACGGGACCTGTGATCAGGGTTTCTACAGCCAGAGGTGCCCACTAATGAATACCCAACACTCGCTGCAGAAAAGAGTCAAATGTACTTTAAAACCATCACTGAACATCTTCAGTAAGTAGAAAGTGACCAACATAAACCCAAGTGTTTGCAAAATCTGACGTTTTTAAGCCTTACTCATCTAAGTTTGTTTATTCTACATATGATAAAGAGGATGTTACATCAGCAGCACAGCTTGAACTGGACACAAACACAGCTTTCACCAGACACAGCTTGCATTCTATTGCTGTTGTCTGCAAGACTAATTGATTCCAGTCACTTGTTTCTGAAAGAGCAAGACAAATGATAGATGTCACCCGTAAATCCAACACCAACTAATTACCAGTTTGAACCTCTTCTTGCCAGAAGTTTTAATATTCTGGTGATACAAAACCTGCACAGATGAACTTTTTCCCTCTACGCTGCCTTGCTCCCTCACAGGACATCACCCAGCTGCAGCAGCGTTTCTCTGGTACTAACACTACTGAAAGGTGCAATTTTGAGCTTTATAATGAACCATCCAATTTAATGTTATCTAATATCCATATTAACAAAGAATAACAAAAAAGTATTGTGTTTCAAAGTCTCATTCGCATAAAAATAAACAAGTCACAGCACTACCAGATTAAAAAACAGCACTTTGAGACACCGGATCACTTTGTAGACACTACCGAAACATAAAACAGGAGTACAATTTATAAAAAGAGCAAAATATGATGCATTTCGAGTTGAAAACCGCAAGTACTTTTTAAGCTTCTTATAAAGCTTTTCGAGCTTTTTATTTTTAATTTAGAAAATCACGATGAACTCAAACCACCACTTCTAAGGAACGGCCACTAAACCCCGGAAGCTACTGGTGTAACAGATCCGCAACACAACACGATGAGATCCAAGTCACCACAGGGAAGGGAAGGTGAGACTGAGCCGTCTTCG
This sequence comes from Orthonyx spaldingii, assembly GCA_013397795.1. Classification (NCBI taxonomy): domain Eukaryota; kingdom Metazoa; phylum Chordata; class Aves; order Passeriformes; family Orthonychidae; genus Orthonyx; species Orthonyx spaldingii. The sequence continues at coordinate 988,367 of VZTJ01005473.1, forward strand.
CTCTGACAGCCCCTGCAGCCACAGAAAGCAAAAGGCAAACCCTGGGGCTTTCCAAAGGCTCGGAATGACAAGCGAATCCACATTCGCGTTGCCACAAGTTATTCTGCCTCTCCCCACACGCCCAAGGCTCACCGCTGCGGCAGCTCACGTACAGCCGGGGGGCAGCACCGACACGGCCCGGGACAGCGGGCAGGGACGGGCTCCCGGAGCAGCCCTGTGTGGAATCGCTGCCCCCGGGCTCTACCGCAGAGCGCTGCCCTGTGCCGCGGGCCCGCCGGGCGCCGCAGGCTGCCGAGCACCGCGGCCCATTGCCATCCCGGCGAGGCCGTGCAGATACAAAATGACTCAACTCCCGGAGCCCGGTCACAGGTACCCGCGGTCCCTCCGGCGCAGCCCCAGCGGCCGCGACGCCCCGGGCCCGGCTCCGCCGCGAACGCGTCAGCGTTCCGGGCCTGTCCGTCCGCACGGCCGCGGGGCGGGCTGCCGGCGCCGCCGCCCTCACCTCCACGAGCTCGCAGCGTCCCGGCGCGAAGCGGATCCTGAGCTCCTTCTCCCGGCCGACCATGGCGGGGCCTGGCCGGGCCTGCTCCCGCTCCGCGCCCGCGGCTCCGGCGCTGCGCGAGGGAGGCTCCGCGCCCGTGCCGCGCCACAGGGGGCGCCCTCGCCGCGCGCGC